>JAHTLZ010000023.1:559617-577871 GCA_023846285.1 Phrynocephalus versicolor | reverse complement strand
CTCATCTCCAAAACTGAACACTTCAACAGTCGAATAATCATGGAAGCTACTCCCGAGGAGATCCTACGCACATTAGCAAGTGCTTTAGCGGCCCCTACACTGTTAGATCTTGAATAAACAACAAAAGAAGTAAATAGTCTTACTAGATAAAAAAGTTAGTGTAAGTTTACATTTTTGAGACCTTGAATACATTTTATTGCACTCGTTAAAATGGAGTTGCAGGGAGAAGCTGTGGTTACCTGCAGTACTTGTGCCATGTTTGTCATCTTGACAGAGTGTGTGCAGAACTACATTTGCTGCAAGTGCAAGTTGGTTGCGCTATTGGAAGAGAAGGTCCAGCAGCTAGAGGCTCGCATATCGGACCAGCAACATATTAAGGAGTTTGAGTGGTTCTTGGACAGAGCAGAACAGACTATCCAGGTCCAAGAAGAGACAGGGCACACTTCTGAGGATGTAATCACTTCCCCAACCCAGGAGGTAGATGGGTGGAGGAATGTGACTCAAAGGAGTAGAAGGCCAAGGGATCCCTCAGAGAGTCTCATATTGCACAATCAATTTGAGGCTCTTTCCCTCAGCACACCTCATGAGGCACACACCAAGGAAGAATTGGTTCCACCTGAGGATCTCTCCCTCATCACTATTGATGAGATACAAGATCAGGTACATGTAGATGAGCAGGCTGCAGGAGAGAAGCTCCTTGTACTAGGAGATTCTATAATTAGAAATACAGAGGGATGGATTTGTGAGGAGCATGATAACCGTATGGTCACTTGCCTGCCAGGTGCAAAGGTTGCAGACATCACGAGAAATCTAGATAGCTTGTTAGAGAGAACTGGGAAGGAGCCAGTGGTCATGGTACACGTTGGTACCAATGATGTTGGGAAGGCCAAGCGGTCAGTTTTGGAAGCCAAATTCAGGTTGTTAGGTAGAAGATTGAAGTCCCGGGCTTCCAAGGTAGCATTTTCTGAAGTGCTACCTGTTCCTCGTGCAGGACCTGCCAGGCAGGCAGAACTCAGAAGCCTCAATGTACAGGTGCTTCTATGCCAATGTTCGAAGCCTCCGAGCAAAGATGGGAGAACTTGAACATTTGGCAGCTAGGGATAACATTGATATAATAGCCATAACAGAAACCTGGTGGAATGTGGAGAATCAGTGGGATACAGCAATCCCAGGCTATAAACTCTATAGAAGGGATAGAGAGGGGCGGGCTGGAGGAGGAGTGGCCGTCTATGTCAAAGAACGGTTAAAATCCAGCAGAATGCAGATGGACAGAGGGTCTGACTCCACCATAGAATCACTGTGGGTTAAACTACCAGGTCCAAGGAGTGATGTGATAGTTGGAGTATCCACCAGATCAAAACTTGAGGGGGACCTTGAAATGAGGAGAGAAATCATGGAGATTGCTAAGAGGGATAGGATAGTAATCATGGGGGACTTCAATTATCCCCAAATTGACTGGGCCAATGCGAGCTCCGGGCAAGAAAGAGAAACTGGGTTTCTCTACTTGCTGAATGACTGTGCCTTAGAGCAACTTGTCATGGAGCCCACCCGAGAACAGGCAACTCTGCATCTAATACTGTCTGACACTCAGCTCCTCGTCAGGGATGTGAATGTCACTGAGCCACTGGGGAACAGTGACCATGCTGCAATCTCCTTCGCCATGCATGTCAGAGGAAGAGTGTCAACCAAATCAGACATAAAAACCCTTGATTTTCGAAGGGCAAACTTCCCTCAGATGAGGAAACTAGTTAGAGAGAAATTGAAGGGGAAGGTTAGAAGAATCCAATCTCTTCAGAGTGCATGGAGCCTGTTTAAAACAACAATAATAGAGGCCCAGCACAAGTGCATACCACAAAGAAAGAAGAGCTCATTTAAGTCCAAGAGGACACCGGCATGGTTAACGAGTGGAGTTAGAGAGGCTCTAAAGCGCAAGGAAGAGGTTTTTCTATAAATGGAAATCCTCCCCAAATGAGGGGGAAAAAAAGAACACAAACTCTGGCAAAAGAAATGTAAGAAAATGATAAGGGAGGCAAAGAAAGATTTTGAGGAACGCATGGCTAGCAATATAAAGGGTAATAATAAAAGCTTCTTTAAATATGTTAGAAGCAGAAAACCTGCCAGAGAACCAGTTGGCCCCCTGGATGGTGAGGGAGGAAAAGGGGAGGTTAAGGAGGACTTGGACATTGCAGAGAAATTGAATGACTTTTTTGCGGCTGTCTTCACGACAGAGGACCTTGAGCGGATTCCGCTGCCTGAGCCGCCCCTCTTGACTAAAGAATTAAACCAAATACAGGTTAAAAGAGAGGAGGTTTTAGGACTAATCGATAAATTGAGGATTAACAAGTCACCGGGCCCAGATGGCATCCACCCAAGGGTTATTAGGGAACTGAGAAATGAAATTGCAGATCTCTTAATGGTTATATGCAACTTGTCTCTTAAAACGGCCACAGTGCCGGAGGACTGGAGGATGGCAGATGTCACACCAATTTTTAAAAAAGGAAGGAGGGGGCACCTGGGAAACTACAGCCAGTTAGCCTTACATCTGTCCCAGGGAAGATGGTGGAAAGCCTCATCCAAGAGAAAATCTTAAAACACATAAAAGAACAAACCTTCCAGAGAGAAAATTAGCATGGCTTCTGTAACGGTAAATCTTGTCTGACAAACCTTTTAGAAGTTTTTGAAAAGGTCAACAGGCACGTGGATTTGGGTGAACCGGTGGATATATTCTATCTGGATTTTCAAAAGGCTTTTGACACAGTCCCTCACCAAAGGCTGCTGAGAAAATTGCAGTCAGGGGATAAGAGGACAGGTCCTCTTATGGACTGAGAACTGGTTGAGATCCCGGAAACAAAGAGTAGGTGTCAATGGGAAATTTTCACAATGGAGAGAAGTGAAAAGCGGTGTGCCCCAGGGCTCCGTCCTGGGACCGGTGCTTTTCAGTCTGTTCATAAATGACCTGGAGACAGGGATAAACAGTGAGGTGGCCAAGTTTGCAGGTGACACAAAACTTTTCCGTGTGGTGAAAACCAGAGAAGATTGTGAAGAGCTCCAGAAGGATCTCTCCAAACTGGGGGAATGGGCTGAGAAATGGCAAATGTGTTTTAATGTAACCAAATGTAAAGTAATGCATATTGGGGCAAAAAATCCAAACTTCATCTATCAACTCATGGGCTCTGAATTATCCGTGACGGATCAGGAAAGAGATCTTGGTGTGTTGGTGGATAGCTCCATGAAGGTCTCTCCCCAATGTGTGGCAGCAGTGAAGAAGGCCAATTCCATGCTTGGGGTTATCAAAAAGGGGATTGAAAATAAAACAGCCAACATTATAATGCCATTATACAAAACAATAGTAAGGCCCCACCTGGAGTATTGTGTACAATTCTGGTCACCGCATCTCAAGAAAGACATAGTGGAACTGGAAAAGGTGCAGAAGAGAGCGACTAAAATGATTACTGGGCTGGGGCACCTCCCTTATGAAGAAAGGCTAAAACATTTGGGCCTCTTTAGTCTGGAAAAAAAGGTGCCTGAGGGGGGATATGATTGAGACATACAAAATAATGCAGGGTATGAGTAAAGTGGATAGAGGGAAGCTCTTCTCTCTCTCCCAAAATACCAGAACTAGTGGACATACACTCAAATTGAGGGCTGGGAGAATAAGAACTGACAAAAGAAAATGTTTTTTCACCCAGCGTGTTGTAAGTCTATAGAACTCCCTGCTACAGGATGTGGTGATGGCATCTGGCCTGGATGCCTTCAAAGGGGGATTGGACAGATTCCTGGAGGAAAAGTCCATCACAGGTTACAAACCATGATGGAGATGTGTAATCTCCAGGCTTATAACTGGGGTACTTCAAGGGCCAGATGCAGGGGAGTGGTATCAGGAGACAGATATCTAGTCTCATGTGTTCCCAAACGCATCTGCTGGGGCCGCTGTGAGATATAGGAAGCTGGATTAGATGGGCCTTTGGCCTGATCCAGCATGGCTCTTCTTATGTTCTTATGTTCTTATGGTCTTTCTTCTGATCCCTCGCAGTTAACATGTCAGCAAATTGTGTGCAAGAGATGAGGAAGGGTTTAAAGCATTTGGAAATGTAACCTGACAATGCTGCCATCCATTTGACAACACTCAGAGAGATGGGAGTTGGAATTTTGGTGGAAAGTGGTATTGAGGGGACAACTCTTGGTGCTTCTTATGGCCTCTCCAACAAAGCAACATCTTTAAAAATGTGTAGTCAAGTTGGATCGGGTTTGTAGTGACCCTAACTAGACTTCCAAGTTAATATATATTATATATATTAAGACATATTTGTATTATAAAACTACAATACAAAATATAAAACAACCTTTATACAAAAAGGGAGGGAAAAACATTGATTAAAACTCAATCAAACAAAAGAGAATCAGCTCTGTGTAGCCCACCTCGCACTCGGAACTTAACCAAACTTGCAACTCTAAAGATATTGACCAACCCATTTCTTTCCAAAAATACACTGAGTCTTCTCCGGGTGTATACCCTTTATCTTTTTGAAATGCATACTCCAATAATTTATCCTATATGCCATCACTAGACTTTCTCAATCTTTTCCTAATTTTAACTTCACAAGTTAATTCATCATTAATAGTCATATTCCATAAGTCCATATACCATTCCTCCAATATTATTTGGTTGTTAGATTTCAAAATGCTTTGCAAAAATCCATATTGCCATTGTTATCATTATAGTTACCAACTCCACCTCTTATTTCTTCAGTTGTGTATTCAGAACTAGAGATGTAAAAGTTCCACAAGTTTTGAAGCTCGGAAAAATACCCATTCTCCCCCCAGTTGTTTTCGGGGGGGAAATGGAAATTTTTGAAAAAATGAAAAAATGCTACATTAGCACTCCCCACCTCCCTTTTACAGTTTGTGGCGGGACATTTTAAAATGGATCTTTGTGCAGCCCATGATGCTTGGAAGGGAAGCATTGGTGGTGATCTGCCGCCGCCGCCTGCCTCCCAAGCATCATGGGCTGGGAAAAGATTCATTTTAAAATGTCCCACCACAAGTGCTCTGGCTCGGGCAAGAGCACTTGTGGTGGGACATTTAAAACTGGACCTTCTCCCAGCCCAGGAGGGTTGCTGCTTGCCTTGCAGAGCACAGACCCATGGAACCTCTCCCAGCCCATGCTGCAGCCTGGTTTGGGAGAAGTTCCATCTCTCCCTCCTGCACTTGGAGCAGGGACTGATCAATCTTCGCCCAGCCCAGACAGATGTGGTGGTGGTGGTGGTGGTGATCTGCTGCCGCTGCTTGACTCAATCCCAAGAAAGAGGAGGTGGTGGAGATTTCTATTCTGCCTTCCGTTCCCTGTCTCACACATGGATCAGATGCTACAGAGAAGGAAAGGCAGGATAGAAGCTGCCGCCTCTTCCTCCTCCTCCTCTTCACCTGAGTCTTGGTGCAGAAACGCAGGTGACGAGAAAGTGGCTGCCCCCTCAATAACTGGCCGCAGAAGACTCCTCTATGCAGTCAAGACAGACACCTTATTTTGACAGCGGATCACCATTGCCGCTTGCCTTGCAAGCCGCCAGAGCTGGGCAAATATCCATCGGTCCCTCCTCTTCCCAACATTATGTAGGGCAGAGCAGGGACTCCTCTTCACCCGAGTCTCTGCACAAAGACAAGGGTGAAGAGGAGGTGGCTGCCCCCTCAATCAAGGGGCAATGGAAGGCTATTCCCCCCCTGCAGCCAAGAGATACCTTAGTTTGAGAGCTGTGAGCTGTCAAAATCAGCAATCTGTCAGCTATGGGGGATGGGGGGAACAGCCGTCTGCTGTCCCTTGATTGAGGGGTTTTTAGATAGTCTTCAAATAGGAATGCATTGAGAACCAATTAATTCATTCTGGAAGGAGGGATTAATTGGTTTTCAATGCATTTCTATAGAAAACCATGCCCGTAATATGAATTTTTCATAAGACGAATTGACTCGTAAAACAAATTAAATTCATCTTATGAGACGGTACTGTATCAAGCTATCATACATTGGTAAAACTATTCCTTACTACTAGTTATTGTGCAAGTCCCGCCATACTTCTCTTATATGCTGGAGTGAGCAATCTTTGATTTCTTCTATCAGCGGCAAAATTATTAAATGATAAAATGTACTGTAGTCCATTATATTTGCAGTGAATCAGGTTTAACCATGCCACCCTGTGTAACCTGCTCCTCTTCCCCACCAGCTTTGCAAGCAACCAAGTGGCTGGTGTTTTATCTCCTTCTTCAAAACCATATAATTATTTCATTTTGAGAAAACATGTTATAACAGTAATTTTATATTATTTTACAGCTGTCATTATGTTGTATGATATTTGCTCATTTTGTATAATTATCCAGGCTATGCCTTTTATTTTTTTTCCACCACATTACCTACATGAGTAGTCTCTGAAGGAAGGAAAAAGCAAGTTTTATTTCAGGGATGGGCAAAAGTGTAACCAAAATCCTTCACCTAGCATGGGCATTTCTATTAAAGGATTCCAGGTGTTGTAACCTTCTGAACCTCATAACATAGCTTTCTTTCTTAAGATATACAGGCACAGAAAAGTAATATGATGTTATCACATCTGTATGTGTAGGTGCACATTCCATTTGGTGGTAAGGTAAAAATGGCAATTAGCCAAATTCCTTGAAATATTATACAGTGGCTGTTTCTCCCTTCACCTCATTATCTGCTTTTCCCACTCAGCAATAGGTGGTAGACATCAGAATTCTAGTAAAAAAGCAAGGGGCATCGCCTGAGCTAGATGTCTTATCTACATAACACTGAGGATTTTTAGGGAAAGTATATGGGAAAGTCAGGCAGCCTATAAATAAATAAATAAATAAATAAATAAATAAATAAATAATAGTGAGTCTTATGTCTGAACGAAATTGCAGTCTATTGTTTTATGCTGTCAAGTTGTCTCCAACTTATGGACAAAGGAGTGATTTTCAGAATGTCCATTTCATTGAGGATCACATGAATGATTTTCACAATGTCCAGTTTTTATTTTAATGCACTGCTCAATTTTTGCAAACTCAAGCCTGTGATTTCCTTTACGAAATCATTCCATCTTCTATTGGTTCTATTTCCTTTCTTGTTGCCATCAACCTTTTCCAGCATTGCTATCTTTTCCAGAGAATCTTGCCTCCATGAAGTGTAATTGATATTATTCAGTCAGATCTTGCATTATAGCTCCTAACTGCCTGTGCTACAACTTGCTTCACTGTTACAGCCACTCGGTTCATTCTTAGTTTGCCATATCTAAAGTAGAAAGTATGTAGCTGACTGACTGAAAATGTCTCATTCTAGTTTGCTTTAGTTTATTGCCTGATTAGTCACTGAGCTATTCATACTTTTACTTTGTTCTTCCATAGTACCTGGTTGAGTGCTTTCTGGCCTAGAAGTCTCATCTCTCAGCACTACCTCTTGTTTCATTTTGGACAGTCTCATCATAGAGTTATCATGGCAAGGGAGGTTTACCACAGTGGTTTACCACTGCAACCTACTGCACAGTACGATCACAAGTTAGTTTGATTGCTACTGCAAAGTGCAGTCTAAAAATTACCAAATAATCACATCCTGCAGGGGCCATTATAGGGCAAGACGGGTTAGTCATGTAGGATTACTGATCACTAAATAAAGCCTGTCAGCTGTTTCTCACCTTCTCATGGCAGAGTCTTTAATAAATTTCCAAGAAATCCCAGAGGTTCAGTTTAAAGGGGGGGGATCTGAATAATACCAGCTTGCAAGAATAAGAAGTAATAAAACAAAATATACTTTTATCATAAGGCAAAGCTCAACTTTTGTGAAATCTGTAGTATACACATAGTTAAGCAGATTCTCTGAATCTGGAACTGAAGTGATTTTTTTCTAGAGGTTTAAAGATTTATGTTAAGAGGACATCTAGTGGCACACGGTGATATATATACATTCTAATGTAGAAGTGACTGAAAAGAATGTGTGTGTGTGATTGTATATTTTGTGGTGTATACAACATATATAAATCTTACTTTTAAAATACATACTTGCCAATGTCATAATGCCATGTATATTTTTATATAATTTGCGTTTGGCATGAAAAGGGTGACAGTATAAACCAATAATTCCAGTGTTTGCCATGCATGATATAAAAGAACAAAAACCCCTACTCAACCCATGGAGAAGTACTGGAATCGCAACTTCCTGCTACCTACCAGTAAGTAGGTACACACACACACACACACACACACACACACACACACATGGCTCAAGAGGAAATACAGTGGACCCTTGTAATAACAAACAGCTTGTACAGTGGTGCCTTGGATAACGACGCTAATTCATTTTCCGAGGTTAGTTGTTATCCGAAACACGTCATCCGAAATGCAGTTTCCCATAGGAATAAATGGGAAACCGTTTAATCCGTTCTGGAGCCTAGGAAAAAGGCACAGACACCTGGTTTTTTGCTCAAAACTCTTTAAAAAGTGCACTTTAAAGGTACAGATGCAGTTTCACCTGGGATAACTTTTTTTACTGATGCATGCTGGAAATTCATTATCTGAGGCAGCCCATAGAGAAAATTCATTCTCCAAGGCAGACCTATACCTAGGAATTGCGATTCGTTATCCGAGGCAGCCCTACACCCGGAAATTTGCAGTCGTTATCTGAATTATTCGTTATCAGGGGCAGTTGTTATCCGAGGTACCACTGTATAGCATAAAATTTGTACAACATAAAAAATTCCGGAGATAGGGGAAATTTGCTTAACATAATCACCTATGGGGAGAATTCATAGAACATAAAAAATGGGATCACTCCGTTTTCAATGCATTCCTATGGGAATTTATATAAAGGAAAATTTGCTTAACATAATTTCATTTGGAATGAATTAATTCCTTTATAAAAGGTACCACTGTATTAGATATGTTCTCCTGGTGACAGCTGACATACTGTATTTAAATTTAGATACTCTAAATATACCTATGCTGCATAATTCATATATTTTCAGTATTATTAGACTAAATAAATTTATCTGACATAAAGATACGGTACAGCACAGGAAAAAAGTGGATGAGTTAATACTAGATGATGTTCTTATTTTTAAAATACTTTTTTCATTTTCCCCTAAAAATTGGGAAATGTATGATGAAACTTTCGTGTCATTTCTGAGATGATGCATAAAACCATTCATATTTTTAAGACAATAGCACTTACTGCTACCAAGGGCTAGAATCTTTCCTTCCATAAAACAATTATAAAGCATAATTAAAAGTCTGTGTGCAAGATGTTCCTGTACTGTAGATACCATCTGCAAAATGTTGGGAAGGCCCTTTGCATGACACAGAATCTGACTCTTGCTTTTCACAACAGCAATCTTGATTATTCCAAACATGGTCTAAGCCTTATCCCAACAAATTGGGCTGACCATAGCTAGATCACAAGATGCCTTTCCATAGCTTTATAAACAATGACAACACATTTTAGGTTCTTAAAAATACAAAGTGACTTCAGGACCTGTCAAGTCAAAAAACATAGATGGCTATAATCTGTACTGGACAAACAGATCATATAGAAAACCAAGGTTTTGAATTCTCTACAAACAAGTGCTGCCAGTCATTTTCCACTGCCTATTAGTTGAAGAACATGATCTCTGTGCTGGTTGGGAACAGAAGCATAGAGTAGGTCTCTAACTCACTGGTGCGGGTGCTTAAAAGAAAGGACTGTCTATTTTTCAGTCCTCTCTATCCCGCTAAAATAAAATGTGTTTTTTGTTTCCCTCCATGGGTTCAAAATTTCTAGAAATTATATATAGAGATGGGCACGACTTGAAAAAAAATTTTTTCGAGTTGTCGTTAGTCAGGCCGGTTCCGTTTCGGCTCGTTTCCGTTTTTCGCGAAAAATCGCAAAAATTAGTCGGTTCGTTTTTTCGTTTTTTCATTTCTGTTTCTGCTGCGATTTCGTGCATTTTGACGTCCGACCGAGACTTGCGGCTTGCGGGCGCAGCGCGGGCGGCGGTGGCGGGGGGTACATGTGTGGGCGGCGGCAGCGGCAGCGGCAGGGGGAGTGGCTAGCGGGCGGGCGGGCGGGCGGGCGGGCGCGGGTCCCGCAAACGAGCAGGCGAAATACAGTTGCCTGGGTGATGGACTTGCTGCTGCACAACAAGGCTAGTGCATCCTAAGCAAACAAAGTGGGGTAGAAACAAATTTGCATTTCTTTTTTTTTCTCTTGGTCTGCTGTGCTGAATCTGCTGATGCTGAACCAGCCAGCAGCCACCCTACTTGGTCTGGCTGACGTGCCTGTTTGTTGTACTTTTTTGTAGTTTGGTTTTGAATCCATCCCATCTCCCCTCCACCTCTCTCAGAGGCAGCAGGAGAAAGACATTCCGTTCCTCCCCAAATCTGGATGAGGGGTCTATACTCCTCTCAAATTGCCCCCCCATCTCCAAGGTCCTTCTGCCTTCACTTCACATTCACAGTCAAAGTCACACACACTTAAAGGACAAGCAGCAATAAAGCCAAAGCCAATGCAACCCTGCTTTTGGTCATGGATTGGTCAGCATTAGCACTACAGTTAGAGCCTGAGGTGGTTAAAGCTACGTTGTACGACGTACATACCTAGCTAGTAGCTACAGCCAGGAATAGTTTTGGTAGGGATGGGAATGGGATAGGGCTCTGGGTTGCTCTGACTTAAGTTTTACAGCCTACAGCCCAGCCCACTAGGCTATACAAGGAGGAGGACTATCTCTATGGTCGACGCGTCCATAAGGCCAGAGTAAGGGCGGCCACTCCGGCCAGGCCACAAGGCAGAGTATGGGAGCATCACAGCACAGAGCCAGAGTGCAGCAAGCTCATTGCTAGCTCCAGTATAAAAAGGATGGGGCTGAATGGCATGACAGGAATTTAAATGCCACTGGCCTTGGGTCACAGTGTCTTGCAGCCCAGAGGAAAGAGTTGCCGAGGAGGCCAATCACCTTGAGTCTGGTCTGGCACCACACTGCCTGCGATGCACCACATGGCACTTTCTGACAAACTCTTGGTGGTGCTGTACATACGAACGCTCTTCAAAACAGTACCCCCCTTCTGTGTGAAACATGGCGTCTTGCAGCCCAGAGGAAAGACTGGAGGAGGAGGCCAATCACCTTGGGTTTGGTCTGGCACCACACTGCCTGCGATGCACCACCACATGTCACTTTTTGACTAAGTCTTGGTGGTGCTGTACGTACGAACGCTGTTCAAATAAGGGACCCCCTTCAGTGTGAAACACGGTGCCTTGCAGCCCAGAGGAAAGACTGGAGGAGGAGGCCAATCACCTTGAGTTTGGTCTGGCACCACACTGCCTGCGATGCACCACCACATGTCACTTTTTGACTAAGTCTTGGTGGTGCTGTACGTACGAACGCTGTTCAAATCAGGAACCCCCTTCAGTGTGAAACACAGCGTCTTGCAGCCCAGAGGAAAGAGTGGCGGAGGCCACATAGCCTGAGTCTGAGGCCACAGGGCCTCCGTAGGGGAGGATCATTGCCAGGAAGCTCCAGCTGCCCAGCGTGGCTGAATGGCCTGAGGAGGACGCCAGGAAAATGCCCTTCTTCGTTAGCCACAGTTGGCAGCCAAATGGAAAGAGTGTGGGAGGAAACAGAACCCCAAAACCTACACCTTCCACAAGGGAAACACTTTGTTTTCAACGGCAGCAGTGCCAAACTGCCTCCAAACTCAGTCCTTCTCCGAGGCAAACACTTCATTTATTTGGGTGGGTGCGGTCACAATTTCTGCTGGACCATCTTTGTGAGACACAGTTGGCAGCCAAGTGGAAAGAGTGGCGGAGGAAACAGAGCTAAGCCTGTGTGAACTACAAACTCACACATTCCTTGTGGGTCAGAGTATCCACCAAGAACCAAACATGGAGGCTTCCTTGTCCCTCCCTTCACAGTGCATTGCAGCTCGGAGTGAAGAGTAGGGCAGCCCAAAAGGGCTGAGTCTGAGTGCCACAAAGACTAGTGGTGGCCTAACCCTAAAGTCTACTCCTTTTGCAAGGGAACCCCTTCGTTTCTAGGGTCACACAGTACCCAAAAATCTACTCCTTCTACAAGAGAAACCCTTTGTTTCAACGGCCAGGAAAATGCCCTTCTTTGTGAGCCACAGTTGGCAGCCAAGTGGAAAGAGTGGCGGAGGAAAGAGAGCTAAGCCTGTGTGAATTACAAACTCACACAGTCAGTGTGCATCAGGAGAGTATCCAAACATGGAGGCTTCCTTGTCCCTCCCTTCACAGTGCATTGCAGCTCAGAGTGAAGAGAAGGGGAGCCCTAAAGGGCTGAGTCTGAGTACCACAAAGACTAGTGGCCTAACCCTAAAGTCTACTCCTTTTGCAAGGGAACCCCTTCGTTTCTAGGGTCACACCGTAGTACCCAAAAACCTACACCTTCCACAAGGGAAACACTTTGTTTTCAACGCCAGCAGTGCCAAACTGCCTCCAAACTCAGTCCTTCTCCAAGGCAAACACTTCATCTATTTGGGTGGGTGCGGTCACAATTTCTGCTGAACCTTCTCTGTGAGACACAGTTGGCAGCCAAGTGGAAAGAGTGGCGGAGGAAAAAGAGCTAAGCATGTGTGAATTAGAAACTCACACAGTCAGTGTGCGTCAGGAGAGTATCCAAACATGGAGGCTTCCTTGTCCCTCCCTTCACAGAGAGACACAGTGCATTGCAGCCAAGCCCAGTGGCATCCCCTACATGGTGAATCACAACTTCCACAATTCCAACAGCCAAGCCTGGAACTTTTCGAAAAACTGTTCTATTTGTAAATGGTGACAGAGGGCCACCATCACAACAGTAAGTTGTCCTTCTTAGTGAGCCAGAGTGTATGGCAGCCCAGTGAAGACTAAGTAGCGGTCCGGAGGCTGACAACACTCCCACACAGTGGCACTACTTCCTGCAGAGGCCTGTCACTGTCCCAGGCAGAGTCCAAGGGTGCTTTCGCATGAGGTGGCTGCGCAAGCCACTTGAGGAGAGCAATCATGGGCCCACGGCTGTATTCTAGCACACAAGCCAGCACAATGCCCTTCTCTGTGAGCCACAGTGTGTGCAGCCCAGAGTGAAGGGTAGTGGAGGCCAGAAGGCCAGACTAGAGGGGGTAGAAGGAGAAGCCCCGAATCTCCCCTCCTTCTGTCAAGGGATTTCCCAACCTGGAATGTGTAAAGAAACACCCACCCACCCCCGTGTGGGATGACAGAGTCCCCCAGTTCTAAACAAAATAGACTGCACTGCACTGTTACAGTTGGTCTTCTTCTCCTCAAGTGATTTTCCGCCTAGAGGCGGAAGCAGCCGTGGTTGCTGCATGGGCAAGTTGAGGGGAGTGGCGACAGGGCTGAACTTGAAGCACTAACTGGACCGTGCTGTTAGGGTGAAGGAGAAGCGGCTGGAAGGCCTCCGCTAAGCCGGAAGTGGGGGGAGCCTGACAGGCAGGCAGGGAGAAGACACAGAGCTAGAGCCACACAGGCTTCCAAAAGGACAGCAAGCCAAGCTTTCTGACTTTCTTTCCCAGCTGTGTGCTGGTAGACTTGCTCCTAACTGCCGGCATTCCATCTCCATGCCCTTCGTTGTGAATCACAGCAGTTCCACAACTCCAAGAGCCAAGCCTGGAACTTCCTCCTGAAAGGCTATTCTATTTCTAAGAAACAAACGATTATTGTTCCGAACTGTGGCACGTGCAAGTACATTCCACTCCAGCCCTTCATTGTGAGACACAGTGTTCTGCAGCCCAGAGGGCAGAGTAGCGGAGGCCTAAACATACCACCTAACCCTAACCCTAAGCCCACCACCAGCTGTTCCTGATGAGTGTTCCCATAACTCAATCATCATCATCAATCACAACCTAGATTTGCAAACAGTAGTTTTTCTTTTCCGGCAGCCTTTGGGTCAAAGAAAACGTGACGACAAATAGGGTATGACAGGGTCACACAGCAGCACAGCACCAAGATCCACACATGGTACTTTCTGATTGAAGTACGCACACAACAAGTACGTTTCCCTTCTTTGTGAGGCACAGTGTCTTGCATCCCAGAGGAAAGAGTGGCGGAGGCCACGCTGGAGACTAATTATGAATGCTGGGCCGGTAAACCACGACCATCGCCTTCATTGCAAATTCGAGCTCCCGCAACTCCAAATGCCCAGCCTTGCACTTTCTGAAAACTGTTCTATTTGTAAATGGTGGTGCCACCACTACGCAACTGGTACATTTTTACCCTTCTTTATGAGCCACAGCTGGCAGCCCTGTGGAAAGAGTGGCAGAGGAAACAGAACTAGGTCTATGTGAGTTACAGACTCACACATTCCTTGTGGGTCACAGTATCCACCAATAACCAAACCTGGAGGCTTCCTGGTCCCTCCATTCACAGTGCAATGCAGCTGTGAGTGAAGAGGAGCAGCAGAGGAGGAGGACAAAAACACACACACACCGGCAGCACTTCCTGCAGAGAGGCATGTATCATCCCAAAAATTCCCAATCCAAATAGAAGCGGAGCAGCTGTCTTTCCCTTTCCACAGCCCTTCTTTGTGGATCACGTGACTCACAGACCAGACCAGATGACAAAGTATGGGACTGGAAAGCCAGAAGTGCAGACTGGAGGAGGTTGAATGATAAGCAACTGGAAGGCATGCTCAAAGCCGGGACTGGTGGAGTCTGACAGACAGGCATGTTAGCAGAGGGCACGGCAGGCAGGGAAGCATCTTGTCTGGCTTACAGGTATGGGTAGCCTAGACGCAGGCTTAGAGGATACCAGCCACCCAGGCTACGGATTGGGAAGGCACAAAGGCAAAGTGCCAGTAGGGAGGATTGATTCTGCTTTGGGAGGCAGAGTTTCTATTGCCACCCCAGGAGAACGGGAGTTGCCAAACAAGGAGACTGAGTTGAAGCAGGAGAACTGGGTGGGTCTATTTCTTTAAGGCTGTAAGGAGGAGAGCTAGTAGCCCCCTGATAATCAGTCTTTGAGGTAGGTTGTTGTAAAGTGCTTCCTCACCACTTTGTTAGCAGATTGGCGCCTAAACCCCAGGGAACGGTGTGAAGCACCAAGGAAGGCAGGTATTAGGGTATCGCTCAGACCAGCCATGGCCAACGGGGAAACATTGGGCCAATACTGACCCTTTCCAATGACACTTTTGAGTGGCCCTGCCAGGATTTGGAGACAGGCCAAGGGCTAGAAAAATTGGGCCAATACGGACAGACCCTTTCCAATGACACTTTGAGTGGCCCTGCCAGGATTTGGAGACAGGCCAAGGGCTAGAAAAATTGGGCCTATACGGACAGACCCTTTCCAATGACACTTTGAGTGGCCCTGCCTGGATTAGGAGACAGGCCAGGGCTAGAAACATTGGGCCACTAATAGTACCCTTCAGTTGTGTGTGTGAGAGAATACAGGTAGGCAGTCCAGCAGGCAGTCCAGCAGGCAGTTTTGCAGGCATTAGGCACTGGAGTCGGCAGGTAGTCACAGGGCCAGGCAGGCAGGCAGGCTCGTAGGGCCAAGGGGAGGCAGGCAGGCTTGCAGGAGGGCATGGAGGATTGCAGGCAGGAGGATAGGTTACAGGCAGCAACTTAGTTCTTGGAGTGGTGGGGTAATCCCAAGGTGGAAAGGTTGAAGCGGATGAAAGTAAACCTTTCCACCGTCTCCGGGTCCAGGCGACAGCGGCGCGGCCTCAGGACATCTCCCATGTGGGAGAAGACACGCTCACTCTGGACACTGGTGGGTGGGATGGACAAGAGGTCCAACGCCAGAGTCGAAAGAGCGGGCCAGAGGTCTGCCTTTCTGGCCCAGTAGTGCAGTGGGTCTGAGGTGAGGGGTTGGAGGGGCTCGGCCATGTACTCCTTCACCATGGTCTGAGCGGGGTCCGCTACTTCTTCCTCCCTTGGCTCCACTGAGGAGGAAACTGCCATGGCTAGGGCAGAGGCCAGGTAGTTGGCTGCTGGAACGGAACCTGGTCTATGGGTGAACGCTCCTGGAGTTGTGGATCCTTGCGAGGACTCCTCCTCAGCATCGCTCTGGCTTCCGTGCGCCCTCTGAAACGCCTGGCTCTGATCGGAGAGAGCCCTGACTTGACGGCATAGCTCCGTCTTCCAGGATTTCAGTTCGGCAGTGTTGGCCGCCAGGGAACCCTTGACGCGAGGGTCGCACAGGCAGGCCATCTGGTACACGTTTTCCCTTCTTAGTGGGCCAAGGCGGGTATCCACGCCGGTCAACAGCCTGTCTGCCAATGCCCTCCTCCTAGAGAGAAGATTGCCTTCTTCCCGGATACTGGTCTCTAGGCGTTGGCGAAGGGCATTGACCAGGGGGAGAACGTGGCCCAGGCTGGCGTTGTAGCTGCTGAGGACGTGGGTGGTCTCCTCAAAAGGCTGCAGGATACCCGCCATTTGGGAGAGGGCGAGCCACTCGGTAGCACCAAGGTCCAATTCCCTCCCCTCATGCAGGACTGGGGTGGTTGACATGATGTATTCCACCACTTCCTTCTGCTCCACCAGACGCTTGACCATTTCGTGGGTGGAGTTCCACCGGGTGGTCACGTCCTGGATCAGGACGTGCTCCGGTCGGCTCGTCTCCGCCTGCCTCTCACGCATCATCCTGGCTGCCTTGACGCTGCGAGCGAAGTGCCCCACGATCTTCCGACACTTGTCCAGCAAGGCCCTGGTCTCCCTTGTCCCCTCACCCCAGGAGTCCTTTGGTGCACCCAGGCCAATGGCATCACCCACCACTAGATGCAGTTTGTGTGCTGCGCACACGATGCCCTGGAACCCTGCCCCAAGAACCGCGTTGGTCATGTTACAGCCCGCGTCTGTAACCATGACTCCACGATTGACCTGTCCCTCTGTCCCCAATCCCCACTCTCGCATTGCTGTCTTGAGAACGTCAGCAATGTTGATCCCTGTGGCGTTGTACTCCATGCTTTGGGCCTGGAGAAGCACCACCCTATACCCTCTTGGGGTGCTGCCTTGTGCCACCCCCTGCAGCTGCTCATGGGCTGACCGGGGCTCCAGGACCTCCTTGGGTTGCCACCAATGAGCCGTCAGAGAGAGGTATCCGTGGTGCCCACCGGTCCAGAGGTCGGAAGTGAAGTGGATCTTCCTCCCTCTGGCCGCCTGCAGCAGGGCCCAGATCCTGTCCCTGACAGACTCATAAAGGGAGGGAATCGCCCGCCTGCTGAAGGCACGCCGGGATGGAGGCTCGTACCATGGTGCCACGTGCTTCATCAGGTGACTGAAGCCTGATGAATCCACAAAGGAGAGGGGCAACCCGTTCATGGCCACCATTTCACCCACCACTCGAGTGGTGGTCTCCTGTGCTTTGGCCCTATTTCGCGGGCTGACAAAAGTCCCACCCAACAGACCCACTTCCTGCAGAGTGGCCTGCCTCTTCCCACTCTCACTAGCGGAGCTGTGTTTTTCTTTCTCTAACCCTTCTTCCACTCTCTTCCTCCCTGAAGAGCAAGGGCCTGACGGGGTTCCAGACAGAGTCCCAGGGTGCTTCCTCCTCAGGTGGCTGCGCAACCCACTTGAGGAGAGGTGTTTGGGGTCATTCCCCCTGCGCAGGACCACCCCGCATTTCTTGCACACCGCCATCCTTGCGTCTTCCGGGCTGTTCTCAAAATGCTCCCAGAGACACCCTCGTGGCTTACAGAAAGTAACGCCCCCTCTGTTATTGCCTGCCGGCGCTGCTGTGGTGCTGGTGTGGCCTGTGCCCTGCAGGGAAAGTAGAGTAGTACTACTGCTCTCACTGGTGGTACTCTGGGTGGAAAGAGGGCTGCTCCTTCCGTCACTGCCTGGAGCCTGTCTTAAGTCTGTCCCTGCCAACAGGTCCTCAGAATCTTGCAGGTTTAGATTAATGGAGCCCGATTCTGATTCTGATGCCATTTCAGAATCAGAGCCCTCGTCTTCTTCCCGCTTAAGGGTGATGCTGTCAGGTAACGGAGATGGGAGTTGGTATGCCTCATCCATGCTTCCCTCGGTGACAGACGATGGCACGGTGCTGCTTGTGCCACTGGCACTGCTACTTGGGGAGGGAGTTGCACCAGTATCACTTTCTGCACTACTTCCTGTCCCTTCCCTCAGAAACGTGGCCCGGTTTATCTTAGTAGGGGTTCCCCTGCCCTGCCCTCTTGCTTTGCGACCCCTCCTCATTTTTCTCACTTCTTGTGGCTCAGGCCAGGGAATGTATAATGTAGTAGTAAAGAAAAGCACCAAGGAACTGTGCAAGTAAATGAGTGAGATGGACTCACAACAGCA
>JAHTLZ010000023.1:489915-551139 GCA_023846285.1 Phrynocephalus versicolor | reverse complement strand
ATTATTATTATTATTATTATTATTATTATTATTATTATTATTATTATTATGCCGAACTGATCAAAGGTCACTTCTGGGAGGTTTACAATGCAGCAAAATATATAACACAACAGCTGTACAATATACAAACCACAATAATAAATAAAAACCAACAATAACCATAATTAATCTACAGTCATCAATAACAATAATTAATAGATAATGAAATTGTGACAAAAATGTAAAATAATAAGAGAAGACAATAGAGGCAAAATAGAATCTCAAGAACCTGATCAGTGAGATAATTGTCAGTAGTCTAAACAGCCAGATCTTCAGCTGTTTTTTAAAAACATATAGAGTGTGTGTCAGACAGATCTCAGAGGGCAGCACTGGTGCTGCGTGACCACTGAGAAAGATCAATTCTTGGTGGATGTCTTGCGGGCTTCATTCAGGGTCGAGACCCTCAGATGACCTTCCTGAGAGGAGCAAGTGTTGTGGGCAGTATTCTGTGGTAGGATCCATTCTGACAGATAGCTGAAGAATGAACCATTTAGGGCTTTGTACGTCATCATAAGAACCTTGAGGTCAGTGTGGAACTTCCGGCTGCTTGATGAGCGGCTGAAAAAAGCTGAGCTCCATACGATCAAAATGTAAACAGCTTTAAAAGTCTTGTTCTCCCTTCAAAAAACTTGTGAGTAACCTTCCTATGTAGTTTTAAAGTGATTAATTGCAGACTGGAGCAGTCTGGAATGTTAATTATTTGATAACTCGTCGGTACAAAGTACTTTCGTTTTTGACTCCTCAAGCGCTTTCAATTTTAAGCTACCGTGAGTTAACAAGATGATTTTCCTGTCTTATAACCTGGGTCCATATTTTAAAAAATCTGCTTAATGAGAAGGAAAAAATCTAAACCTCCGCAGGAAGCTAAGTGGACCCGTCCAGTACCATCGGATCTTAGCCTTGAAAGATTACGGAGATTACAGCGTGTTGAAGCCTCATCTGCCCTTCAGGGCGAGGATCCGAGCTGTATTATGGAAAAAAAAAATAGAACAACTCTCCGTTCTCACAGAAGGCTTGGAAGCGCTGGGGGGGTTACCTAAGGAGATCAAACAGATCAGTGAGGACTGTAAACTTTTTAAAAAAGAATTTCAAGCTCTCAATACTAAAGTAGAAAAGATACAAGCAGATTTTAAGAATTTTGATCAGAGAGTGACTCAGGTTGAAAAGCTGGCTAAGCAAAATGAGGATGTGATACAAAAACAACAGAAAGGTTTGGAGGAAATAAACAAGAAAGTAATCTACCTTGAAGATAGCTCCAGACGCTCCAATATCAAGATTATGAACTTTGCATTAAAGAAAAGAGACAATCTTAAAGAAGAAGTGATTTCCTGGATAAATACAATTATGAAGTCACAGTTTGTAAGAGAGGAAGATGTTGAGAGAATTCATTTTCTGGGCAGCCCTCAATTTCAGCATAGGCCTATAATACTGAAATTTCTTAACTATGCAAAAAAAGAAGAATTTATGAGGGTGGTAAGATCCAAGCCAGAACTTCTCTCTTACAATGGCACTTCTGTCCAAGTGTATCAAGATCTTTCCTATGCAACATCTCAGTGGAGGAAAAAAATGCGACCTGTGACTGCAGTTCTTATAAAAAACAACTTGAAGTATAGCTGGGGCTTTCCAGTATTTATCAAGATTTGGAAGGATGGGATCCTTCATAAAATTTATTCCCCAGAAGAAGGAGAACACTTACTAGCTGCATGGGGCCTCTCACAGGAAGATCCCGGAGCAACAACGTTGAGTGGTTAAGTGAAGAAACCACATGGGAAGAAAGTGGATTCCTGTTTTAATTTTTTACATATTTCTCCTTTTGTCTTTTTGGGTCTTTTTTTTCTAATTTCTCCATTTTTCCCCTATTTTTATTTTTTCCCCTCATTTTTTGATTTCCCTATTTTTTTTCTCATTTGGGAAGAAAGTAGACTCTATTATTAATTTTTACCTAGTGTTCCCTTTGGTTTTTTTTCTGGTTTTGGGACTTTGGGGTTTTTTTTCCTTCCCTTCTCATTTTTCTATTTTTCATTTTTCCATTTTTTTCATTTTTTATTTTTATTTTTATATGTTTATTTTCCCTTTATTTCTTTTTGGAATTTTAGTCATTGTCCTTTTTCCTTCCTTCTTTTTCCTTCTCCCTTCTCCCTTATCCCTTCCTCCCCTCCCAATCTTCCTGTTCCCTCTCTTCTTTTCCTTTTCCTTTTTTTCTTTCTTCTCTCTTTTTGACAGTAGGGGAAATGGGTAGTGGGAGAATGAAGGGAACATTGCAGAATCTAGTAGAATTGATAAATGTTTAAGGGGGAAAACAAGAGGGTAATTAACTTTGGATTGTGCGGATGTGGGAGATCTGGCTGTGACTCAAGTTGCTGGGAATGGCGCCCCCCTTCCCCTTAGAGTCACGCTGGAGTACAATGCAGCATGGATAAAGGAGGGGAAGGTAAGATTGATAATTGTAGGGTGGTTGGATATGGTTGGGGATAGGTTCAGATTACTTTATATTATTGTTTTCTTATTGGGTTTTTAATTGAGTTTTTTTGTTACATGTAACACAACAGGATCAAAACAAACATGTGATTTAAAGGGGGCATGGAGACCAACATAAAAGTAGCTACTTTAAATGTGAAAGGCCTAGGATCTGTTATAAAGAGAAGAAGAATAGAAGCTCTATTGAAGAAGAGTAAAGTGGACGTCATTTTCTTACAAGAGACTCATCAATCAAGAGATGGGACCAACGAACTCAAACTACAGAATATCAACATTTACGAGAAAGGTTATGGGACCTCAAAATCCAAAGGAGTTGCCATTTTAATTTCTAAACATTGCGAATTTGTAGTACAAGAAGTAATAAAGGATGAGAATGGTAGATATTTAATAATTCAGGGTTTATTGGGAGAAGACTATACTCTAGTAAATGTTTACGCACCCAATGTACAGCAAGGAGTTTTTTATGAATCTGTTCTAAAAGAATTGGAGAAGGTGAAAAAAGGGTATGTCATTATGGCAGGAGACTTTAATATGGTACTAGACAAAGTAAAGGATAAATCTGATATTAAAAGGGATGATATGATTAATAGAACTACTATTTTGAATAAAGTAATGAAAACTGCAGGTCTAAAGGATATTTGGAGAGAATTAAAGGGTGATGAGAGAAGATATACATATTATTCTTCGGTCCATAAAAGTTATTCTAGAATAGACTTTATATTTGTATCCCATAATTTGCTTTCCAAAATAATTGAAACAGAAATTAATACTATAAAAGTAACGGACCATGCTCTAATGGAAATGGATTTGAAGGTTAAAAAAGATTATAAAGAGGCAAGAAGATGGAGAATGAATTCTAGTATTTTTCAAAATGTAGATGCAATTGAAAGGGTAAAAAATGAATGGTTAGAAATATGGTCTATAAATGAAGCAGCTGGGAATGGAATGGGATTGATATGGGACACTATGAAGTCAGTTATGAGGGGACTAATTATAAAGGAAACGTGTAAATTTAAAAGATTGAAAGAGGAGAATATTAAGAAATTAGAAGATGTAATTAAAAACCTGGAGCATAAGTATCTTTTAAATAGAGATAATAGAACATTTCTAGAACTTCAAGCTAAAAGAAAAGAATTAGATAGCATAGAATTAGACAAAGTTCAGAGAGATTTAATGTATATGAAGAGAAATTATTTTGAATTTAGTAATAAAAACTCTAGATTTTTGGCACGGTTATGTCAAGCTAGAAGAGCAAAAAACACAATAGGCGTGATTAGAGATAAATCAGGAAAGAAGTGTAGCCTGATGAAAGAAAAATTGCAAATATTTCAAGAATTTTATGAAGATTTATATAAGGGAGGTAATGTCCCGAAAGCAGATATAGAAGACTATGTTAAAGAAATTGTTAAAGATAAGATTTTAGAGACAGACATGAGGGAATTAGTCAGTCAGTCAGTCAGACACCTTTATTGGCATAAATAAATAAGTAAAATAGACAATGAGCAATAGAGAATAAAATGCACAATTGGGAAAGTGTACATACCCGAACCAATATCAATTAAAAACAGGGAAGGCTGGAGGAAATATAGGAGTATTATAATAGAACGACAGCAAGAGGGTGTTTCCATGTATCCTTGTATTTGTCCAGCCAAAATTGACTGCGTGCAGACCATCCAGAATGAACAGACTATAATTGGGGGTGTGGAACAAAAGGGCCGTTAAGTAACTGTGGCCTGCGTCGCTGGATTAACAGATTGATAAATGTGGCAATCTGCCTAGTGTGGGTTTTGTCTGAGCCTGAAAAAAGATTATGCAAAATGACCTCGTCCTGGTGACCAGGAAATCTAGCAAGATGTGGCTCTAGGTGGGAAGCACGGATGTCCTTATATAGAGGACAATATAGGATCATATGCGCCAGAGACTCAATGGTCCCTGAGTTACAGGGGCATAACCGAGTCTCTAGTGGTAGAGAGCTGAATCTCCCGTATAGGACATTAGAGGGGAGCACATTACATCTAGCTAGAGTGAAAGCACGTCGTTCCTGTGGATTCTCTAAAAGATGTAGGTAGCTGGCCGGCTTGCCAACAGGTAGTGGGAGTTGGAGGCTGAGAGGAGAACAAGCTTTAGAGGCTGCTGCAAAAAGTTCTTGCCTTTCAATGTCTAGCAGTCTAAGCTTTAACAGCCTATAAGCCTGCATGAAAGGTAGTGCCCCCAGGTGATCAGGTGAAATGCTCAGCGCCGTAATTCTTTGGAGAAACCGTTTAAGGCCAGGAGAGTAAAAATGGTCGGAGAGAATGCCCTCTATCAGAGGGTCTTTATGTGAGATAAAACAAATTCTCAGCCAGTATTTGAACTGTCTTAGCTGTGCCTGGGTGTTCAATCTGCTGAGTCCAGCCTCCAGACAGAGGGCTGCGTAAGGTACACAGTGTGGAACTGCTAACATTTTATAAAGAAAAGCAGATTGAAGCCTTTCAACCAGTGGATTAATGGCGTCCAGCCAAACTGGTACCCCATATAGAAGTTGGGAGATGACCTTGGCTTTGAAGACCTGCAGAGCACTGGGGATATGTTGATTACACCATATATAAAAGAACCGGTAGATAGCTTGGATGGTCAGTCTGGCTGAGTTGATGGTGATATGCCTGTGTCTGGCCCAGGTGTTACGGTAGAAAAAATTTTGACATGAGGGAATTAGAAAAACCAATTCAAGAAGAAGAGATTGGAGCAATTATTGATAAGTTAAAAAATGGTAAAACCCCGGGTTGTGATGGACTAGATTCAGATTTTTATAAATTGTTTAAATCAGTTTTAGTTCCAAGATTAAAAATACTTTTCAATAGAATCTTACAAGGAGATAAAATACCATTATCTTGGAAGCATTCATTAACAACTCTCATTCCAAAACCTAACAAGGATGTGACTGACCCTAGTTCATATAGACCTATCTCACTAATTAATCAAGACGCTAAGATTTTTACCGCAATATTAGCGAATAGAATGAATGAGTTTATTACAAAATATATCAAGGAGGATCAAAATGGGTTTTTAAAGGGAAGACAAATGTCTAATTTAACTAGAAGAGTGTTGAATATTATATATGATACAGAAATGAATAAACAGAAGGCTGGTATTTTATCATTGGATATATTTAAGGCTTTTGATTGTGTGGAATGGCCAACACTAAAAATATTGATTGAAAACTGGGGGTTTGGAATGAAATTTAGAGGGGTGATAGATCAATTATATTCTGAAAATACATCTGAGATAATAATTAATGATGGGATTTCAGATCGGATATCTCTAGGCCAAGGTACTAGACAAGGTTGCCCCCTCTCCCCAGTTCTATTTTGTTTAATGATTGAAATGTTTGCGGATAAAATAAGGAATGATGAGTTAATTAGCGGATTAGGTATTGATAATAAAGTAAAGATTAATTTATTTGCAGATGATTCCTTATTGACAATTAAAAACCCACTCGAGAGTATGGATAGAGTTAAATATCATTTGGAGAAATTTGGGTCAGTATCTGGATTGAGGGTTAACTGGCAGAAATCTCAGGTGATGCTGTTTAATCACAACAAGGAAGAACAAGAAGTGTTTCCCCATAATTGCGGATGCAAGATAAGTAATTCAATTAAGTATTTAGGTATAGAATTAGTAAAGGACACACGGAAACTAAAGAAATTTAATTATAGTAAACTAAAGAAAGAAATTAAGAATAAAATGTTAGAATATTCAAGTTTAAAACTTTCTTGGTTTGGGAAGATTGCATTGATGAAAATGAAAATTTTACCAAAGTTAAATTTTCTCTTTATGATGCTTCCGATACAGTTAAGTAAGGATGACTTTAAATTTTGGCAAGATTTAATTAATAACTATTGTAATAGTGGTAAAAAAGCTAGAATAAATAAAAAATATTGGTATACGGCCCAAAATAAAGGTGGTATAGGTTTACCGAATGTTAAAAATTATTATTTAGCAAATCAAATAAAGTTTATTGGGGATATTGTGTTTAGTCCAGAAAGATTAATATGGTGGAAAATGGAATCATCAGAAATAAAGGAGGATATTGAAAAATATTTATTCGGCACTATTAAGAAAATAAAGTTAAATGAGATTGATAACCCCTTTCTTAGATCTATGTTGAATGCATGGTATCTACATAAGAAAAAAATATGTTCCTCAGACTCACCATTGAGATCCGTAACTGAAATGGAGAATTTCCCTACAAATTTGAAAGTTTTCAAAAAAGTATTTAGGGATAAACAAGTGATTAGATTGAAAGACTGGATAGGTAAGATGAGAGGGAAAGTACAAATGAAGGAAATTCTCCAAGGTAGGGATATATCTTGGTTTAATTTTATACAATTAAAGAAATGGACTGATACTTGGATAAAGAAAAATAATAAATGCAGAGAGTACACAAAATATGAAGAACTTTTATTGTTGTATGAGGATACTCAGAAGGAAACAGTAGTAAAAGGTATTGTTAGTAAACTATATAAAATTATTTCGGATTTAGATGAAAATACGGGAGGATCTGGAGTGAAATTATTGTGGGAACAAGATTTTAAAAAAGAAATAAGAGAAGAAGACTGGGCTGAAGAATGAACCATTTAGGGCTTTGTACGTCATCATAAGAACCTTGAGGTCAGTGTGGAACTAGATCGGAAGCCAGTACTGTGCAGCCAGCGTAGGGCTGATGTGTTGATTTCTTTTTGGGTTACAGGAGAGGACGGTCAATGGTTTTGAAGGCGGAAGAGGGCTCTCATTGCCCCAACGGCAGAAAAAGTGGAAGAACCACCCTTAAGAAAAGGAAACTCTTTCAAACCTCCACTGCCTTCTGGCTATATCCCTCATTGGAAAAGACTTCAGGAGTCAACCTCGAGGAAAAAACTGGAGCCGGAGTCCCGGAGACAGTTCATGACTGTATACAATCATCCTGTGACGCAGCTGGAACTAATCGTATTGGCTTTGCCATTCCATTGGACTACTCCAGCTATGTGGAGAGGGGGATTTTGCTGCCTGGGTAACAGCCTAATCTCCATATTGAATTATCCAGGCCTTGTGCCCTGGAGAGGACCATTTGCAGCAAATAATGGGGGAACAACACAGGAAGCGGCAGCTACCTGGGTGTAGGCGGTTCAGGATGGAAACCAGCAAACAAATCATTGACTCCACACCATGCAATAAACATAAAAAAATCTCAAGCCTAAAGTTGGGCACATGGAATGTTAGGACAATGAATCCTGGCTGTTCAGACTATATCCAAGAAATTGACACTATACGAAAGACAGCTGTCAACGACAGGGAACTGTGCAGACTGCAGATGGACATTGTTGCTCTCCAAGAGACAAGGCTACCTGACTCTGGATCTGTCAAGGAGAGGAACTTTATGTTCTTCTGGAAGGGAAAATCATCAAATGAGACCAGGGAATGTGGGGTTGGCTTTGCTGTTAGAAATACTTTACTAGGTCTCATTATCCCACCTGCTGTAGGAAGTGAGAGAATCCTATCCATGCAACTACACTCTACAGCAGGGTTGGTTACACTTATCAGTGCATACGCACCAACATTATCATCTCCAGCAGAACTCAAAGACAAATTCTATGGTGCTCTAGCTGCCACTATCAATAAAATCCCTGAGAAAAGACCAATAGCTATCCTCGGTGACTTTAATGCCAGGGTTGGAGCTGATTATAACTCCTGGCCCACCTGCCTAGGTCAGTTCGGCATTGGAAAGATGAACGAAAATGGCCAACGCCTGCTGGAGTTTTGCTGCTATTATGGTCTCTGTGTCAGCAATACATTCTTTAACACAAAGCCCCAGCACAAAGTCTCTTGGAGACATCCAAGAGTGAAGCACTGGCATCAGCTCAACCTGATTCTCGTCAGGCGCTCCAGCATCTCTAGCATTACAATCACATGCAGTTATCAGAGTGCCGACTGTGACACATACCACTCCCTGGTGTATAGCAATGTAAAACTGAAAAGAAAAAGAGATTGCACCACCTGAAGAAGGAAAGAATATCAAAAATTGATACCAGTAAGACCTATTACTGGCTGCAACTGTGTTCTGAGATTCAGATGGCAGCTGATACAGGTAACATCAAGGGGATGTATGATGGAATTAAACAGGCCTTAGGGCCAATACATAAGAAAACTGCACCCTTAAAGATTGTTTCAGGTGAGACCATCTAGGATCGTGAGCAGCAGATGGCATGCTGGGTGTAGCACTACTCTGAACTATACTCTAGAGAAAACACAATAACCGAAGAAGTCTTAAATAATATTGAGTGCTTGTCTGTCTTGGAGGAGCTTGACAATGAACCAACACTAAAAGAACTAAATGTGGCTCTGGATTCACTTGCCTCTGGCAAGGCACCTGGGAAAGATAACATCCCTGCTGAAGTTCTGAAGTGCTGCAAAGAGATCATTGCCACTGAACTGTACGCAATCCTTTGCCTTTGCTGGAGCGAAGGGGGAGTACCACAGGATATGAAGGACACTAATATTGTTACGCTTTATAAGAACAAAGGTGAGAGGAGCGACTGTAACAACTATCATGGTATCTCTCTTCTTAGTGTTGCTGGGAAGCTGTACGCACGTGTTATACTGAAGAGGCTCCAGATACTTGCAGAGAGAGTCTACCCAGAATCACAGGGTGGCTTTTGAACCAACAGGTCCACTACTGATATGGTATTTTCCCTCAGGCAGTTGCAGAAGAAATGCAGGGAACAAGGACAGCCACTTTTTGTAGCCTTCATAGATCTTACAAAGGCATTTGATATGGTTAGTAGGCACAGACTCTTTAAAATACTGCTCCGGGTTGGATGCCCACCCAAGCTCCTTAACATCATTAGGTCTTTTCATGAGGATATGAAGGGCAATGTAGTTTTTGATGGCCTAGTGTCAGATCCCTTCAACATCCGAAGCAGAGTGAAGCAGGGCTCTGTCCTTGCGCCAACCTTGTTTGGGATCTTCTTTGCTATCATGCTGAAGTATGCTTTTGGAACTTCAACCAGATCAGATGGCAAACTCTTCAATCTCTCTAGATTGAGAGCAAAGTCTAAGGTACAGGTGAAATGTTTGCGGGATCTCCTCTTCGCTGATGACGATGCCATTACTGCTCACTCTGCCGAAGATCTCCAACAACTCATGGATCATTTTAGTAAAGCTTGCAAAGATTTTGGGCTAGAAATCAGACTGAAAAACACACAAATAATGGGCCAGAATGTGGACTCTCCTCCTCGCATTACAATTTCTGCAAAAGAACTGGAAGTTGTCCATGACTTTGTATATCTTGGCTCAACTATCTCAGATACACTCTCACTAGAGTCTGAGTTGGATAAACATATAGGTAAAGCAGCTACTATGTTTTCTAGACTATCAAAGAGAGTATGGCTCAATAAGAAGCTGACAGAACATACAAAGATACAGGTCTATAAAGCTTGTGTACTGAGCACACTTTTGTATTGCAGCGAGTCTTGGACCATCCATGCCCGACAGGTAAGAAAGCTTAATACCTTCCATATGCGCTGTCTTAGGCGAATATTCAACATTACCTGGCACGACAAAGTTCCAAATAGCATAGTCCTGAATCGAGCTGAAATCCCTAGCATTCCGGCTCGATTCAGGACGCCTACGCTGGCTTGGACACATTCTGAGAATGGATGACGTCCGGATCCCAAAAGATCTTCTATACGGAGAACTAGTGCAGGGAAAGCGCCCCAGAGGGAGACCAAAGCTGCGGTATAAGGATATCTGTAAGAGGGACCTGAAGGCCTTGGGAATGGACCTCAGCAGATGGGAAACCCTGACCTCCGATCGCACTGTCTGGAGCCAAGAGATACATCATGGTCTACATAAATTTGAAGAGGCATTTGTCCAACAGGCAGAGGAAAAGAGGCAGGCATGGAAAGAACGAAACTCGAGGACTGGGCAAGAAACAGAATACATCTGTCCCCAGTGCAGTAGAGACTGCCATTCCTGAATTGGTCTATTTAGTCACAATAGGTGTTGTTTTTAGGATCTCTACTCCAGGCATGATACTATAGTCTTTCGAGACTGAAGGATGCCAATGATGTTACTAATCTGTCTGTAGTATTCTACTGTATATGAGCTGGAGGCTCCACATTAACCTCGAAGGGAGCCTCTCATAGAGGGCACTACAATAGTCTAATCTTGAGACCATGAGTGCATGGACCAATGTGATGAGAGCTTCTGGATCAAGGCAGTTGCACAGCTGGGCAATCTGCTGCAGATGGTAGTGAGCAGAGCAGACAACTGATGCCACCTGGGCCTCCATGGTGAGTGCCAGGTCCAGCAGAACACCCAAACTATGCATCTCAGCCTGGGCAGACAAAGTCACTCCCAAAAAACCTGCTGATGAAGGGGGGGCACCTGGAGGACTTCCATCTTGCCTGGATTCAACCTCTGTCTATTTGCTCTCATTAATCCTAGGATGGCATCCAGGCAGTACTCAAGGGATGGAATGACATCCACTGCAGCTGGAAACAAGGAGATATAAAGCTGGGTGTCATCAGCATACTATATTTATTTATTTATTTATTTATTTATTTATTTATTTATTTATTTATGAGCTTATATCCTGCCCATCTTCCCAACGGGAACTCTGGATGGCTAACAGCAAAAACAAACAAAAAAAAAACAAAAAAACACACACACATAAAAACAGCAGTAGAAACTGCAGGCAGTATGGCAGCGAAGGAGAAGATGGCGGCAAGTCCAAGGGGGGGGGAACCCTAACTCACAAGGTCGCCGAAGGCCTCTCTAAATAAGAGGGTCTTCAAGGCCTTCTTGAAAGCGGGCAGGGACGGAAGCAGGCGCAGCTCACTGGGGAGGTGGTTCCAGAGTGAAGGCCCCACCACAGAGAAGGTGCAGTCTCGTGTGCGTGTTTTTCGCGCCTCTCTGGGTGTGGCAACCCGCAGTGAGTGTGCCTGAGACGATCTCGTGGGTCTGGATCCGGATGCCTTTAGGGAGATGCGCTCCGCCAGGTACTCTGGTCCCAAGCCGTGAAGGGCTTTGAAAATCAAAACCAGGACCTTGAACCTGATCCGGAGGACAACGGGAAGCCAATGCAGGCGGGCCAGGACTGGGGTGATGTGCTCGTATCTACGGGCACCCACCACCAGCCTAGCTGCCGCATTTTGTACCTGCTGTAACCTCCGGACCAGGGTCAAGGGCAACCCCACGTAGAGGGCATTGCAATAGTCGATCCTCAAGACCACCAGGGCCTGCACAACTGTCCTCAGTTGTCCTCCTGTGACTCATCAAGGTACTGGCGGATCTGGGCAATCCTGCAGAGATGGAAAAAAGCGGCCCTGGAGATGGCCATCACCTGGGCTTCCAGGGAGAGGGCCGAGTCCAGGACCACGCCCAGATTCCTGGCCCTGTCTGTAGGCTGGAGGGAAACACCCCCCAGACTAGGGAGGGGGCCATTGTACCCAGATGAGGGCGCCCCGAAGAACAGAACCTCCGTCTTCTCCGGATTAAGCTTCAGCCAGTTATCTCTGGTCCATTCCAGAACGGCCTCCAGGCACTGATCGAGGGAGCGGATCGCCTCCACTGCAGATGATGAAAAGGAGAGATAGAGCTGCGTGTCATCAGCGTACTGATGACAGCGAACTCCAAAATTCCTGATGACCTCCCCCAGCGGCCTCATGTAAACATTGAGCAGCATGGGTGAAATTGCCAACCCTTGGGGCACCCCGCAAGGGAGAGTCCAAGGAGCCAACAAGACATCATCCAGCTGAACCCGCTGAGTCCGGCCGCTAAGGAAGGAACGGAGCCAGGCCAAGGCCTGACCACCAATTCCAGCCTCCACAAGCCAGACCAGTAGGTTACCGTGGTCGACGGTATCAAAGGCCGCTGAGAGATCAAGGAGGACCAGCAGGGAGGAGCTCCCTCGTCGGCCTCCCTGAGGAGGTCATCCTGCAGAGCAACCAGGGCGGTCTCGGTCCTGCGAAGAGGTCTGAATCCAGACTGGAAGGGATCCAGGATATGATTAACCTCCAGGAATGACTGAAGTCGGACAGCGGCCACCCTCTCGACAACCTTGCCCAGGAAGGGAACAATGGCAATCGGACGATAGCTGGAATGATCGTCTGATGCCATGCCTGGTTTTTTAAGAGTGGGTTTCACCACGGTCTCCTTCAGACGGGAAGGGAAACATCCCTCCCTAAAGGAGGCCGTGGCAATAGCTGAAACCCAGTCAGGCATGTTCCCTTCAGCAGATTTAATAAGCCAGGCTGGGCAAGGGTCAAAAGGAGTGGCCGCCGGCCGGCAACGAGCCATAACTCTGGAGGCCTCCGCTGCAGAAACCGGCCCAAACTCATCCAGGAGGGGAGAGCAGGGGGATGAGGCACCAGAGATCTCGAAGGGTGGACTAGAGCAACTGGGGGGCAAGTCGGAACGGATGGCCTCTATTTTTGATCTAAAATGGGCTGCAAATTGCTCACTAGTGAAATCACTAGGAGGAGGCCTCAGCTGGCTGGGATTGGAGAGGTCCCGAACCACCTGGAATAGCTCCGCCTGGCGGTTCACGGCCTCACCAATTCTCAGGGAGGCGTAGGATCTTCTGGCGTCCCTGATCGCGTGAAGATAGCGGCCAGTCAGCTGTCTAAGGGCAGCCCTATTCTCTTCCGTCCGGCGAGCCCTCCAAATGACCTCCAGTCTCCTGCGTTCTTGTTTCATCAACCGCAACTCCTCTGTAAACCACGGAGAGTGGCGGACTCCATATCACAGGAGGCGTTTGGGGGCGATCCGGTCAACCGCCCCAGTGGTACCCACATACCACCTTTCCACCAGGGCATCGACCGGATCTCCGCCAGACCACCAGAGAGCTCCCCGAAGGCCTCCATGAACCCAGCATGGTCCAGGAGCCTACGGGGCCAGGCCCAGATGTAAGATGGGCGCTCCCCGCGGAGCGGGGGGGCGATTGACAGGGAAAATTTTAGCAGGTAGTGGTCTGACCATGACATGGGCAGGGGCAAAATACCCCTAACCCCCAGACACGAATCTGGCGACATGGAGGAAAAGACCAGGTCCAGGGTGTGGCCAGCTCTATGGGTGGGGCATAGAACATGCTGAGATAAGTTCATGGAAGTCATGGATTCCATGAATTCCAGAGCCGCACCAGAGAGTTCCTCCTCGGCATGCAAGTTGAGGTCCCCGACCACCAGAAGGCGGGGGGATCTCAACAAAGCAGCCGAGACAAACTCAGCGATCTCTGGGAGGGATTGTGCTGCGTTGCAGGGAGCACGGTACACCAGCACAATGCCAAACTTATCTCGCTGACCCACTGATAGATGGAGGCATTCCACCCCAGAACACACCATTGTCGCAGACCTGCTAACACAAAGGGTTTCCCTGTAAACGATGGCCACCCCGCCACCCCTACCCTCCGATCTGCCTGCCCACTGAACCTGAAACCCGGGGGGCACAAGAGGGAGAGAGAAGCCCCACCCTCTGCGCCCACCCAGGTCTCGGTAATGCATGCCAGGTCGGCATGCTCATCCAAGATAGAATCAAGGATGAGTGAGGTCTTATTATGCACCAACCTGGCATTAATCAGGAGGCAGGACAGGTCGGAGGCGCTGGCGGAGTGACACCCAGGTAGATGACGGTGAGCAGGGGGATCAGAACGGGGGACAGGCAGTATGTTCCTGACCCTAGTTCTTCTAAACCGACCGATCCCTCTGCCCAAAGCATATCTCCCACGGCCAGACACCACAGAGATACGGTACCCTGCTGACATGGCGGCCTGTAGGGGGCGGGAGGGAAAAAAAGACAGCAATATAAGTACAATAAAAATATACAAATAGCAAAGTAACACCAGAACAATAAGAAGCAAAAAAAAATACAGTATACTATGGAAATACAATAACTAAGCACATCAAACCAACCAAACAAACAAAAACAGAATAAAACAAAACTACAGCAAAATAAAAATAAAAAGCGTGGGGCCTAGGGGCAGGAGGGAGGCAAGAGGGGAGCCGAACCAGATGCAAAACTCAAACTTCAATATCACAGTAACCCCCAGATCCCAAGCTTCCCCCCACCTATCAAGTTCTCAGAGAAGGCCTAGCAGGGCCAGGAGATGTTAGACAAATAGCATGCCGGTGATGTTGGTCAACAGCAGCAACGAGTGTGGTCTTCAAAATAAAGCGCCGCGGTGATGGAAATAGTCTTCGGGGAGCCGCAAGAAGCTGACGACAATAAAGGCGTCAGCCAAGCACAGGCCCAAGGCCAGGGAAGGCATCTAGGGACAAGCCTTGTTTTGCCAAAATTGCTCCCTCACGACAGGGCCGGGAGGCTGCAAGCAACAGGCCGCAAGCCACACGGGTGTAGCGGCGGCGGCAGCTCCCGGGGCAAGTTCCCGCACCGGGGAGATGGTAAGGTCCGACGGGGGCCGCAAGCAGCGGCGGCGGACACAGCGACAGCGGGGGAGACATAGTCTGGTGTGGGGCCGCAAAACAGCGACGGCGGCTCCCAGGGCGAGTCCCCACGCCGGGGGGGTGGCAAAGTCCGGCGGGGGGGCTGCGAGCACTGGCGGCGGCGGCGGCTCCCAGGCAGGCTTCCCCATGCCGGGGGAGGTGGCAGAGTCCAGCAGGGGGCCGCAGGCAGCGGTGGCGGCTCCTGGGGCGAGTCCCCCGCGCCGGGGAGATGGCAGAGACCGGCGGGGGGCAGTGAGCAGCGGCGGCGGCTCCCGGGCAGGCTTCCGCATGCTGCGGGAGGTGGCAGAGTCCAGCAGGGGGCCGCAGGCAGCGGCGGCGACCCCCGGGGTGAGTCCCCCGCATCGGGGAGATGGCAGAGACCGGCGGGGGGGCGCGAGCAGCAGCGGCGGCGGCGCCTCCCGGGGCGGGCTTCCCCGCACTGAAGAGGAGGCATAGTCCGATGTGGGGTCGCGATACAGCGGCGGCGGCTCCCAGGGCAGGTCCCCGCACCGGGGAGATGGCAAGGTCCGGTGGGGGGCCGCAAGCGGCTGCTGCTGCCACCCGCCATCTGATGACACAAACCACCATACCTTATGTCAACCTCACCCAGTGGCCTCATATAGATATTAAAGAGCATGGGGAAAATGACCAACCCTTTTGGAACCCCACAATTGAGGGGTCATGGGGTTGAAGTCATCTCCCCCAGCTGGACCCTCAAGCTGGAGAGCCTGCCCACGAGGATACCATGGTTGATGGTAACAAAGACTGCTGAGAGATCAAGGTGGGCCAACAAGGATGATTTGACTGTTGGACACCCTCAAGAGGTTGTAATGCAGGGTGACCTATGACAACTCCATACCTGAACCATGACTGGAACGGATCAAGTTACTATGATAAGTAACTTTAAACCAGAGTCAACTGGGCAAAATTGAAGGATGCTCTTGCTGATAAATCTTGCCTTATGCCATTTTAAAAAATCATTCACAGTCATACTTCTGGTCAGTCGAAAGGGAGATCAAGGGATAGGGATGCAACCTGTACTGGATGGGATTACCTCCCAATTGAAAAAAGAGGTACACAGCTTGGGGGTGCTCCTGGACTCATCTTTGAGCCTAGATGCCCAAGTCACAGCTGTGGCCAGGAGTGCATTTGCAGAATTAAAACTAGTAAGTCATTTATGCCCATTTCTTGAGAAACCTGCTCTGGCCATGGTGACACATGCCCTAGTGATGTCCAGGCTGGACTACTGCAATGCGCTCTATGTGGGCCTACTGATGGAAAGTCTCCGGAAACCTCAACGGGTACAAAATGCATTAGCCAGATGGCTGACTAGGACGAATTACAGAGTTCACATTTGTTGTTTTTGTTCAGTCGTTCAGTCATGTCCAACTCTTTGTGACCCCATGGACCAGAGCTCACCAGGCCTTCCTATCTTCCACTGTCTCCTGGAGTTTGGTCAAATCCATATTGGTTGCATCAAAGACACCTCAGCTTCAAAATCTGTCCTTACACTGAAAATTCGGGGTTGGTTTCTTTCAGGATGGATAGGTTCGGTCTCCTTGCTGTCCAGGGGACTCTCGAGACTCTCCTCCAGCACCACAGCTAAAAAGCATCAATTCTGCAGCGATCAGCCTTCTTTATAGTCCAGCTCTCACTTCCATACATCACTACTGGAAAAACCATAGCTTTGACTATCCTGACCTTAGTTGGCAAAGTGATGCATCTGCTTTTTAGGATGCTATCTAGGTTTGCCATTGCTTGCCTCCCAAGAAGCAGGTGTCTTTTTATTTCATTGCTGCAGTCACCATCTGCAGTGATCAAGGAGCCCAAGAAAATAAACTCTGTCATTGCCTCCATTTCTTCCCCTTCTATTTGCCAGGAGGTGATGGGACCAGTGGCCATTATCTTAATTTTTTTGATGTTGAGCTTCAGCCCATTTTTTCACTCTCCTCTTTCACCCTCATTAAGAGGTTCTTTAATTCCTCCTCACTTTCTGCTATCAGAGTAGTATCATCTGCTTATCTGAGGTTGTTGATATTTCTTCCGGCAATCTTAAGTCCGGCCTGTGATTCATCCAGACCTGCCTTTCACATGATGTACTCTGCATATAAGTTAAATAGGCAAGGTGACAATATACAGCCTTGTTGTACTCCTTTCTCAATTTTAATCCAGTCAGTTGTTCCATATCTTGTTCTAACAGTTGCTGCTTGTCCACATATAGAGTTCTTAGGAGACAGATAAAGTAGTCAGGCACTCCCATTCCTTTAAGGACTTGCCATAGTTTGTTGTGGTCCACACAGCCAAAGGCTTTGGCATAGTCAATGAAGGAGAAGTAGATGTTTTTCTGGAACTCTCTGGCTTTCTCCATAATCCAGCGCATGTTGATGATTTGATCTCTAGTTCCTCTTCCCCTTCGAAATCCAGTTTGCACTTCTGGAAGTTCTCTGTCCACATACTGCTGAAGCCTGCCTTGTAGAATTTTGAGCATAACCTTGCTAGCGTGTGAAATGAGTGCAATTGTGCGATAGTTGGAGCATTCTTTGGCGTTGCCTTTTTTGGGATTGGGATGTAGCCCAATCTTTTCCAGTCCTCTGGCCACTGCTGGGTTTTCCAAATTTGCTGGCATATTGCGTGCAGCACCTTTACAACGTCCTCTTTTAAGATTTTAAAGAGTTCAATTGCAGTGCCATCACCTCCACTGGCCTTGTTGTTTGCAATGCTTATCAGGGACATCCAGATCTTTCTGATATAATTCCACTATATATTCCTGCCATCTTTTCTTGATCTCTTCTGCTTCAGTTAGGTCCCTACCATTTTTGTCCTTTATCATATCTATGTTTGCATGAAATGTCCCTTTAATATCTCCAATTTTCTTGAATACATCTCTGGTTTTTCCTTTTCTGTTGTTTTCCTCTCTATCTTTGCATTGTTTGTTCAAGAAGGCCGTCCTGTCTCTCCTCGCTATTCTTTGGAAGTCTGCATTCAATTTTCTGTATCTTTCTCTTTCTCCCTTGCATTTTGCGTCCCTTCTCTCCTCCACTATTTGTAGGGCCTCATTGGACAAGCACTTTACACCCTGTGAGACAGCTGAAAGCAGCTGGGAGAGTGGTCAGCCTCACGAGGCAGCAAGGCAATTAGAGAGAAATGTAACACCTGTCTGGGGGGAGGAGAGAGCTCTGGCAGGCCTAGAGATAAGGGGGAAAACATGATCGTGGAGGAGGAGGAGGGAGAGATGGATGTTTGGGAGGATGCGTTGGAATCCCTGGATAAGGAGGAAGCCTGGGCGGTCGGACAACCCGGAGGAGGTGAGCATTAAAGGCCGGGCTAAGGAGTATAAGGTATAAAGTCTCTTCTGTGCAGCCCAGGAGCAGAGTGAAGGACGCGAGCTCATGGGCTCAGCCCCTCCCTGAGGCAGCCCAACGTTGGAGAACTAAGAATAAAAGGAGACAACGCGGGCCGGCCTGGGAAAGACTGTGTTGTTTAACTGACCAGGACATTCGCTGGCTTCAGAAGTGAGGGAGTGAGGTAACTCCCCACTCTATGGGAATTGCACAGGCACAGAGTAAAACCCATAAGGAAAAGTGAGGACTGAGAGGCTATGTCTTGGGACTTTGGGAGAAACACAAGCTCTTTGTGCCCTAAAGATAAAAGACAACTTAGCCAGGCACTACTACCAGATGGATGGACTTATGACAGGACCTGCTCCAAAGAAGAAGAAGCCTTATTAATTCCCAGGGGGGGCAAAACACCAATGAACTGTGCTGAGGTGTTTTCTGTCTGTGTTGAACTCCAGTGGACATAATAAAAACTTATCTTGCCTCACTTTTAAGCACCTCATTATGGAGGGGCGGCGGGGGTCGCTCACACACCCCTACTAAAGTAGCTCCACTGGCTGCCAATCAGCTATTGGGCACAATTCAAAGTGCTGACCTTAACCTACAAAGCACAAAATGGCCTGGGTCCAAGCTACCTCAAAGACTGAATCTCGCAGTATGAACTAGCTCAGGTGCTAAGGTCAGGAGGAAAGGCCTTTCTCTACATCCCGCCACCTTCACAGGCGTGTCTCATAAGAACACATGAAAGGGCTTTCTCTGTTGCTGCTCTCTGACTTTGGAACTCCCTCCTGCTGAAGGCCAGGACTGCCACATCTCTGCTGTCTTCCTTTTCAGGCAAGCTTTCCCTGAATGATGGATTACCTATGATGTGACTTTCATATTGATTACCATGCATGATTACATTGACTGATTTCATAAGAACATGAGTGTTTTCCATGTTAGTCTCCAACCCTCATAATTTTTTTCTTTTTGCATGCTCTTTGTGGTTTTAATGTTACATTTTAATGTTCTAAGATGCCTCTTCTAATTCCCTGTTCGTAAGTTAAATTATGTCTTAAATGTTCTGGGCTGCATATTGTTGCTAATTATTGTAAGCCAACTTTGTCTGTAAGGTAGCCATTGACTACAATCCTAGTGTTTTGGGCGGAGTAAATTTGTTCCATTGCTTGTAGCATTCTGTGACCACACTGTAGATAATCTAACTGAGTTTTGAGTAAAGACCAGGATACATTATCAAATGCTTTCTCAGCGTCAATAAATGCGAAGGCTACTTGCTTCTCAGGGTGGCATTCATAATATTCCAACGCATTAAGAAAAGTTCTAATGTTGGATTGGAGGCGCCTTTTCGGAAGGAAGCTGGTTTGATTGTGGGATATCAAAGAGGGTAGGATCGTCCGCCATCTGTTTGCCAAAATAGTTGCAAATATTTTGTAGTCCACATTTAGGAGAGCGATTGGCCTGTAATTCTGTATCAGGTCTTTGGGTTTCCCTTCTTTAGGAATCAGTGTTGTATGAGATAGTTTCCATGAGTCTGGTATGTCTTCACCCTCTAAAATAGATGTAAAAAGATTTTTCATATTTCCAGAGACTATCTCAGAGAATTTTTTGTAGAATTGTACCGGTATCGAGTCAAGTCCGGGGGCCTTGTTCATTTTTTGGTGATTAATGGCCTCTATTATTTCCATCATTGTTATAGGAGCGTTCGTCAAAGCTCTCTGTTCTTCAGTAAGTTTTGGAAAATTGGCTTGTTCAAGGCATTGAAAGATGGCATCTTTACCTATTGTCTCCGGCTTGAACAAGTTCTGGTAATATGCCTCTATAATTTTTTGGATTTGTAGCTGCTCTGTCTGTTTTCCCCCAGTTTTATTTTTAAGTGCTAAAATAAGTTTTTGAGATTGTACCTTTTTTAACCTATAGGCTAACCATCTACCTGGTTTGTTTGCATTTTCAACAAAATTCAGCTTGGCCAATTTAATTTTATGGGCTATATCTGCTGTCAGGATCAAATAAAGTTCATGCCTACAGGAAGCTGGGTCTTTGTTCAGCTGCTCGTTGCATGGGTTGTGAATTAAGTCCTTTTCAAACTTTTTCATCATATTGAGGATGGATTCAGATCTCTTTTCTCTCTCTTTGTTCCGTCTTGCCATGTATTGAATGGCAAACCCTCTAAAGTAAGGCTTTGAGGCATCCCACACCGTTTTCAATGGGGTACCCTTGTTCAGGTTCAGTTCGAAGTATAAATTCAAATCTTTGGCAGCCTCCAGAATAAATTCTTTGTCAGTCCACAAAGCTGAGTTGATTTTCCAGTGTCTGGGCTTACCTGAAGATTTCAATGTCCACAAGATAGCATTATGATTGGAGATTGTTCGGGGTAAGACTTCTATGTCCCTTGTGTTAAGTAAAAGATCAGATGAGGCCCAGCACATATCAATACGGGAGAAAGAGACGTGTTGTCTTGAGTGAAAAGTGAAACCACCTTTTAGTGGGTTTTTCCTTCTCCAGATATCTTGGAGTTCTAGAATGTCGGACATGTCGAGAAACGATTTTGGCAGTATGGAAGACAAGGTCTTGGGTTTTTTCCCTTTTGGTATTTTCCTGTCCACAGATGGAATATGTACAGCATTGAAATCCCCCAGTATTATTAACTGGTGGTTTTCATATTGCAAGGGCTTCTGAGCCAATTCTTCGAAGAAGGCATGTCTTCCATGGTTGTCGTTGGGGGCATATATACCAACAATAATTGTTTCTTTAGATTGGATATTTGCCTGGACAAGGATCCATCTGCCTAGTTGATCTTTTTCCAAAAGAGTTGGAGAGAGTTCTGGTTTGATATATAGTGCCACCCCATTTTGCTTCTTTTCTTTGTTTGAAGTGGAAAACAGGTTCCCCAATCTATTTTGGGTTAAGTATTGTTCATGCTTTCTCAATACGTGGGTTTCCTGTAAACAAATAATTGCACATTGTTGTTTTTGGAGGAGATTAAATGTCTTGCGGCGCTTCTGTGGGGAGTTCAATCCATTGATATTCCATGTTAGGATTTTCTGAGCCATCTTGTTTTACTTCCAACGGTGTTTCCTCCCTGGTTTTGGCCCGAGATGTCGTTTCGGCCTGGTGCCTCCCACTGCACCGGAGTCTTGATCTTGCTTGGAAGTCCCTTGTTGGGGAGTCTGGTTGTCTCAGCTGTCATCTTTAGTAGCGGTTTGGATATCGATTGTATCATCACCTTCGGAGAGGGATGATGAAGAGGAAGAGGGGGAAAAACCCAACTTCCCTGCATTTTTCTCAGCGAAGATTCTAGCTTTCTTGTGGGATTCAATTTTCTGTGTTTTCCCTTCCCATTGGAAAGTCAAGCCTTGGGGGTAGATCCACTTGTATCTTACATCATGCTTAAGCAAAAGTTTGGTGAGAAATGTGTATTCTTTCCGCAATTGACGGACCTCCCATGGGACGTCTTTCAGTATTGTCACTTTGGATTTATTGATTTCCACCTCTTTATCTCGAATAACCTTGAGGATACAATCTCGGGTGTATCTTCTGACAAGTTTGACTATTACCTCCGGGGGGAGTTTATTTTTTCTAGTATAGGCTGTAGGTTGACGGTAGATCACGTCTACTTCACGAAGGAATTCTTCTACGAGTGCCTCAAGCAAGATGGCCAAGCCTTCTCCAACTGTGGTATAAAGATTTTCGTCTTTGTCAGCAGTGAGGTTTTGAATCCTTAAAATTTTGGAGGAGGATTCTATTTCTTGCATGAGAACCGATCTGTTGGTAGATTCCATTGTAGCTTCAATTTCTTCTAGACGGAAGTCAGTAATGCCCATGTTGTCTTCCAACGCCTGTAGACGCCCACAAAAGGAATCCATTTTGGAATCTACATTGGCAAAACCTTTCATTTCAGCTCTTAACTCAGAGAAGGCAGTGCTCTGGTCTGATATCAATTTGATCTAAGTTCAACTGATTAAGCATGTCTAGGACTTGGCTGGATTGACTTGGTTGTTGAGACATGGCTGGAAGAGAGGGATGAGCCAGAGAGGTAGAAACAGTCTTTTTTTGTATAGATGGGGTTTTACTCATTGCTAAGAGTTGCAATACAGGCTACTACAGGCAGAGAAAGTCCAAGTAAAAGCGTGGTGTAATTGCTGTGCTGTGATTACAGTAAAGCCGATTTACTTCTCCCCAGAGATAATGCAGAGATTCAAAAAGTCCAACAAATATCTTGCTAATTCACAGTAGATTTGGCTTGCTCGTTTTCAGGACAGCAATATAATGTAAACACAGCTGCATACATAGAAAGACCCAGCAGATGGTGCGTTGTATCCACATTGAGCCAATAGAGCCAGAAAGTCAAAAGTGAAACTAATTTTCAGAGGTTTATCTGCCTTTAACGGAGAAGTAAAAGCAGCCCTTTCCGAAAAGCAAACAAAAGAAGGCAGGCAAAAGAAGTATTTAGAGGAAAGCAGATTTTCTTTAGGTGAGTTTTGCTTGATTTTGTATCTTTGAAAGGGCTATCTGATGAAAAGAAAGCCACTCACTTGCACAGGAGGGGGGGCAGCTTCTTCTCCGTCCGGTCTCCCACGGTCTCAGACGCACGAGTGATTTATTCCCAGGGGTATCTACCCTCACGGGGGGGGGGACCACACCTGGGATGCCTCGGATCGAATCTGGGATGTCTTCTGCTCCCAGTGGGTGATCATGGAATGGAAATCACCCTCTTGGGACCTGGGATACATCGACGCTAGCCAGGGCTGCTTCAGCTAACGTCTCTGCTGCTCGCCGCCATCTTGCCCCCTCCTTACAAACAAAGTCAAGATACACAAAGGCACCAGGCAAGGATGCCCTCTCTCTCCTCTGCTGTTTATATTAACTTTAGAGGTGCTACTCCATGTTATAAGAAACACCCCAGGTATTCAGGGCCTACAAATCAAAGGAGAAGTTTATAAGGTGCAAGCCTTTGCAGACGATCTGTTGGTTATTATGGAGGACCCTCAGACCTCCACTCCAGAACTACTAAAGACTTTGGAGGCCTACTCCAAAATTTCAGAACTAAAGGTAAACAGAGAAAAAACACTGTTGCTTACTAAAAATATGACTCCACCTATGACCGAAAAATTGGTAAACCAATCGGGTTTCCAACATGCTAGTAAGGTAAAACATTTGGGTATTACCGTATCTAACCGTTGTAACACTTTACTTAAAGATAATTATGTTGATGGTATAAAAGCAATCAAAGCTGATTTGGAAACCTGGTCAAGACTTCAGTTATCCTTAATGGGCAGAATTGCTGCAGTCAAAATGAATGTCTTACCTAAATTGCTCTTTTTATTTCAATCCTTACCTATATTACCTAACTTTAAGATCATTTCAGATCTGGAAAAAAGTATACGTGTATTTATATGGCAAAAGAAAAAAGCAAGGATTAGAAATGTTTATCTACAGGACAGAACTAAAACTGGTGGTTTTGCCCTGCCCAATTTGGTGTTATACTACAAGGCCGCTACCATGACTTGGATTAAAGACTGGATTCTGATGACAAATAATAGAATACTAGAATACTGCAGCTTGAGAGCCACGGTTTGGATAAGGGTTGGCATCATTATATATGGTATAAGGTTAATATACCTACCCTTTTTAAAAAGCACTGGATAAGGAATGCCTTAGTTAAAATATAGTTACTGATTAAAAAACAATTTTACCCCAAAGCACCATTGTGGTTATCTCCGTTGGGAGCGGTTACTAGCCCCCATATAAGTGTAACCCCAAAAATTTTAACTTACAGACACCTTTTGAACGCTGACCTCTCTTTGAAATCATTAGAAAAATTAGTATCAGAAGGTTATAAGTTAGACTGGTGGAAATACCAACAAATATACTCACACTTCAAAGATCTTACTAAAGAGGGGGGATTTATGACTAATGATACTCCACTTGACAAAATACTATCCTCTGGTGACTCAAAGCTCCTTAGTAAATTTTATAGTATTTTGTTAAATGAAAAAATGATTGATACACTGGTCAAAGACACTATGATAAGATGGGCAGAAAATTTTGGTTATTCCATTCATCTAAACAAATGGGACTCTTTGTGGAACACAGTCAAAATCTTCAAATCTATAGCCTTTAAGGAAAATTGTTATAAGATGTTCTATAGATGGCATTTCTCACCACACATTTTATCTAAGATGTATAACTGCTCACCTAAATGTTGGAAATGTAAACATGATTGTGGTACTTTTTACCATATGTGGTGGACATGTAAAGAGGCAAAGGCATACTGGACAATGGTAAAATTATTTTTAGAAAGATACTTGAAAATTAAGTTAGAGCTTAGACCAGATTTTTTTTTATTAAATATAATAGATATTAATATTTCCTATGACCAGAGATATGTACTTCACCATGTAATTGTTGCTGCAAGGATATTGTATGCGAAATCCTGGAAACAACCAGATGTGCCAACAGAGAGAAATTTCCACGAAAAGATAAGAGAATGCATTGAAATCGACAGACTCTCTGGCTTTCTAAAGGGAGACTACGATGAGATTTCTCGGAAAAGATGGCAAGAAGTAACAAACCTATTAGCATTGTGATATTATTTGGTGATTTGTTAATATGTTAAATCGTTATTTTTCGCTTGATATATTCAATGTAATTTTTAAACTGTACTCCTTCCCCCCATACCCCTCCTCCCTTGTCCCCCCTCTAAAAAACCCAATAAAATTACTTAATATTGTAAGCCAACTTGGGTCCTTTTCCAAGGAGAAAGGTGGGCTAAAAATATTATAATAAATAAATAAATAAATAAATAAATAAAGTGAACCATTAAAATAAAGCACAAACGATTAAAAAAACCTATCAATATTCTCAAATCATAGAAATAAATGAAACTCACAAATTAATTGGGCTCTGTGTTGATGACAAGGATCTTCTCTGAAATCTATCCCATAGGCCACCAACAACCTAGAAGTATATAATTAGAATACTTTTTGGAGTGATCAGCTTTGTGTATAACTAACAATAAACATCAACAATGGTGATTATTTTCAATTCTTTCTGGTACATGTTTGTTTCTGAAAATTATTTCTCTTTTACCAAAGCCCCAAGCCCAATGCATAGTGGCTATGATTGTGTCATAGGTTGTACAGGGCTTTCTTAACTAGAAGAATTAAAATGCTACAAAAGACAATATTCTGTGGCACAGGAAGCCATTTAAGAAGTTCTTACTATAAGCCTAGGATGACTGGAGAGATCTTTGTAGAATATATGCTGTTCCTAATAATGTTGCCATTTGTAGTTGACCAAAGTAATCACTTTTCTTCTTGTTGTTGTTCTTGTTCTTATTCTTGTTCTTGTTCTTGTTGTTCTTGCTGTTGTTCTCCTCCTCCTCCTCCTCCTCCTCATCATCATCATCATCATCATCAGGTGAACACAGCTGCCAGGTGTTAAGCTGGAGTTGGCCTTCTTCAATGATTGAACTCTTTCCAAGAGCCTAGGACAGTGATGGCGAACCTTTTAGAGACCAAGTGGCCAAACTGTGACTCAAAACCCACTTATTTTTTGCAAAGTGCATATACAGCAATTTAACCTGAATACAGTGGTACCATGGGTTACAAATGCTTTGGGTTACAAAAAAGTCAGGTTACAAAAATAAATTATTGGAAATTGGGATGCCTCAAGTTAAGAAAATTATCATTGGAATGCAACGGGTTACATTTTTCCACATTGCAAAAAAAAAAAAAAAAACTGTACACAGGATGCATTGCACCCCCGTAGTTTGTGGAGGTATGGGAGGAGTTGGAGCTATTTTTTCATTGAGTTTTTTCACTAGCAAGACCTTCAGCAACAGTTTGTTGTCCACAAGGTACTGCATGACAGCAGGAACAAAAACAAGATTGGCCCACTGTATAAAAAGGATGTGTGTGATCCAAGCCTTGCTGTTGGCTCGCCACAAAATGCCCAACTACTCCTTTTTCACTCTGTGCTTCTTTAAGGCCTGTGGATTCTCTGAGTGGTAGACAAGAAGGTGCTTGATCTTCAGGTCCCCTCTGTTGTTTGCCCAAAATAGGAGAATCAGACAGTCATTTATGGGTTTGTGGCCAAGAAACTTGTTATTCTCCTGTATTATGAAGATCCACTTTGGCATCTTCTTCCAAAAGAGGCCAGTATCATAGCAGCTGAACACCTGCTGTGGAAGGTAGCGCTCTGCGTTCGTGGACCATTCTGTTTGCAAAGTCTTCAGCTGCAGGAACATCCGAACTTGCAGCCTCTCCATGCCTCGTTATGTTGTGGACACCAGATCTAGCCTTGAGTCTGTCAAACCAGCCCCTGCTTGCCTTGAAGTCTTCTGCTTTGTCCAACGTTCCTGGCTGTTCTGCGAGGACTTCAGCATGCAAAGCCTTGGCTTTTGCACAGATCATCACCTTGCTCACTGTATCCCCTGCATGTTCTTTCTCATGAAGCCACAGCAGGACCAACTTCTCAAATTCTTCCAGCACAGGTGGACGTTTCTAGGACATCCTGGTGACCTCCTTGGCTCTATCTCTCTCAATGATTTTCTCCTTGTTCTTCATGATGGTGCCAATGGTGGATGGATGACCTCGTGCTTCCAAATCATCTCCTTCTTCACCTCCAGCAGAATCTTCTCCTTCATCTTTCCTTCTTTTGCTGCCTTCTTGGGTGACTATCCCCTGTGTTCTTTCAGGCAAAGACACTAGTTTTAGCAGCTCTTCTCTCATGATGTCACCAACAGCATAACATAAAATTACTGCTAGCCTTGCATTATTATTTATATCTGTGCTTTCATCCAAGCACATAGAGTAACAGGCTGCCTTTTGTAAGTCAGTGATTAGTTGCTGATTAACATTACTTGCCATGTGCTGGATTCAATCTTTAACAGTATTTCTGCTAAGTGGCATCTCAGAGATGTGTTGCATAATTTTATCCTTGTTTGGGAAATCATGAAAAAGGGAATTTCTCCCAGGCAACATGGGTCTTTTGATAATATTTCCATCAGAGAGGGGCTTACAATGTTTTGCTACTCCCAGTGAAATTTGAAAACTGGAAGCTGTCAGATAATTTGTTTTGAAAAGATAATTGGAAAACCAACAAGACTGGTTGGTTTCAAAGTGCCACTTGACACTTGATGTGCAACACAGAACACTTTCATTGCAGATAATACATAATGCTTTCTCATTGCTTTCAATCATTCCAAATGATTCTGTCCAGGCCTCTTGGAATGATCTTCCACTAGCTTTTTTTTTTCTGCACTCATTTGAGAGTTCAAGACTTGAAATCTACGCGCGCGCGCACACACACACACACACACACACACTATATATATATATGAAGCACCCAATACAAAACTATCCCATACAAATATTACTAACGCTATTAGCTAAAACTAAAGAAATGGATCAACAATCAGCTGGGGTTCCTTTTGAATTTGCAGACCACCAGCACAAGGGGGCAGTGTTCAACTGACCACCAGTGGCAAGGAGTTCCACAGGTTAATTGCATGCTGGTTACATGGGTGCTCCTCTTTTATTGAACAGGGGGAGAGTAACTGGCCCTTCTCACTGCAGCAATGCCTTTTGTGGTGGCTGTCTGCTGGTATTCTTTTGCTTCTTTTTACATTGTGAGACTGAGCAGTTAGAAAAATGAAATATAAATGCTGTCATAATAGTAATATTGTGCAAGATGGCATTATTTTTTTAAATTAAGCCAGAAGTGTCCTAGTTGGATGGTTGTATCATGCTGTATTTCATGAACACTCACAGGTACGTGAAATTCTGTATGGAACCCATAGTTAAAAGACACAGTTTAAAGCTAAGAACAATGAGCAGACAAATGTTAAAAAGGATCAAACAAATCTAAAGCTAAAACTAGGAAACAAAATCAACACCAAAAACATGTTAAAAGCATTAAAGCACACCAATCAATTGAAAACCCCCACTTAGGCTCGCATAATTAAAAATGCAATATTTAACAGTTAAAAATACGGAATATACAAATATTTTGAAAGGAATTAAGCAAATAATATATTATAATAGTAAATGAAATGAATATGAAGACAATCTATATTAAAATAAGACTAAAATGCAGAATGTGTATGTGTGATTTTTGGACAAATATTGGAAGTCCCACATAATTTTAATACTCTGTGCACATCCAGACTGTGGGCATGAAAATTTGCAGAAAAGAATGTATTTTGGTGTTACTTATGTTTCTTGGTATGGTATTCATTCATCCTTTTATTATTGTACCCTCATTATTACTAACTTAAGTGCTTGTTTTAAATTGTTTTCCCCCTGTTCTACCCAGAATTTAGAGTGGATATGAAAAGTATCCACACCCCTGTTAAAAATCAAGTGTCTGTGATGTAAATAAATGAAACAAAGATAAATCATTTCAGAATTTTCCCCATCTTTAATGAGACCTATGGACTGTATGGAACAACTTAGTTGAACCACAAACTGGAATCTTTTAGGTGGAGGAAGGAAAAAATAAAAAACTGAAATAATATTGTGGCATATGTGGCATATGCACACTTCCAAATACCAGTCAATATTGGCACAAAACCTTCAGGCTTCTCTTAGAAAAGCTAAACATGAGGAGGAAGTTCATCTTTCAGCATGACAATGACTCAGAGCATACTATACATCCAAATCAACAAAGGAATGGCCAGAAGATTAACATTTTGGAGTGGCCCATCCAGAGCCCATAACTGAATCTGACTGAATATCTGTGGGATGATCTGAAGGCTGTGCACAGGAGATGCCTTGGCAATCAGACAGATTTGGAGCATTATTGCAAAGAAGAGTGGTCAAATATTGCCAAGTCAAGATGTGCCATAGTGATAGATTCATACCCAAAAAGGCTGAGTGCTGTAAAAGATCAAAAGGTGCTTCAACAAAGTATTAGTTGAAGGGTGTGCACACATATGTCACCATATTATTTCATTTTTTTTATTTTTCCTTCCTCCACCTAAGATTTCAGTTTGTGGTTCAACAGAGTAGCACAGTTCATAGATGGCATTAAAGGTGGAAAAATTCTGAAATGATTTATCTTTTCTCATTTATTTACATCACAGGCACATGACATTTCAATAGGGGTGTGTAAACTTTTTATATCCACTGTATTGAAAGAAACAAAAGACCAGCTCCATTTGTTTGTGCTATGTCCAGATATACCAAACCTTTCTACAAAGAATAAAATAGAGGCTGACCTACTTTGGGCACATCGTGAGAAGGCAGAATTCTCTGGAAAAGATAAGAATGCACCAGTCTTGGGGAAGGGGTCACACCAATCTCAGCACCACTTACTCCCAAGCAAACCTGAAGAAGACCCAACTGCGGATGCTTGCTTGGCTGTTTGTCTTTTCAAGGGGCCTGGGAGGAGAAGGAGTTCGATCTGCAGGAAAGCACCAGGAGGAGGAGGAGGAGGAGGAGGAGGAAAGTGACTTTGACCATGGTCATACCTGGGTTTCCTTCGTATTTAAATTTCCTGCGTATTTTTTTCGAGAGCGGTCACATGGTTTTTAATGAGTAGTTGGTGTCCTCTCCTCCATGACATACCTTCCTATTCTGGTTCTGTCCTAACCTTTTGTCCTACTTTCCGGCTCCAGTTTCCAGGGCTCCATTTTTTAAGCCGGATAGAAAGGGGAGAAACTGAATTTACTGCGTATTTTCAGTGTCGTGTTGTTGCAACAGAAGCAAACAAGTAAGCATTTTTGAGCGAAGTTTCTAAATCCAGCCCCTGGCAGAGGTTTAGGAAACTTCGCTGAAAATGCTGTTTGAGGGGTGTGGTCGGCCAGGAGCAGAATTAGCTTTTCTTCCTGGTTATCATGCAATCTTTTACTGCGTAGTTCTCCAACGGGAAACTACGCAGAAAACGCAGGTATGACTGTGGTCTTTGGTGGTTACATCACATCCTACCTCGTGCCGCAATTGCATTCGTTCTGTGATAGCGTTGTTCATAGTCATGTGGTTTTGTCCCTGTTCAGTCTCTGTTTTCATTTACTCATGGGCGTGATTGACAACTGTTACTTCACGTCCTTGTTTTGTGACAACTACTGGATTTCTCTGGCTTTGTTTAGGCTTTTAAAAAACTTGTTGGGCGCTGTATGGATTCCGCCCTTGGTTGACCACCAGTAACCATGCAGACTACTGAAGGATTGAGGTGTGTGGGGGGGGTCCCGGAAAGGGGTGGGAGGGGTGCGGGAGATGAGCCTGGTTCCAGTGGTCAAAGACAGACCCCTGGGTGGCTCGCAGGGCGGCATGCGGAAGGTACACAAACCACCCTGCTGTTGGCCAAGGGTGCACAGGCTGTCTCGGGAGGCCTGGCAGGAAGAGCTGGGGGAGCCCAGGTGGCTGCAACATCACCACTTGCTGCGTGTGAATAGCGGCGGTGTGGGTGGTGGGCTGAGACAACCTCACCCTGAACTCAGCAGTCTGTGGGCTGGAAAGCAAGCAGGCAAGGAGAGCTCAGCCCTGCCTCTGGCACCAGCCATGGGGCTGCCACCTTTTCCTGCAGGGACAGGTGGGCAGCTGAGCCTGGCCTGGTGCTGGAGTTCCAGTCGGCTTTCTCAGTTGTCGGAGTATTCCTAGAGCGAAAGAGGGAAACAGCCATTCTCTTCAGCCCAGAGGGGCTTTTGCCTGGCATGGCACCTCCATGGCCACAGCCATTACTTCACATGCCTTGTCTCAGAATAGGAACTGGGAACAAAGTGTGACAAGAGAATTCCCCAGCCCAGGGGCAGGTACGGCTTGTCACGCTCTGTTCCCTGTTCAGGGGGCATGGTCGAGACAAGGTTTTGCTGTCACGCTATGGATGTGAGGTAAGATTTTTTAGTACCGGTCCCAAGCGGGACAGCAAGGAGGGACAAACAGGACATGAAGTAACAACCTTTGGGGAGGGGGAAAGGGGATTCAAGGAAGAGAAGGATGCTAGGAGTTGACTCCGAGAAGGCATCAGGAATTTGGGTGAGTGAGACAAGGCTGCAAGGAAGCTGATGAAAAATGAATTGAAGAAAGAAAAAACTGGAGAGGGGCACTGGGAAAGTGTTGAACACTCTTCCTGGAGACTAAGGAGGAAGGATGGACAGATGGGGGTAGGTGGGTGGGCAGAGGAGCCAAAGACCAATCAAACTTCAAAGTTTTGGATGGCCAAATCCAGACCAGCTGAAGGCGGCAGCACCTGCAGCAGGCTGTCTCTCCCCTCACCCTCAGCTGGAAAGCACCAAACCCGGCAACTGGAGGGAGGGACGGAGGGACTGGCTGAATGACTTCCTCCCTCCCTTGCTTGCTTGCTCACTTCAAGTGCTAATGGTATTGAGCAGCTGGTCCAGCCCCTTTTCCCCTAGCAGGGGCTGCAGTGGAGCTTGCGGCAAGGTGAGGCAAAAGGAACCCCAGTCTCAGCCTCTTGGTGTGGGGCTGTGAGGAAGTTCTCCCTCTGCCTTCCTTGTCTCCTCAGGCAAAAAGCTCTAGGTCGCTCGCTCACTGGTTGCCCAGGCACTGAGTTGGCTGTAGGGCTGCAGGGCAGGTTTGGCGTTCAAGTCTCCCACCTATTTCTTTCCCTACCTGACACAAACACACACACTTCCTTCCTTGCTTCCCTCCCTCAGTGCGTGGGCAGGCTTGTTTCTGTGGGCATGATGTCACATGCCCACATAAAGGGCTCTGAGTGCCACCTTTGGCACGCATGCCATAGATTCACCAACACTGGCCTAGGATGACTGGAAATATCTTTGTAGAATATATGCTGTTCTTAATAATGTTGCCATTTGTAGTTGACTGATGTTGATCTTGTCAATGCTGAGGGTTTTCAGATGTTGATCCAGGTCTTTTGGGATTGTACCCAAGGCACTTATTATTATTGGTATTGTTCTTGCTTTCTTATTCCATACTTTTCCAATTTCTATTTCTAAGTCCCAATATTTTGTTGTCTTTTCTAACTTTCTCTAACTTTTCTGACTCTTGTGTCTCCTGGTAATGTCACGTTGATGATTTGAACTTTGTTTTCTTGGTTGTGTACTATCATAATATCTGGAATAAGGTGTCTGTCGCATTGGAGTTTGAAATCCCAGAGCACCTTGGTAACTTTTCTGGTTGATGTTCCCACCAGTTCTTGCTTGGTGGTAGATTGAATTTTTTACATATGTTCCAGTGGAGCATGGCTGCTACTTTATTATGAAGGACTAAATAATCAGTCTGAGTGATTTTTGGGCAACAGCTGATGATCTACAGTTTCATCTTTTTAAGGCTTGATCTTGAGCTGCCATTATTAGTCCTTCAGTTTCTTTCTTCAGTGTTGCTTTTCTTAACCAACCCCATATTTTTGGTGAGTGCAGCTTCTCACATGTAAGTGCTGTGTAACTCCTTCTTTTCTATGCAGTTATTTAAAGGACAGAAGCAGAGTTCTATGCAGACTTGAGTAACCTCTTTTCCTTATAAATCCCTGAGAGGGTAATAAGGAGTTCATCCATTTTTAACATTGCATGATTTGGGAATTGTGCATGTTTGAGAAAAAAAATTGAAATAACAAAATTGTGCATAGACGTGTAGACAAATAAAACAACAGCAACTGTTATTTTTTCAGAAATTGCTGATTTGTTAAATAGTTGTCCCTTCACATCCATCAATTCTGGAGATCCCAAATGAAATGACAAATATTTCCCCACAGGTGGAGAGGGAAGGCATGCCTAGCCTTCCTTCTCTTTTTATGGCCTTCCCTCTTTACCCATGGGCCTGCAACAGTTGTTCAGCAGTGGCCTATAGACAAACAAGGAAGTCTCCATTGAGCCCCCCCCCCCATTCCCACTGCCTTGTCCAGCAGCCTCCGTTGCTGCCACCACCCCAGCCTCTGCTGGTGGCTTCTGTTGCTGCGACTGATGCCATATTTGCAACAGGGCTTCCAGTTTACCTAAAGGGGTCTAAGGGAAGCCACAGCCTCACTTTGCAAAGTTAATGGCAGCAGCTTCATTTAAGGCAGTCCTCTGCCTTAAGGGAAACCAGGCCACCCTTTGCAAAAGACTGACATAATGAAGATGCCATCACTATATTTGCAAGGGATGGCTGTGGATGCCCTTATACTCTCCAAGGAATGCCAGGCTGCCCTTTGCAAAGATAGTAGTGGTGGCATCAATTGGGGCAGCAGAACCTAGGGGAAGTCACAGTTGCCATCTTTGTGGCAGCAATAATGTAGACCACTGGCAAAGGTCACAATGGTGTTATGGGCTCTGACAAGCAAGGTAGGGAGGCAACAGGAGCTGTGGGGAAGTGGGGAGCGGGCTTTGGGGATGGGGAACTCAACTTTTTTAAAATAAAAAAGACAACATGCTGGTTCATCTTGGTTCATGATTTGCCAGTGAACTATGAAGCATGATTTTTTTACCCCACTTACCAATGAACTATGAACTGATTTGTTGTTTCTTTGTTTAACAGGATAAAAAATTATGGTTCATGGTTCGTTGACCTTTACAAACCATGAAACATCATTTTGCCAGTTCATCCCCTCTTTAATCATTTAAACTCAACCTTCCAGGTTTAGAAAGATTCCCCAAGCAATTTACAGCTCTATATTTACATATACAATAGACAACAAAGAGATTATCTAATATTTGCTAAAGCAAAAAAATAAGCAAAATACTATATATTAATCATGACTACCCCATCAATTTTGATGAAGTGAAGTGCAACTAAATTTGAATCTAACTGGGCATTAAAATAGAGCCATTAACACATAGTCAAGCAGCTAGAGAAACCAAGTACAAGTCAGCAATTATATTTTAAAATTATCTTTCTGTGGCATATAAGCATCTCATACTAAGTCAGGCCACTGATCTATTTAGCCTAGTACTGAGTTTCCAGATTGGCAGCAGCCAGGTGAGTTTTTTCCAATTGACTTGGATACTTTTAACTGAAGATGGCAAATATTTTATTTATTTATTTATTTATTTGATTTTTTTATACCGCACATCTGGCAGAAATCCACTCTGGGCGGCTTACAACATAAAAGAAACTGATTACAAAATACAGATACAAAAATATAATAAAAAGAAAAAATATTACAAATGAGAACTTAACTAAAACAACATACAGAAAAATCAAAGGTAAATAAGATAAGTGAATGGTGGACAAGATTACATCACGAAATCAATAAGGCAATGTAACAGTTAATAACTAGGAAAAGCAGATTGAAATAACCAAGTCTTCTATCTTTTCTTGAAGATCACCAATAAGGGGGCCTGGCAGATCTTCAAGAGGAGTTGGTTCCACCACTGAGAAGGCCTGGTTCCTTGTTGATGACTTGAAAGAAACATGGGACATTCCTTCATACTACTGTTATAATTTATTACAAAACACACTGTATAAAGTTAACATACTTGGCTTATTTCCGCTTTTGGTTCATATCGCTTCATAGCAAAACATTGGGTGACACAATCAGCCTTTGGTTCTAGTGTTGATTCTGGAGGTTGGACTTTTGGTGCCAACATTTTGCCCCAGGGGACTTCTTCATAACTTCTGAAAGATTAATTTTAAAAGGAGAAAAGATTTTAAAAGCACTGGACAACATAATACTCAGCATTAGAACATTACTTCACTGTGAATGATAAAAATACTGGCAGTATTTTTATTTCCTGTATCAGAGTGAATAAATCTTGAACACCTTTAAATTACGGATTGATTCATCCAGAGTTGACCCTTCCTGTGTAGCTTCACAGAGTTGACCCTTCCTGTGTAGCTTCATTAGCTGCTATTCTGTTCTGTTATCATCAGGCAATGTCTGAGTCACAAGGCAATGCAGACCTCACTAATTATTTGTCTGGAAGCATCACATGAAAGGACTGTAATGCATAGTTTTGAATTTTTAGCAAACTTCTCTTTTTGCTACACAGTAGAAGTAGAAAGATCCACATAGAAGATAACTAAAATTTCCACAGAGTTCACCTCCTCCTTTTATTAACTGGAACTTAAAGTCTCAGTACCTAACACTGAGATATTTATAGAAGAATGAATTAAAACATTTCAAGGGATGTTCCCTCTGACCTCTCAATACATTCAAGTGAATGAATGAAAGGTTCTCAAAGCTATAGAGTCGTACCCCGACTTACGAGATTAATCCATTCTGAGCCAACACTTGTAAGTCAGTTATTTCATGTTGGGGAGCAGTTTCCCTTAGGAATGCATTGAAATTCAATTACTCTGTTCCAGGGAGAACAGATTTCAATGCATTCCTATAGGAAACCACTTTAAAATTTGTGCATGCAGCTTCTCCCCCCTGGGGAGGGGGTCAGGAGAAGCTGCTGCGCGATTCCTCCCAGAGCCAGTGCCAACCAACTGCTTGGTGCTTGTTTCAGGCCAGTGCTCCCGGGACCATATCCATTGAAATGCATTAGCAAACACTGCCTTGGTGACTGGAAGGCAGTTCAAATCCTGACACACCCCCACCCGCTGTTTGCAAGACGGGGAATCCCGATCTTGCTTGTTAGCAGCTGGTGGGTGGGGAGAGCGTTGAAGAATGCTCACAAGTCAGGATTATTGTATGTTGGGCACTTCATAAGTCAGGGTACCATTGCATAGGCTACCTCAGTCATCAGTAGGAACTAGACATGGGCACGGAGCGGCGAAATTGTCGTTTCCATTTTCGGTTATCGTTTCCGATAACGGAAACGGTAACGATAATTACGCCACTCCAGCTCGAACCCGACCCAAAAAAAGAAAAATTGGGTCGGGTTTTTCGTTGTCGTTAATGGCATTGCAGCGATTGTGCAATGCGAAGCAGCACAGAAAAAAAGTTTTTTAAAGTAAAAAAAAAAAAGACTCCTGGCCAAAAAAGCAGGCGAAAATATGCCTGCCTGAGGACACCTACCAGAGGGGTGGTTTCTGGGGGGGTCCCCGGCCTTCCCCCCCTCCTGTCCTGGGCTGCTTGCACCAGGCTGGGGGGGGGGGTCATCCTCGTTGTCTGTCTCGCATGCCATGCAGTGGGGGGATCCAAAATGGCGACCACAATTTTTCTTTAGAAATTATGGTCAAAAAACACACCAAATCACCACAGAAACATGTGAAACTTATTTATTTTAAATGCCTGATTTTTAATAGTAGCAGCAGTGGGTTTTTTATAGCAATAAAAGGTCGCATTGATTTTATTTTATTTTATTTTTTATTTTATTTTTTTAGACCTGCCCATTTGGGCTGGGCATGGGATGGGACCATGCAATTTTTTTGAACCATTCCACCAATGGCATGGCCAGGTTTTGACTGACACTTCTGGATGTGCCAGAGGGCATAAAAAGCCGAGGCACCTTCCAGAAGTCGCAGTCGGGTCTTGGATGTGGAGGGTGGAGGGCTGTATGACTGGCTGCTGCTGGCTGATTGGAGGGAGGCTGGAGGCTTTAGATTTAAGTTAGGCAGGGAGGGAATTGAATTTAGAAAATAATTTCTTTGATTCTCTGCAGCTTTGTCTGCTGAAGGGAATAGCAGTTTATTCTTTTTTTTTCTTCTGGCAGTTTGTGAGGATTTTTTTTCTGATATTGGGTAAAGGGGGAGGTTCAACTGGGAGGAGGTGTGGATTTATTTTAAAAATATATTACATTGGGATGTCAAATCACACTAAATCGCGGTGGAAACAACAAACGGGAAACGAAACAATGAAACGACAAATTTTTGAAAAATTTTGCGACAAACGGAAATGACCCGAAACGGACCCGTTCCAACAAATGAAAACTCGAAACGTCATTTTTTCTGGTCATGCCCATGTCTAGTGGGAACCATATACTATCCTCACCTCCCATGTTGGACCTTCATTACAAGACATTGACTGCATATATCTATGTGAGGATGGAGAGCTCCTCATTGGTCAGTATTATTTCCTGTATACAGGAACTCAAGGCATTTAATTGTATGCTCAAAAGACTTGGAAAGGTTCACTGATTGTGATTATGGAGGCTCTCATGTACCATTCAATCTAAAATTGGCTGGGGGGGGCACATCCAACAGCATGAATGTGTATTTCAGTCTTCAGTATTTGTATCTTAAACACATCTGACAAGGAATTTAATTGTGGTCATAGAAGATTTAGTACCTTGCTTCATATTAATTCAATTCTTCCTTCTGGAGTACCCTTCAGAACATTTGCTTAAAAGTTAAAAAATGAATCCCTTTCTTCTTTAGAAGATTCATTTTACAGGCATGCAGTCATGTAAATAAAAGCCAAAAATGCAAAATATACTTGGAGTATATAAATAAAAAAGGAAGTATATATTGTAAAATAAATAGTTCTCTAATACAAAATCTTTCTAGAGCCTGCCCTGCAGCTAAAACTGTGCTCATGACCTGGGGTTCAATCTCAGGTAGCATGTTCATAGTTGAATCCGACTTCCACCCTTCCGAGGTCAGTAAAATGAGTACCCAGCTTGCGGGGGGGGGGCAATGTGTAGACTGCATATTGTAATTAAACTGTAAACTGTCGAGAGACTACTTGAAGTGGTATGGAGCGGTATATAAGCAGAACACTTTATATATGCAGAGAATATTTTAAATCTATAATAACATAGAACGAACTAAAAATATGATCTATTCAAATGGCATGAAACTTAAGTTTAATACTTCAAAAGATTCAATAAAAAGGCATTTTGGTAAAAGAAAAAAACAGAAACTTTTATACAACTCGCTTAAAAATATCTATTCAAATACATATTATTTGTAAATATTAAGCTGCCATGGCATGAGCTATAGTAAATAAGTCACATAGCATTACTATGAGTATGTTCCCTTTTCACCTCTTTTGGTTCCTTGGCTGTGACCCTGAATAAAAGATGCAACTCTTGACATAATGCAATAGATTTATTAACAGGTAAAATAGACCTATGTATAAGAACCTCAGCAGGTCCAATTACAGCCAGCTGTAATTGCACAAGAGTACTTTGTTTCTATTGCAAAAAAGGGTTCACCATTGGGGATGAACCCCACCAGCAACAGGTGACAACCGGCCAACCTGGAAACAGAAAGCTCAGCCAGAAGGGTGTTGTAAAGTGGAAGAAGCACAACCTGATCCCAATTCTTTCATCCCTATAATATCCATTATTCTGCTTGATCTCAAGGCAAGGAGTAGTAATTCTCGTGTACAGTGGTTCCTCAAGATATGAAATTAATTCATTTGTTGGGGCACTATGTATTCTGAAAAATTCTTATCTCAAAGCACGGTTTCCCATAGGAAGGCATGGTAAATGAATCAATTCATTCTGGAGGTCAGAAAAAAGTCAAGATTCTTTATAATGTACACTTTAAAGGCATAAATACTGTACAGGAACATGATTAATCAAGAAAAAATCGAACACCACACATCAACTTTTCTAACATGATACAATACAGTACATCCCACTGAAAGCTAACATGATATGGGTGTCAAAATCGTCCACCCATCTCTGGGCTACAGCCAGATGTGGATGGCGCTGGTTCACAAAAGTCTGAAGCTTCACCCACATTTGGATTGCCTCCTTGACATCCTCCCTTGTTTCCCCCTCCTCAAGTGAGACCTACTGTTCCATCGCCACCTGCTGCAGGTCAATCAGGTCCTTGGTGCTCAAGTCACAGTCGTGTCCCTCCACCAGGTCACAGACATCCTCCTCAGTCATCTCCAGCCCCATGGTCCTCCCCAGGGAAACCATTTTCTGCAACATTGTTGACTCTGGTGTATTGGAATAAGGTGTCACAACACTGTCTGGCCACAAGTTGCATCAAGCACAATTGAGGTTTCTCTGGGTGACCCCATTCCAGGCAATGGTGATGATCTGCAGTCAGCTCACAATGTCAAAATGGTGTCTCCGATAGTCATGTAGGGTGATGTCTGATCCATCTGTCAGGTCCAGTCCCAGAGCCCCAAGTCTATCCATACAAGCTAATGAAAACCCCAAAAATCTGTCCACACGAGCTGGTGTGGATGGAAACCCTCCCCAAGAGAGACTCCATGGAAAAGAAATGGGGGGAGGGAGGGGGAAGCATGCATAGGTGGAATGGGACCCCCCAACAGAGACTCCATGTAATAAACATGAAAAAAGCATGCATAGAACAAAGCTCAGCAACCTATCATTCCATCATTTGAGAACTGCATGAAAAAATATGCAGAAAGTCCAAAAAACTGCTGCTAACACTTTCCAAAATGGCTCCAAATCTCTCAACAAAACCGTACCATACCTCCACACTCCACACCACATGCTACCCACAGACACTGGATGCATGGGGGCCAACCTTATAAACCTCCCAGGCACAATCTGTCCTGGGGAAACTTTTTTAGTATCGTAAAAAAACAGGTTAAATTTTCATAACTCAAGTTTTTTATAACACAAGGTGATCAGATCTCAAGGTACCACTGTACAGTTCACTGTTCAATAATTTCCTCATGTGACCCCAGGTTTATGCAAACAGGCATCATGCTTGTCCATAGCAGCCATTTTTTGGAATTTTTGTAATCATATCAATTTTACAACTACACTTGTGAGCTCTAAAAGACTTGGTTGCTAGATAGTCCTTAACTCTTTTTCTAAGCTTTTGTTCTTTAGTTCATGGGCAGTTTATTGGAAATAACAATTAATTGTTTTGGGATGGAAATATGACATATTATAAATTTATTAATAATAATTATGTGCATCGAATCAATTCTGAATTAGACCAACTTCTTTCAGGTTATTCTAGATAAAGAGTACTCAGATTTGTTTACCATTGCCTTCTTCTGGGGTATTCTGGGACAGTGCAACTTACCCTAGGCCACAAAGGCTGGCCTTTCTCCCTGGAAACACAGTAGTGAACTAACTCCTCTTCTCAGACTCCACAATGAGATACTGAGCCCACTTAGCTATCCCAATAACTTGTCTTTTATTATATATTTTATACATTTGCAACCTAAGAGAAAAAACAAATAAATGCACCTTTTGAACCATCATATGTGAATGGATGTAAGGATTAGTAGGAATAGCACAATATAGGAATTGAAATAAAAATAATGTTATTGATTTATTTGATAGAAATAGAAGCTCACCGCTGTGTAGTTGAAGTATACATATATTTCCGGGCTCTCTCATCTCTAGAGGGCTCAGAAGAAGGATCACTTGACTTCAAAAGAAAATGCAACAGAAGATGACCAGCATAAATAAATGTGAAAATTACCAGTTCAGCTAGATTATTTTGCAAACTGTGTAACTCCTGACGTACAATATATTTATGTACAATTGTCACCTTTTTCTTAGCTCTCCATCTGGACCTTAAAGCATCACAGCACAGAAAAAGTAACATGTAAAGGCTTCCCATATGAACAGTTTCACTTCTTGTGGCAAGTATTTACTAATTTTTGTATAAAAATCATTTTTCAGTAATAAAGGTTTAAGATACATTGGGTGAAATCCTGTTCCTTACCTTATGTTGTGTAAAGCTGAATACATCATGAGGTATGGTGATTTTTTTGGAAATTAATGTTTTCCAGTTGCCTTTCATTGAAGGGAAGTGATTGAGGGCCACTGGATTGGGGGGGGGGTCTTTAAAATCCAAAATTACCACTGCCAATAGAATAATCCTAGTGGCAGTGATTTTCAGAAATTGCCTCAATGCTTTGATTTCTTTATGATTAAAAAGATATCATGGGAACCTCAGGTATTTTTGGCAACGGTGGAAAATGCTTTAATTCTGGAAAATTGTTGTAGCCAATAATGCAACAGGTTTGTTTTCCATGGCTTCAGAGACTGGGACTTGGGGCAATGGTTTCAAACTACAGGAAAAGAGATTCCATTTGTACATTAGGAAGAACTTCCAGATAGTTAGAGCTGTTCGGCAGTGGAATGTGCTGCCACAAAGGGTGGTGGAGTCTCCTTCCTTGGAGGTTTTTAAGCAGAGGCTGGATGGCTATCTGTCGGAAATATTGTGAAGGGGGTTCCTGCATGGCAGGGGGTTGGACTAGATGGCCCTTGAAGTCTGCCGAACAGCTCTAACTGTCACAAAGTTCTTCCTAATGTTCAAATGGAATTCTCGACCTTTTTAAAGCTGCCACCCCCTTATGGAGTGGGAAAATTTTCAATCATAAAAGGCAAATTTTAAAGTAATTTTTATTTCCAAATTTTTTTGATTTAACTTGATACTTTTGCCCTGGAAGGTAATTGCATTCCTTTTATGAAAAGTAAAATGATTAATGCAAAAATGCTTAAATAATTATACTAAAAGAGTAATAGCAATGAAATATAATTGATTATGTCAGTGGGATGGCTGTGCTTGATGGATCAGAGCCAGTTTCTGAACTTTCAGTTCAATATTAGAGAGATGACGGCACAAGTCCCCTCTTTCCACGATTTGGAATCAACTTCTCTTTTTTGTGATTAGATCCGTCACAGCACTGAATCCTCACTTGACAAGGTAGGAGGAAGGGAAGACAATTAAATTTTTTTGATGATAGTCCACAGTCCTAGGTAGAGGCGACTGATATTACTTTGAAGCCAAAATTCTGTGAGATTATCTCCATTCTGGAAGCTGGCTTTCAAAGTTTCATTAGTTGAAAGTTCAACCAATTCCTCCTGAATCTAAACTTCTGCTGTCTCAATATTCATAAAAGTGTTCATGACCCATTGAGGCACTTCCAGGGATAAAATATCCTTAAAACGCTGAGAAAAGTCCTTTTGCAAAGACTCAATATGTTGACAATAAACTTGTGTTTCATCAAAGGGGATTTCACTGCTCTTATGCAACACTTATGGGTGGGACAAGACTTATGGGTGGGACCGATGACATATTGGGGTAGGTTCATGGATGCCATGAACTCCATGAAATCCAGTGCCACTCCAGAAAGCCCCATCCCAGCATGCACATTGAAGTCACCCACCACCAGTAGGCAGGGCGACCTCAATAATACCGCTGAGATGAACTCCAAGAGCTCTAGCAGGGATGATGCTGGATCACAGGGAGCGTGTTAAACCAGCATGAATCCATTGTCCCTCCAATAGGTGCAGGCACTCCAACCCTGGACACACCAACATCACAGCTTTGCTGACATAAAAGGACTCCCTGTATACAATTGCCACCGCTCCCCCCTTTTGACCCTCCACTCTTCCTGCATGCTGATAATGAAACCCAGGAGGTCAAAGCTGTGTGAGGGAAGCCCCACCCTCTTCACCCACCCAGGTCTCAGTGAAACAAGCCAGGTCAGTTTTCTCATCCACGATCAAGTCGTGGATGATAGGTATCTTATTATGAACCGACGTGACATTTATCAGCAGACAGGAAGAATTTGAGGCGCAGATGGTGTTCACCCCTGCCATGTGATGGTGGGCCAAGGGGTTAGAACAGGGGACAGGCAACAGTTGCCTGGCCCTAGTTCTTCTCACCCGACCAACCCCATGGTCATTAGAATATCTCCCACGTCCAGATACAACCAGGATGGGCTTCTCGGGCCCTGGAGTCCACTGAGCACACCCATAGGGGGGACCCACAGACATGACAAAGCAGGTCTGTGAACAAAACTAAACACCACAACGGACTAACAACGGGAAAATCCAATACAAAATATCAAAAACCACCCCCTCACCCCAACCACTCTCCACACAACAGCAACCAGCCCACTAACAACAACAACAACAACAACAAAACAGTCATTTAAAAAAAAACTATCCCAATGGCCATCAAGCCTTCAGCTAAGGTGAAAGAGATGCTGTAACCAGGTACAAGATGGAACAGTACAAAGGGGTATGGGCCTTCTTCCCAGCAAGATACCAGGCCAGGACTTGCTCTACCACAGCTTCAGGCAGCAATCCCAGCCACAATCTCCAACAAGCTTGTAGCTTGGCCCCACTTTCATCCAGGCACCCAAAGGTGCCCCTAGCTATAGGTCTTAAAACGACTGGTATAAAGGGCCAGACACTCCGATGGTGACATCCGAACCAAATGCCCCAGTCCACAGGCAGTCGAAGGGGCGAACAATGTAAAACTGAGAATTGCATGGAGGAGATAGGCCGGAGAGTCCAAACACTCACCGCCATGGTGCAGTCCACATGGTGTCTTCCACAAGGTGCCCCATGTGGTAGCTCCTGGCAAGAAGCCCAGTGAGAGCTCTGCCACCGCTTCCACTCACCAATCCTGGCTCACACCCTCGCATCCACTGCCACCACCATCTCTCAGTTCGTATCCACCACCAAACAGCTCCGCCGCAGACCAGAGCACCTGGGAAAACACAGACAGGAGCACCGCAGCAGAAAATGCTGGCACCGACTCCATTGCTGCTGCTGCGAAGAAAGCCCATCTGCAGAGACACATCTGCACCCCTCAGCACCACTCCACTAATGAAAAATGCAGCAACAGTCTTGGCAACAGTCTCCAAACATTCTGGTGATTAGCACTTCAAACTACAGATGGGCACAAAATGAAAAAATTCATTCCATTATTCATTATTCGTTTCATTATGTAATGAAACGAATAACGAAAATTGTGGTGAAATTGGAACGAACCTAACAGAACCACAAAAATTAGGTTCGTTATGTTTTGTTTTTGTTAATGGCGACGCACAATGAAATGAGCTGTTTTTAAATCTTAAAAAATGTCCTGGATATCCGTAAAAAACCCAGCGATAATTATTTATTCTGCCTGATAATACCTACGAGGGGGTTGGGGTCCTTAAAACGTGCATTTATGTCTTTTCTCAGATCGCTGTATTTTTTCCTTTAAGGGGAGTTAGGGGACATCGACCCAAAATGGCTCCCAGATGCCTAATATTGATTTCTTGGGTATTAAAACACCCTGGACATCCATAAAAACACAACGATAATTATTTCAAATTATTACCTACCCAGGGTTTGGCATCCTTAAAACATTTGTTTTTGTCTTTCTCCCATTGCGATGTATTTTTTCTTTTCCCTTTAAGGATGACACAAAATGGATCCCAGCCATAAAAGGGATGCAAGCCATGTGATGGGATCATGTAAATTCTTGGACAATTTCAACCAATAGCATGCCCAGGTTGCAGACTGGGTAGGTGTGGCAGCCACAGAGGGCATAAAAAGCTCTGGCAGTCCCCGTCCTCCTTGCAGTCTGCGGTGGGAGTTAGGATGGGATTGCTGTCTCTGTGACTTATTATTTTAGGCCAGGCAGGCAGGTGTGTGTCTCTGTGTTCCTGCTGGCTGCAGCCTGGCTTTGAGGGGAGAGAAAGAAGAGATTTCTCTTGCAGCCTCCCTGTGTGTGTGTGTACCTCTCAGTGAGTACCCCCCCCCGTCCCACAGTGCAGTCACTCTGCCGCTGCCTTTGCAGCCTCCCTGCGTACCTAGTCTAAACTGTGTCTCTGCCAGCATCAGTTTTTTTAGTGTTTTCTGGGGCGTTGGGGGATGCCCGCGTGCGGAATTGCTTTAAATCATGCAAAAAGCCGGGGGGGGGGGGTAATGACAGACAAAAAATGAAAAAATGAAACAAATGTTTTTCAAAAAATTCTCAAAAAATGAAAATGAACCAAAATGGGACCCAGAATGAAAAATGAAAAACCAAAACATCATTTTTTTATCAGTGCCCATCTCTACTTCAAATGCGCCAAGAATGGGAGGGACGCGGGGGGGGGGGCGCCAGTAGCGGGAGGGAAAGGGAAACGAAGACACCAAACACACCAACCCCGAGTCACAGAGGCAGATGTTGAAGGCATAAGGCAGGTAATTAAAGATCAAAGGAGCAACAAAACAAATGGCTGAAAGAAAGGAAAAAAGATAAAGAGAAATAACAAAAATAAAAAAATCGCGGCAGCGACAGAGATCAACTCCCTCTGCCGCCCGCCATCTTGCCAGACTTCACTCAGGACTGAATCCATGCTGAAAATCCTTTAGACATTGACCTTCCAATTTCTCTCCAGAAATACATTGATTCTTATCCCGGGGTGTACCCTTTATGTTTTTGAAATACGTGTACCAAGAATTTACTCTATATTAATTTGGAATCATTGCATTTTTTTCAACCTCTTCCTAATTTTTATTCTGTAAGTCAGTTTATCATTAATAGCCATATTCCATAACTCCCTGTACCATTCCTCCCATTTTATTTGATAATTGGATTTCCAATTCTTAGCAAAAATTATCCTTGCCCCCATTACCATTATTATTACGAATTTCACTTCCTCTTTCTTCAATTGTTTATTCATGATCACATTTAAAAGTACTACTTCCAGGCATATTTGTACCTTTCCCTCTATTATTTCTTGAATTTCCTTTAAATCAATATTCATTCCTTGTTTCTTATTTCACAGGACCACTAAATTAGAAGAAATTATTGTTATGATTTCTTCTAATTTAGTTATCTACATTCTCCTACAATAATTTTCTATTCTTTAGTACATTTTCAGTTGTATAATGTTTAATCAGGAAATTTCTTCTCTTGAATTCTCTTTTATATTTCCCCTATGCATTTGTTTCTGTAAACCTAAACCTCCCTTTTTGTGGTACATACCATAAGCACTTATTAATCCTAGCCTTTTTGTTGTCATTGCAAAACAGTTGGGAGGACTGTGATGAGGGGTTCCTGCACAGCATGGGGTTTGACTGGGTGGCCCTTGATGTCTCTTTCAACTCTATGATTCTATTATTCTTATCCTGCCTTGCATTTCTTTTAACTCTTTCTCACCCTATTTCAATGTTAACATCCAAAATAAAAAAATCAATTTGAGAATAATCTTCATTTTACCTACTGCAATTCTTTAAAATCAGATTTCTATTTTTTATATTCTTTTATCTGTTCACTTATCTTTTTCTTTACTTTTTCTATATTTATTTTCAGCATATCCTGTAGATCCTATGTTAGCCTTATTCCCAAATAATTGATACAATTTTTAAACTTACCTTCAAATATTTTCTTAAACATCCTTATTTCTTTCTCCTTGTAAATTGGTAACATACGCTCAGACTTGTTACTATATACCTATAATCCAGTTATTTTTTCAAATACCTTTAGATGTTTTTAAATTCTATTCTTCAAATACCTTTAGATGTTTCTAAATTCTATGTGTACATGTTACTGGATCTTTAAATATTCATAATGTATCATTTGCATATAACTTCATTTTATTTATTTTTCCCTCTTCTACACTTCTATTTCCTTATCCTCTCTTATTACACTTGCCAACATTTCTAGTATTAATATTAACAAAACTGGAGATAATGAGCAACCTTGCCATGTTCCTTGGCCACTTTTACTAAAACGGCCATCCAGCCTCTGCTTAAAAAACTCCAAAGAAGGCGACTCCACCACCTTCCGTGGCAGCATATTCCACTGCTGTACTGCTCTAATCATTAGGACGTTCTTCCTAATATTTAACTGGAATCTCTTTTCCTGTAGGTTGAAGCCATTGCCCTGAGTCCTAGTCTCTAAAGCCACAGAAAACAAATCAGTCCTATCTTCGATATGACATCCTTTCAAATACTTAAATATAGCTATTCTATCCCCTCTCAACCTTCTTTTTGGAACGCTAAACGTTCCCACCTCCCTAAGTCACTTCTCGTAAAACATTTCATCCAGACCTTTAACCATCCTGGTTGCCCTCTTCTGGACCCGTGCTGATGCAACCAAGAATCACATTGGTACTTTTACTGGCTTCAAAATTAATATTGTTATTGATTCTTTCCATGACAAAGGGATATCTCCCCCTTCAATAACCTTATTAAATAAATTATTCATTCTAGGAATTAGTAGCTTCTTAAGTGCTTTATAAAATTCTGGTCCCAACCCATCTAGACCCTTTGTTTTACCTATTTTCCATTTGCTTATCATTCCCCCAATCTCTTCATTCATTATCAATTGATCCATTCTATCTCTGCATTTTCTGTTAACATTCCTCTCTCTATACTCATGAATTTTGTCTAATGATGGATTTTTACTAGTATATAATTTTTGAAAACTTGAAATGCCTCTTTTATTTCATTTTTATTATACCTTTTAGCTTTTTGATCCTGAATGACCCCTACATTATTTTTGCTACCAGTTTGGAGTTTTTATTACTGTGTTCAGAATATTTTCTTATCTTTTTCTTTTTGTTAGTGTTTGTCCCACTTGGTGGTAGGGCCTGCTATTCTTGTTTTTGTCTTCCATTTGGCAGTCATGGGCTAGGTCTGGGTGAATCCTGGACAACTTCCTGTTGTTGTCAAGGGTGTTTATCCAGCACTGTTTGGACATCCCATAATATTTTCTTTTAATATACAATAAATTTCTTTGTATTCTTTCTAAATGTATTCCTTCTAATTCTTTCGTTTTAGCCTGTAATTCCAGTAATGCTTTGTAATCCCTTGTTGTTGTAACTATTCTTTCTAATTTTAATGTTTTATTTCCTGCATTTTTCCTGTGTATTTTTAAATAAAAGCCTCTTTTCAAGCATGTCCCCATACTATTGCCTTCATTGCATCCCAAGTTACTCTAACATTTCCTTCTCCTACCTCATTTATCCTCTTTATCTCTCCTTATCTTATCTAGTTTATCTAACACTTCTACCAAAAAGGGTTCCTGATTCTCATTGGGCACATACAAATTTACCAGGGTACAGTATTCTTCTTTTATTTTCCCTTGCACTATTAACATCCTATCCTGACTGCCTTTTTCTACTTCTAATATTTCAAATTCACATTATTTGGATATCAGTGTGGTTTCCCATCTGGATTTGGATGTGCCAGATGACTTTTCATACATTTCAACCCATTTGCATTTAAGTTCATTGATCCTATCTTTATTTTGATGAGCTTCCTACAAAAAAACCCTATACCAGCTTGTCCTTTGTTCCTCATGGCTTGAAATTTGAGTATTTGAGCCTGGGTGTGAATCTAAGCAGAGCTACTGTTGATAGAGAAAAAGAGAAAGAAGACAGCACTGAGCCATTAATCAGCTAAACAAAGGAAGTTGCTAGGAAGCAGGGGTGGTGCCAGAGTAAGCCTTCCACTGAGCTTGGGGGTGGAGTTACACTAAATGTTTTCCCCCTGAAGAAGCATTTGAGCCTCAGCATTTGAGCCTCGGTGTGAATCCAAGCAGAGCTACTGCTGAGAGAGAAAAAGAGAAAGAAGACAGCACTGGTAAGCTTCTGGGTTGGAGCAGTTCAGCTAGGGCTGATTGACCAGCCCGCATGCCGTTATTTTTGACATAAAGAAAGGAACATTGGTACTAGATTATTATTTCTAGAGTAGTAGCTACTAACACTGTAAAATCTTCAAGGCCCAGAATACTGCACTCATTAAAATGGAGTCTGAGGGAGCAGCTGTAGTTACCTGTAACACTTGTGCCATGTTTGTCATCTTGACAAAACGCACAGAGAACTACACTTGCTGCAAGTGCAAGCTGGTTGCACTATTAGAAGAGAAGGTCCAGGAGCTAGAGGCCCACATATTGAACCAGCAACATATTAAGGAGCTTGAGTGGTTCTTGGACAGAGCGGAACAGAATATCCAGGTCCAAGAAGAGACAGGGCACACTTCTGAGGATGTAATCACTTCCCCAACCCAGGAGGTAGATGTGTGAAGGAATGTGACTCAAAGGAGTAGAAGGCCAAGGGATCGCTCAGAGAGTCTCATATTGCACAATCAATTTGAGGCTCTTTCCCTCAGCACACCTCATGAGGCACACACCGAGGAACAACTGGTTCCACCTGAGGATCTCTCCCTCATCACAATTGATGAGATACAGGATCAGGTACATGTAGAAGAACAGGCTGCAGGAGAGATGCTCCTTCTGCTAGGGGATTCTATCATTAGAAATATGGAGGGATGGATTTGTGATTAGCATGATAACCGTATGGTCACTTGCCTGCCAGGTGCAAAGGTTGCAGAAATCACGAGAAATCTAGATAGCTTGTTAGAGAGAACTGGGAAGGAGCCAGTGGTCATGGTACACGTTGGTACCAATGATGTCGGGAAGGCCAAGCGGTCAGTCTTGGAAGCCAAGTTCAGGTTGTTAGGAAGAAGATTGAAGTCCAGGACTTCCAAGGTAGCATTTTCAGAAGTGCTACCTGTTCCCCGTGCAGGACCCACCAGGAAGGCAGAGCTCAGAAGCCTCAATGCATGGATGAGGCGATGGTGTCAAGAGGAGGGCTTTAGATTTGTCAGGAACTGGAGAACATTTTGGGACAAGCCAAACCTGTTCAGGAGGGATGGGTTGCACTTGAATCATGATGAGATCAGATTGCTGGCACTCAACCTCAAAAAGGCTGCAGAGCAGGTTTTAAACTGATAACTGGGGGAAAGCCGACAGGAGATGAGTGGCATCCGGTTCGGACCACCTCATCCACAGGGAATGAGGTTGGAAAGGGTAAAGAATCACATAGAGATGACATAGCAGGTATTAGTACTGGGAGAATAATGGAATGTGATAGTTTGTCTACTGAAAATAATAGCTGTGGGGGGAAAAGAACAAAGCAGCAGCTGTTGTTGCAGAACCCACTATACGGCTGCTTCTACGCCAATGCTCGAAGCCTCCAATCAAAGATGGGAGAACTTGAACATTTGGCAGCAAGGGATAACATTGATATAATAGCCATAACAGAAACCTGGTGGAATGTAGAGAACCAGTGGGATACAGCAATCCCAGGCTATAAACTCTATAGAAGGGATAGAGAGGGGCGGGTTGGAGGGGGAGTGGCCATCTACGTTAAAGAAGGGGTAAAATCCAGAAGAATGGAGATTGACAGAGGGTCTGACTCCACCATAGAATCACTGTGGGTTATACTACCAGGTCCAAGGAGTGATGTGATAGTTGGGGTATGCTGTCGCCCACCAGATAAAAAAACTTGATGGGGACCTTGAAATGAGACGACAAATCATGGAGGTGTCTCAGAAGGATAGGATTCAATTATCTGAATGACTGTGCCTTAGAGCAACTTGTCATGGAGCCCACCCGAGAACAGGCAACTCTGGATCTAATACTGTCTGATACTCAGGACCTGGTCAGGGATGTGAATGTCACTGAGCCTCTGGGGAACAGTGACCATGCTGCAATCTCCTTTGCCATGCATGTTGGAGGAAGAGTGTCAAGCAAATCAGACATAAAAATATTGATTTTCGAAGGGCAAACTTCCCTCAGATGAGGAAACTAGTTAGAAACAAATTAAAGGGGAAGGTTGGAAGAATCCAATCTCTTCAGAGTGCATGGAACCTGTTTAAAACAATGGTAACAGAGGCCCAGCTCAAGTGCATAACACAAAGAAAGAAGAGCTCATTTAAGTCCAAGAGGACACCAGCATGGTTAACGAGTGGAGTTAGAGAGGCTCTAAAGCTCAAGGAGAGGTCGTTCTGTAAATGGAAATCTTCCCCAAATGAGGAAAATAAAAAGGAACACAAACTCTGGCAAAAGAAATGTAAGAAGATGATAAGAGAGGCAAAGAAAGATTTTGAGGAACGCATGGCTAGCAGTATAAAGGGTAAAAATAAAAGCTTCTTTAAATATGTTAGAAGTAGAAAACCTGACAGAGAACCAGTTGGCCCTCTGGATGGTGAGGGAGGAAAGGGGGAGATTAAGGAGGACTTGGAAATTGCAGAGAAATTAAATGAGTTCTTTGCATCTGTCTTCACGACAGAAGACCTTGGGCAGATTCCGCTGCCTGAATGGCCCCTCTTGACTAAAGAATTAAATCAAATACAAGTTAAGAGAGAGGATGTTTTAGAACTAATTGATAAATTGAAGATTAACAAATTACCGGGCCCAGATGGCATCCACCTAAGGGTTATTAGGGAACTGAGAAATGGCATTGCAGATCTCCTAACGGTTATATGCAACTTGTCTCTTAAAATGGCCACAGTGCCGGGGGACCAGAGGATAGCAGATGTCACACCAATTTTTAAAAAAGGAAGGAGGGGGGGGGACCCGGGAAACTACAGGCCAGTTAGCCTTACATCTGTCCCAGGGAAGATGGTGGAAAGCCTCATCCAAGAGAAAATCTTAAAACATATAGAAGAACAAACCTTGCTGAGAGAAAATCAGCATGGCTTCTGCAAGGGTAAGTCTTGTCTGACAAATCTTTTAGAATTTTTTGAATAGGTCAGCAGGCATGTAGATTTGGGTGAACCGGTGGATATAGTCTATCTGGATTTTCAAAACCTTTTGACACAGTCCCTCACCAGAGGCTGCTGAGAAAATTGCACAGTCAGGGGATAAGAGGGCAGGTCCTCTTATGGATTGAGAACTAGTTGAGATCCAGGAAACAAAGAGTAGCTGTCAATGGGAAATTTTCACAATGGAGAGAGGTGAAAAGCGGTGTGCCCCAGGGATCTGTCCTGGGACCGGTGCTTTTCAATCTGTTCATAAATGAGCTGGAGACAGGGATAAGCAGTGAGGTGGCCAAGTTTGCAGATGACACAAAACTTTTCTATGTGGTAAAAACCAGAGAAGTTTGTGAAGAGCTCCAGAAGGATCTCTCCAAACTGGGGGAATGGGCTACGAAATGGCAAATGTGTTTTAATGTCGCCAAATGTAAAGTAATGCATATTGGGGCAAAAAATCCAAACTTTATCTATCAACTCATGGGCTCTGAGTTATCCGTGACAGATCAGGAAAGAGATCTTGGTGTGTTGGTGGACAGCTCCATGAAGGTGTCTACCCAATGTGTGGCAGTGGTGAAGAAGGCCAATTCCATGGTAGGGATTATCAAAAAGGGGACTGAAAATAAAACAGCCAACATTATAATGCCATTATACAAAACAATAGTAAGGTCGCACCTGGAGTATTGGGTACAATTCTGGTCACCGCATCTCAAGAAAGACATAGTGGAACTGGTAAAAGTGCAGAAGAGAGCGACTAAAATGATTACTGGGCTGGGGCACCTCCCTTATGAGGAGAGGCTAAAACATTTGGGGCTCTTTAGTCTGGAAAAAAGGCGCCTGAGGGGGGATATGATTGAGACGTATAAAATAACACAGGGCATGAGTAAAGTGGATAGAAGGAAGCTCTTCTCCCTTTCACAAAATACCAGAACTAGGGGACATCCACTCAAATTGAGGGCTGGGAGAGTAAGAACAGACAAAAGAAAATATTTTTTCACCCAGCGCCTTGTTAGTCTGTGGAACTCCCTGCCACAGGATGTGGTGATGGCATCTGGCTTGGATGCCTTCAAAAGGGGATTCGACAGATTCCTGGAGGAAAAGTCCATGACAGGTTACAAACCATGATGGAGATGTGTAATCTCCAGGCTTAAAACCATGGTACTTCAAGGGCCAGATGCAGGGGAGTGGTATCAGGAGACAGATATCTAGTCTCATGCACTCCCAAATGCATCTGGTGGGGCCACTGTGAGATACAGGAAGCTGGACTATATGGGCCGTTGGCCTGATCCAGCATGGCTCTTCTTATGAAATTTAATCCTTTTTACAATTGAATCTAAGACTTTCATGTTCCAAATCATAATTTTAAGTTGTTTAACCATTTTTTCTTTAGTTTAAAAACTCTCAGTCCCGAGTTTAGTGATTGGAAACAAATAAATATCAATTAATTCTAAACATTTGAAACTTTTTTTCATGCTTCTGCAATTAGCAGAAACGCCAGTAAAGAATAACATTACCTTAACATCTGGATCCACACAAAACACAAATGTGTGAGGTGAGAAGCATTCCTTTATTTTAGGTGGAGGTGGTGTAACTTTCACTGGGCTTGTCCATCCTGAAAGAAAGTGTTGAAAATTTTGTGGTATATAGCTGACAGGGCAGAAATAGATGTTACAGATTCATGATAATTAGAATACTCTAAGCAATATACCAATAACAATATTTATGAAATGTAAATACATGTGAATACTGCAGAACTTCAGAATAAATGCTCCCCTTTTTAACCTGCTGATGAAAGCTTGGTGATTAAATGGAATCATGTTTTTGCATTGCCTTTTGAATTTCGTAGGCTTGGTATCAGGGACTGTTGTTTTTATTGATATACAATCCGCCATGTCAACCTTCCTGGCTGAAATTCACTGTATAAACACTTAAAACAATGAACTGTAGAATTCTGACACAATGGCTTAGCTTAAGTTACAACTAGAATAGGCCCATTGAATTTGTGGAGATTTATGGGTAAATGACCACCTCTGTGAATTCCAGTGATTCAGTAGGTTTTCTCTATTAGTAATTTATTATGCTAATCAAGAGGATTTCAGCCAATGATTGTTAATGAGATTTAATCATAACAATAGCTATTCCAAATTAGAATATTAAATTGTATGTTTTTATCATGGGAGAAATTCAGGAAAAAAATAAGTCAACATAAGCAACTCCTGGTCAACTCCTGGTCAATTTAGCTATGCAAACTATTAATTAAACTTTAATTCATGTCAGTGGGGACTGACATTTCAGAAGCTTTACAATCTGTACTACTTGTCACTATTGATTGGTCCACATCAGAAGGGGTGGACAGTCTTTTAATTAAGTCCAATTGCTCTCTGTCTTTCATATCATGTCAAGCAGATCATTTTATCAAAGAACATGGATCCAAGAATGATAACGTTGGGAGATATTTTAACATTTGTTGTAAAACATCACTGACATTTGCTTTGTGTCTGAGTGAGAAGTGGATTTTGGATGAAATTCCCCTTTGACTCTACAGTTGAGGAATCTTTCAAAAGAGAATTAAGTAGAGAGGTGCCAGGGCCCCCTCAAAATATGCAAACCCCCCCTAAAAAGTTGAGGTGCCTATTTAGCCAAAACATTCCATCCATTTAAAAAAACTGTGTGTAAATAAAAGCTAGAAGAAGTATTTCAATTCTTAGGCACAGTGTTATTCATCAACACTATAGCAAACACATGGTAAATACGGGATTGATTTACTTCTCATTTTGCACATTAAAATGAAGCTACTTCTGACATTTTTTCCAGAATCTGGAGCAGTAAAAAAATTACCTACACAAGCTCCCTTCACCTAGCATTCTTCACATCACCAATTTTAAAAAATGTTTAACTCCTCCCGTACCTTGTAGAAAGTATTAAGTGCAACGTTCCCATGTTCCCTTCCCCAAATATGTTTTCCTGAGCACCACAAGTGATTTGTGATCACTTCCTGAAACAAAAAAAGCTCAGCTATATTTGTTTGCTTGTTTGTTACACTTATATCCCGCCCATCTTCCGAAACAGAACTCTGGACGGCTGACAATAAAACAGAACTACGAAAGTAATGAGAAAATAAAAACAGATTACAATAAAAACGGGGAGGAACGGTACCCTCAGAAAAGCTAACACAGGCGGCAAGAAAAAAAATTAAGTGAGAAGGTTGCCAAATGCCTCCTTTAAAGGGTATGTTTTCAAAGCCCTTTTGAAGGTGGGCAGGGACTGAGCAAGGGGCAGCTCACTGGGGAGATGATTCCACAGTGTGGGGCCCACCACAAAGAAGGCGTGGTTACGCGTGAGCGATTTCCATGCCTCCCTGGGTGTGGCCACCCTCAGTGAGCGCGCCTGTGCCATTCTCGTGGGCCTGTTCCCGGTTGATCTCTGGGAGATACGCTCCAACAGGTACTCTGGTACCAAACCATGGAGGGCTTCGAAAATCAAAACCAAGACCTTGAACCTTATCCGGAGGACAACGGGCAACCAATGCAGGTGGACCAGAACTGGGGTGATGTGTTCGAATCTATGAACACCCACCACCACCACCGCATTTTGTACCCGCTGGAGCCTCTGGACAAGGGACAAGGGCATCCCCACGTAGAGGGCATTGCAATAGTCGATCCTCGGAATCACGAGGGCCTGCACAACTGTCCTCAGGGAGGACTCATCGAGGTACGGTCAGGTCTGGGTGATCCTGCGGAGATGGAAAAAAGCGGACCTGGAGACCACCATCACCTGGGCTTCCAGGGATTGATTTTCTTTTAGTGAAAGCTATTGTCTAGAGAGGGGTGTTAGCTTTTATTCCCTACATTAAAATACTCTAAAATGTCATGCTTTACTTTTTAAAGGACAGAATGATAGTTGTTCTTTATAGGAAAATGTTACTCTCCCCTGAAGACTATTTGGTTCAGTCCAGTTGATGGGGAAAATCCTTGGGAAGAAGCTAAAGCTGAATTTCAGTGCAAGTGTGTGGGAGAGGCAGTGAAAAGGAAAATCTTTACAGTGATGCTCTCTCTCTATGTATATTTTAAAAAAAATACTTCTGGAACTGCTTTCTTTGCAGCTGTCATCATGAGATTTGTTTCCTGACATATTTTGGGTTAAAGACACATTGTAGGTCCTTTTTATTTATTTATTTATTTATTTATTTATTTATTTATTTATTTATTTATTATTTTGCAAATAGCTCATGCTCCATTGGTGTACTGAACTTGAAGGCTTATATTTTTGCAGTATCTGATTTGGGCTGTGTTAATAAATTGTTGCTATTGTTGACTAATTTAAAATTTCACAGACACTGCATGAGAAATACTCATTTTACAACAAAGATACAAACAATGAAAACAATGAAAACAATAACAATAATAATAAACTTAAATAAAATATCATAATAAAACAACAACAAAAGTAACTGGCGTGATGGCGGGACAAAAAGAGGGGGGAAAAGAATTAACTGTCGCCAAATGATTAATTGTAGAGAAAAAATAGTCATCTATAAACTATGGATGACAACTGTTGCATGAAATCTTTTATTATATAGTTTATTCCTTAAACTATCTGTTTTGTTATGTTTTAAGGAAAGGGCTTGTATTAAAATTTCATTGTATCCTCTGCCATTACAAAAGATATCAGTCACACTGGCAATGCAACATACCTCCAGTTCTGGCTCTCATACAAATGTCTGGCACTGCTCTGCTGTTCCATTGTTGCTCCTGCTTTACCCTTGCTAATAGCAATAAGGCTCTTTTGTTGGCAATCTGGGCTCTTTGGTGTGGGGCAGGTTCCCACTGCTGAGGTTGCACATCTCTGCCATCTCCACAAGATTCCACAGTTTTGCTGTATGATGTTTGTTGATCTGCCTCAGCACCAGCCCCTGGGCTAACAAGCCCTGAGCAAGGGTTAGTTATCGGCACATCGTCCCGGTGTGGAGCTAAAAGGTAGATTTTGTCCTCAGGAGGAACAAATGGATTTGATTTGAGAAAAGCACTGCTGTATTTGTCAGAAAAACTGGCAAAAGAATGTCTATCTTCAGGTCCTCTCACAAAAGGCATATACATTCTCTTTAACAGACCTTCATACTGCTTCTGCTGCATCTGGTAAACTTAATCAATAGGATGGTTTACGTATTGAGAAGGACTAAACTGTCCTGCAGTGACCTGATGAACCAGAGTGATGTTTTGTATCTCTTCCAATCAGAGAAATCAGACTCCAATCATTTGCTTTCTGATCGTATCCAGCAAGTCTCATTAAATTCAGAGATGATCTGCCAAAAAGTAAAGCTAAAAAGCTAGGACGGCTTTTGTGTGTGCTTTAAAATAAATGGGGGAAAACAGGAACTAGTAAACCCGCAAGTAATGAAGCTGTCAAAAGAGAGAAGAGTTTCCTTGTTGCTTAGTGACAATGGAATATGAATACACAATGGAAATGACAGTGGTGCATTTGAATCTAGAACAAAACATTGGTGATCCTTCTGATTTATGAAGTAATCCTTCTCTGTGTTTGACATATCTTCCGTCACTCCTTGTGGGGTATTTCAAAATTTATTCAGGTTTTAACTTGCCTTTGATGGCACATAGCAACCAACATCAAGTTTCAGAGTAAAATAACACATTGATACAATTGTAAAATAGAACCCATACCTAAAGCATCCCTACTAGATGGCTATCCAACCTTTGCTTAAAAATCACCAGTGAAGGATTGTCCATCACACTCCGGGGAAGACGATTACATTGACGAATGGTTTGTATTATTAGGAAGGTCTTTCATATACAGTACTTTGTTGAAATCTCCTTTCAGATTACTTGAATCCATTTCTTCTGGTTCTAGTCTCAAGAGCTGCAAAAAACAACCCTGGTCCATCTTTCAGGTGACAATTTTTTCTTCATGTCCCCCCAGCCTTTCTGTATGGGGCTTGGTTTCCAGACTTCTTATCATTCTTGTTACATTCTTCTTGACACATTCTTGTTTTTCAATGCCTTTCTCAAACTGTGGTTCCCCAAATCAGACGTAGTGCTCCAGAATAAAGTGGTGCTATTAATGTCCTTGATCTGGACACTATTGTATTGATACACCTAGTATAACATTCACTTTCTTTGGTGTTGCATCTCACTCTTGCCTTGCTTTAGGTTGTGATCTACTAAGATCCCTTGACTTACATAAAGCAGTGCTTATGTAATATTTGTGGTGGTTTTTTTTCTAAATACCGTACTGTAATACCTTGGTTTATGAGCATAATTTATTCCAGAAACATGTTCATAAACCAAAGTACTTGTAAACAACAAAAATCTCCCCATAAGAAATGATGGAAACTTACCTGATTCATTCTGGGGCCTCTCATTGCTGCCACTGTGAATCTTCACAATCACCCCACCTGCCCTGACCAATTGGCTCAGGGCTTCCTGCTCCCATTATCCACCTCCATGTCATGAGTGATGCAGGGAGAAACTGCCCACCCTATGGTGCATTCCTCTTCCACCTCAACCAGGAAGCCCCAGTTTCCCTCCCTCCCTTTTCTCACAGCTGAAGCCAAGAAACACATGGATCTGGGTCCCACTGTCTAATGGCAGGGCTCTACTCGAGGGGCCAGCTGGCTTGCCTGCAAATGACCTGTAAGAAGGAGTCAGTTCAGCCACGCTAACCTGAGTTTCCAGCCCTGCACGCTCCCCTTGGCCCCCACTCCTCCACCCCTGGGGGTGAAAGTAGAGCTGCAAGTTGTCTTTGAGTGATGGGGAGTGAGGGAAGTGGATTGCTGCCATAGCTCCACCACAGGTGGTGGGGTTTTGACAACGGGAAGCATGGAGTGAGCGAGCCATCCAGGCGTGAAGGTGGAAAGGCAGCACAATCTCCCTTGTATCTCCCCCACAGGTGCCTGGAAGGGGGTCCCTCTCCCTCCTCTTTCTCTCCCTCCCTTACAACCCAGCACATCTTTTCCTTCTTCTCCTTACTATTGCTGCTGCCGTCATGGTGGATGAGAGGGTGACAGCAAAACAAGCACGACTGGTGCTCATTTTGCAAGACATTGCTCATTAACCGAATCAAAATAATTCAGAAAATTTTGCTCGTCTTGCAAAATACTCATAGACCAAGATATTTATAAACCAAGTATTACTGTATATAAGCTAAGCAGTAAGCACTATGAAAAACAAATGCAAGAATAGGCATATCTTTAAACTCAAAAAATTAGAATACCGTGCAAATGTTCATTTATTTCAGCAAGTCAATTCAAAAGGTGAAACTAATGTATGAGATAGACTCATTACATGCAAAGCGAGATATGTCAAGCCTTACTTTGGTATAATTATGATGAGTATGGCGTACAGCTTATGAAAACCCCAAATTCACGCTCAGAAAATTAGAATATTACATGACATCAATAACACAAGGATTGGAAATAGAACAATATCGGACGTATGAAAAGTATAAGCATGCATATGTACTCAGAACTTGGTTTGGGCCCCTTTTGCATTAATTATTGCCTGAATGCGGCATGGCACTGCTGAGGTGCTATGGAAGACCAGGATGCTTCAATAACTGCCTTCAGCTCTGCAGCATTGTTCGGTCTCATGTCCCTCATCCCTCTTGCCAATGCCCCATAGATTCTCCATGTGGTTCAGGTCAGGTGAATTTGCTGGCTAACCAGGTTTTGGTAATTTTGGCAGTGTGGCCAGGTGCCAAGTCCTGCTGGAAAGTGAAGTCAGCATCCCCATAAAGCTCGTTGATGGAAGGAAGCATGAAGTGCTCCAAAATCTCCTGTTGACCCTGGACTTAATGAAGCACAGTGGACCAACACCAGCAGATGACATGGCTCCCCAAATCAACACAGACTGTGGAAACTTCACATTGGACTTTATACATCGTGCATTGTGTGCCTCTCCATTCTTCCTCCAGACTCTGGGTCCTTGGTTCCCAAATGAAAAGCAAAAGTTGCTCTCATCAGGAAAGAAGATTTGGACCACAGTGCAACAGTGTTCAGGAGAGGTTTGACAAGAGGAATACGACATCTGAAGCCTAAGTCCAAGATTCATATATGTGTGAAGGCTCTTGATGCACTAACTCCATCCTCAGTCCTTTCCTTGTGAATGTCCCCAACACTTTTGAATGGCCTTTTCCTGACAATCCTCTCCAGGCTATGGTCATCCCTGCTGCTTGTGCACCTATTTCTTCCACACTTTCCCCTTCCACATAACTTTCTGTCGATGATCGCGCGATGCCAAGCGGCACAGAAAAAAAGTTTTAAAAATAAAAATAAATCCCGATTCCCGGCCAAAAAAGCAGGCAAAAATATGCCTGTCTGAGGGCACCTACCAGAGGGGTGGTTTCTGGGGGGGGGTCCCCAGCCTCCCCCCCTCTCCTGTCCTGGGCTGCTGGACCTGGTACCAGACTGGGGGGGACATCAGTCTCGTCGTCTCCATTTGCCATGCGGTGCGGGGGGATCCAAAATGGCGACCGCAATATTTTTTTTGAAATTGTGGTCCAAAAACCCACCAAAGCACCACAGAAACATGCGAAAAATAGCTATTTTAACTGCTTGAATTTTTACAGTAGCAGCAGTGGGTTTTTCTAGCAATAAAATGTCTCCATTGATTTTATTTTATTTTATTTTTATTTTTATTTTTTTACACCTGAGCAATGATGGGCTGGCCATGGGATGGGACCATGCAAATTTTTGGACCCATTCTACCAATCGCATGGCCAGGTTTTGATTGACACTTCTGGATGTGCCATAGGGCATAAAAACCCGAGGCACTCCCAGAACAGTCGCAGTCCGGGCTTGGATGAGGGTGGAGGAGGGCTGTGTGTGTAGCTGGCTGCTGTGCTCGTTTCGATTTCGCAGAGCCTTTAGATTTTTCAGTAAGGAGGCAGGCAGGGAGGGAATTGATTCAATTGAATTTTTAGGAAATTACTCCTTTCATTCCCTGTCTGCTGCGGGGAATAGCAAAGCAGTTTATTCTTTTTTATTCTCCTGCAGTTTTATTGTGAGGATTTCTTTTCAGATATTGCTTCAAAGGGGAGGTTTAACTGGGAGGGGAGGTGTGGATTTATTTTAAAAATATATATTTATATACTACCATTTATTTTCTATTTTCCAAAGTTCATTTGTTTGGTGGCAAGCCAAGGTCCTTTCATACCCTGTGGGTGGGTGGGGGGATAGCAAGCCTAGCAGTTTATTCTTTTTTATTCTCCTGTTTGTGAGGATTTCTTTTCTGATATTGCTTCAAAGGGAAGGTTTAACTGGGAGCAGGAGGGGAGGTGTGGATTTATTTTAAAAATATATACTAGTATATTTCAGATTTCCCCAACTAGTGCACTCAAACACATTTGTTGGCAAGGCAAGGGCACCTCTATCTAGTGGAGAATATTTTACATTTTAGAAATACATTACAATATTATTTATGTACTTTACTTTTACTTACATTGTTTGTTTCCTAAACTTCTTGTGAGGACACTGCAGTTCTACAACACAGGCCCATTCTGATATCAGCCTTATTAACAGACTTGGGGTTCCATCCAACTCCAACACTGTTTACTTTGTTTGTTTATCATTGTACAATACATTCATTTACAAGGCACACCTTTTGCTTGGGCACTGCCCTCTGAGTCTGAGATCAGCCTTTCTACCAGACTTGGGTTCCAGCTTCAGTTTACTTTGTTTACTTGTCCTTTATATTACTGCTGTACAACACACTGTGCCCGCCTGGCACAAACTACTCCTGTACTAGTATACTTGCTCGTTCATTTATTTACAAGGCACACCTTTTGCATGGGCACTGCCCTCTGAGTCTGAGATCAGCCTTTCTACCAGACTTGGGGTTCCAGCTCCAGTTTATTTTGTTTACTTGTCCTTTATATTACTGTACAACACAGTGCCAGCCTG
>JAHTLZ010000023.1:473455-486110 GCA_023846285.1 Phrynocephalus versicolor | reverse complement strand
CACACAGACTGCACACCCATAATCAGGTGTCCATCAGCCCATGGCTCCGCAGTGGCGCAAAACCAAGGTACGGATCCACACGCATCTACATGATTTTTACCCAGGATCACCTCCAAACCAGTACTAGGACCCATACATACACACAGTCTGCATACCCAAAGTCAGGGATCTGGTAGTGCATGGCTCCACAGTGGGGCAAAAACATGTATCCAAGGCACGGATCCACACGGAGTTACATGATTTTTACCCAGGATCACCTCCAAACCAGTATCACATTTTGGACCCATCCTTACACACAGACTGCACACCCAAAATCATGGGTCCATCAGCGCATGGCTCCACAGTGGCGCAAAAACTTGGATCCAAGGAACGGATCCACACGGACCTACCGGATTTTCACCCAGTATTGCCTCCAAACCAGTACCATATCTTAAGACCTAACCTTACACACAGACTGCACACCCAAAATCAGGGGTCCATCATCACTTGGCTCCACAGTGGCGCAAAAACATGGTTCCAAGGCACGGATCCACACGGATCTACATGATTTTTACCCAGGATCACCTCCAAACCAGTGTCACATCCTAGGACCCATCCTTACACACAGACTGCACACCCAAAATCAGAGGTCTGTCAGCACATGGCTCCACAGTGGCACAAAAACATGGATCCAAGGCATTGATCCACAAGGATCTAACTGATTTTTTACACAGGATCACCTCCAAACCAGTACCACATTCTAGGACCCATCCTTACACACAGACTGCACACCCAAAATCAGGGGTACGTCAGCGCATGGATCCCCAGTGGCACAAAAACATGGATCCAAGGCATGGATCCACACGGATCTACATGATTTTTACCCAGGATCACCTCCAAATCAGTATCACAACCTAGGCCCCATCCTTACACACAGACTGCACACCCAAAATCAGTGGTCCGGCAGCGCATGGCTCCACAGTGGCACATAAACATGGATCCAAGGCACGGATCCACACGGATCTACTGGGTTTTTACCCAGTATTGCCTCCAAACCAGTACCACATCATAAGACCCATCCTTACAGACAGACTGCACACCCAAAATCAGGAGTCCATCATCGCTTGGCTCCACAGTGGCGCAAAAACATGGATCCAAGGCATTGATCCACAAGGATCTAACTGATTTTTACCCAGGATCACCTCCAATCCAGTATCACACTTAGGACCCATCCTTACACACAGACTGCACAGCCAAAATCAGGGGTCCAGCAGCGCATGGCTCCGCAGTGGCGCAAAAACATGGATCCAAGGCACGGATCCACACGGATCTACATGATTTTTACCCAGGATCACCTCCAAACCAGTATCACATGCTAGGACCCATCCTTACACACAGACTGCACACCCAAAATCAGGGGTCCGGCAGCGCATGGCTCCGCAGTGGCGCAAAAACATGGATCCAAGGCACGGATCCACATAGATCTACATGATTTTTACCCAGGATTACCTCCAAACCAGTACCACATCCTAGGACCCATCCTTACAGACTGCATTCCCAAAGTCAGGGATCCATCAGCGCATGGCTCCACAGTCGCGCAAAATCATGGATCCAAGGCACGGATCCACACAGCTCTAACTGATTTTCACCCAGTATTGCCCCCAAACGAATCTCACATCCCAGGCCCCATGCTTACACACAAATTGTATATCTAAAATCATGGGTCCGTCAGCGCATGGCTTCATAATGCCCCAAAAACAAGGGTCCAGGGCACAGATCTAGATGGACTTACCTGATTTTTAATTCAAGATCAACCCAAAACCAATCTCCCACCCTAGATCCCATCTCTGCCCACAGATTGTACATAAAAAAACAGGGGTCCATGAGGGCATGGCTCCACAGTGGTGCAAAAACCTAGATCCAAGGCACGGATCCACACGGCTCTACCTGATTTTTGTTCAAGATCAACCCAAAACCAACCTCACACCCTAGATCCCTTCTCTGCCCATGGATTCTACATAAAAAATCAGGTGTCCATCAGCACATGGCTCCACAGTGGCGCAAAAACATAGATCCAAGGTAAGGATCCACACAGATCTAACAGATTTTTACGCAGAATTGCCCTCAAATCAGTCTCACATCCTAGAACCTATGCTTACACACAAATTGCATGTCAAAAATCAGGGGTCCATCAGCGCATGGCTCCATAGTTGCGCATAAACCCAACACATGGATCCACACATATCTCATCGAGTTTTAGTCAAGATCAACCCAAAATCATTCTCCTCTTGTAGGTGCCATCTCTGCCCAGCGATTGCACTCCCAAAATTAATGTTCTGTCAGTGCATGGCGTATCAGTGGCACAAAAGAAGAGATCCAAGGCGCATATCCACATGGATCTATCTGATTTTTATTCAAGATCAACCTGGATCCACTCTCCTATCATGGGTCTCATCTCTGCCCAAAGATAACACACCGAAAATCAGGGGTCTGTCAGCATATGGCTCCATGGTGTTAAATAGCATGGGGGACATGATCATCAAGTGATCTTCCATTCACTTCTCAGGCCCCATGGGACATTCTGCTACACCAAAGAAAAATAGGCTGTCTGTACTCCATCCTAAAATAATAGAAAAAGATTTTTGGAGTGTGATATCTATGGGCAAAGATGGGGCCAACTATGCAACAGTGGTTCAGGCACAATTCTGTAGGAAAATCAGGTAGCTCCTTGAAGATCCATGTGGGGGACCCATATTTTTGGGGCTCTGTGGAGCCATCCAAGATCAGATCTTGGATGAAAATGTGGATCTGGCATGTATAACAAAGACCTGGGTAGGTGCAGAGGGCAATGTTGTCCTCTCTATACTTTACCTCCTCCCCCTGAACATTCCATCATTCATAAGGGCAGACTGGTGGGAAGGGGGGGGCAAAGTAGCCATTGTCAGTAAGAACATCTTGGTACTTGTCAGGATTTCCTCCTTTATGATGTCTGTTTCAGAGGCCTTTCATGTGTCATTAGGGTCCAGGAATGGAATAGGGATCATGCTGGTATATTGTGCTCCCCATGACCCAAAACTTTACTTTCCAGATCCGGCGACCTTTATCTTGGCTGCATTGTTGTGGTTCCCCAGGCTCACTGACTTGGGGGATTTCAACATCCATGCCGAGGTGGAGATTTCTGGCCCAGCTCTTGAGTTCTTGGAGACCATGGCCTCCATGGACATGTCCCAAGATATTACCGGACTGATACACATGGCTGGCCATACCTTAGACTTGTTGTTTACCACAGGATCAGAAGATATTGGTATGAGGGTGACTGATATTTTGAGGATCCCCCTGCCATGGGCAGACTATTTCCTGATAGCCTAACAGTGAAACTCCATCCCCATGGGGAGCATGGGTCCATTAAGATGATCCACCGTCACAGACTATTGGATAGTCCCAAGGGGTCTTGGGAGCAATTCCAGCAGATCTGGCTGGCACTCCTTTCGAGGCACTGGTGGATGGCTGGTATTTGGCTGCTACTAGGCCACTGATATGATTGCAGCAAAATGCCCACTCCCTAGCAGAGCCCAACCAGCTGCATGGCATGATCAACATCTTCAGGCAATGAAGCAGGAAAGGAGGAGGCTAGAGGCCAATTGGTGCTGTGTTCCGAAGAAGGATAATTTAAAAGCTATGGAGGCTCCCTACAACCTATGTCTATTTAAGATTAGGGACACTAAAAGAACCCATATCATCCATCAGAAAGAGTAGGCTCAAAATCAGCAAGTGGAACTATTCTGATTAGTCTGTGAGCTTTCCAGTAATGGTCGTAGTATAAGAGCTGCCACTAGCATTACATGTGATCAAATTCTAGCTTCTTAAAAATCTAAGGGAGAGGCCATTCACTGGGACCTGGCTTGCCAGCTTTCTTCAGTAAATTCAACTGAGACCTTTGGGGCTCTTCCTTGCTCATTGAGCTTGTTCCAGTTCCAGCCTGTGACATCTCAAAAGGTGGACAAAGTGCTTGATCACTGTTGCACCACCACCTCCTCCCAGGATCCTTGTCCAGCCTGTCTTATAAAAGCTGCCAGGGCGACTACTGCAGAATGGACTGTTTATTATTAATGGATCTTTCCTCGAGGGTCAGGTCTCCCAGCCCCAAAAGAAAACCTTAGATCTACCCTCAAAAAAATTACCAACAAATGATGGGTCCAACAAATGATGTCAACAACTTTTGACCCATCACCAATGTCCCATTTCTTGGTAACGTCCTGGATAGTGAGGTGGCAGGTCAGCTTCAGACACTTCCGGAGGAGGCCAATGCCCTTGATCCATTCCAGTTCATCTTCAAGCAACAGCATGGCACAGAAATGGTGCTGGCTGATATGCATGATGACCTTCTGTGTGAGCCTGAGGGGGGCAATTTGGGTCGTTCTTGACATCTCAGCAGCCTTTGATACCATCGACCACAGTATCCTCATGGGAAAGCTCTCCAGGTTGGGCATTGGGAGACATGCTTTGGCCTGAATCCACTCCTTTCTGAAGGACCATCCCCAGAGATTAAAGCTGGGTGAGATGACATCTACCCCTTGGTCCTTCATTTGTGGGGTTTCTCATGGGCTGATCACATTGCCTGTGCTCTTTAATATTTATATGAGACCTCTGGGTCAGGTCATCTAGGAATTTGAAGCTTTGTGCCATCAGTATGCTGATGGCACACAGCAGTAGATCTCCTTCCATGTTTTTGTGTGCCTTGAGTGCTGCCTTGAGATCCTGCTGGGAAGGATGAGGGAAAATAGACTGGGGGTGAACTCAGGCAAGGCAAAGATCCTGCCATTTGGGCCATGACTGTATGCAGGTGGGGAAGCTCCCCCTCTTTTGCAGAGGTGTCTCTCTTTGTGTAATAACAGATTTGCAGCCTCAGTGTGGTCCTGGACCATATGCTATCCATGGAAGCCCAGGTGGCGACTTGTGGTCTCCAGAGCCTATTTTCATCTCAGGCATATAGCCTGGCTGCCTCCCTTTCTGGACACTGGGGGTCTCGTCACCTTAATCAATATGTTGGTAGACTCAAGTCTCAACTACGGTAAAATGGCCTCTATGTGGGGCTACCTTTGAGGGTGGTGTGGAAGTTCCAGCTGTCCAGAACACGGCTTCCAGGTTAGTTACTGGGTTGAGATGAAAAAATCATATCTTACAATGTTGGCTGCCCTGCACTGGTCACCTGTACATTTCCATGACATGTTCAGGGTAATGACTCTTGGATATAAAGCCCTAAATGGTTTGAGACCTTCTTACCTGACAGAACACCTTCGGCCAACAGACTGCATTTAGCACATGGTCCTCCCAAACTGGGCAGTTAAGTCAGGTAACCCCGAGGTTAGTGCAGAAGAAGAAGAAGACAAGTTATTGCACCTTCTTGGTGGTTGCCCCATATCTTTGGTATGACTTCCTCCCTGAAATCTCTCTTACCTCTCCTTGGACTGTTTTAAAAGGCAGCTTAAAACATGGCTAGTTTGTCAGGACATTCTCAAGTAATTTAGATCGTAATGGCCTCTTCACCCAAGCAATATTTCAGCGCTCTAAATATTTAAAATTGAGATATTTTTATACTATTTGTATCAATATTATTAATTTTATTCTTTGTTTTTCTTGATTATTATTATTGTTTTATCATATGTGTGTATATTGTGTTTGCATAATTAAACTTTGCAAGCCACCCACAGAGGCTTTTTGTCAAGATATAATTATAAACTAATTGATTAAAGAGTAAGTAAGTAAGTAAGTAAGTAAGTAAGTAAATCTGTGGGCCAGCTTTTGGGAAGAGAAGGGCCAGGCATATCAGCGTGGAACTGTGCTGGTACTCAGGTCTTTATGCCACTGTAGGACATGTGCAGATGGACTCATATTTTTAGTGTACCATCAATGGTCAGATATCGGTCCAATCATCGGAGAGTGGTATGAAATCAAGTGGATACCTGTGTTTGATCCATGTTTTTGCGTGAATGCAGAGCCATGTGATGACGGACCCCTCATGTTAGTCTGCAATCTGTGTGCAGAGATGGGGCCTAAGATGTGAGATTGGTATGGGGCGACCCTGGATAAAAATCAAGTAAATCCATGTGGATCCATGTGATGGATCCATATTTTTGTGCCACTGCGGAACCATGCACTGACAGACCCCTGATTTTCCATGTGCAATCTGTAGTGCAGAGATGGGGCTGAATATGTGACATTGGTTTGGAGGTGATCCTGGGTAAAAATCAGGTAGATCCGTGTGGATCCGTGCCTTTGATCCATGTTTTTGCGCCACTGTGGAGCCATGCGCTGATGGACCCCTGATTTTGGGTATGCAGTCTGTGTGTAAGGATGGGGCCTAGGTTGTGATACTGGTTTGGAGGTGATCCTGGGTAAAAATCAGTTAGATCAGTGTGGATCTGTGCCTTGGATCCATGTTCTTGCGCCACTGTGGAGCCATGCGCTGATGGACACCTGATTTTGGGTGTGCAGTCTGTGTGTCAGGATGGGTCCTATGATGTGATAACAGTTTGGAGGTGATCCTGGGTAAAAATCAGGTAGGTCCGTGTGGATCCTCTGTGCCTTGGATCCATGTTTTTGCGCCACTGGGGATCCATGCACTGACGTACCCCTGATATTGGGTGTGCAGTCTGTATGCAAGGATGGGGCCTAGGATGTGATACTGGTTTGGAGATGATCCTGGGTAAAAATGAGGTAGATCTGTGTGGATCCGCACCTTGGATCCATGTTCTTGCGCCACTGTGGAGTCATGCACTGCCGGACCCCTGATTTTTGTCATGCAATTTGTGTGTAAGGATGGAGCCTAGGATGTGAGATTGGTTTGGAGGTGATCCTGGGTAAAAATCAGTTAGATCCGTGTGGATCCATGCCTTGGATCCATGTTTTTGCGCCACTGTGGAGCCATGCGCTGACGGACCCCTGATTTTGGGTATGCAGTCTGTGTGTAAGGATGGAGCCTAGGATGTGAGATTGGTTTGGAGGTGATCCTGGGGGAAAATCAGTTAGATCCGTGTGGATCCATGCCTTGGATCTATGTTTTTGCGCCACTGTGGAGCCATGTGCTGCCGGACCCCTGATTTTTGTCATGCAATTTGTGTGTAAGGATGGAGCCTAGGATGTGAGATTGGTTTGGAGGTGATCCTGGGTAAAAATCAGGTAGATCTGTGTGGATCCGTGTGTTGGATCCATGTTTTTGCGCCACTGTGGAGCCATGTGCTGACGGACCCCTGATTTCGGGTGTGCAGTCTGTGTGTAAGGATGTGTCCTAGGATGTGCGATTGATTTGGAGATGATCCTGGGTAAAAATCAGGTAGATCTGTGTGGATCCGTGCATTGGAGCAATGTTTTTGCGCCACTGTGGAGCCATGTACTGACGGACCCTTGATTTTTGGTGTGCAGTCTGTGTGTAAGGATGGGTCCTAGGATGTGATACTGGTTTGGATGTGATCCTGGGTAAAAATCATGTAGATCCGTATGGATCCATGCCTTGGATCCATGTTTTTGCACCAATGCGGAACCATGCGCTGATGGACCCATGATTTTTGGTGTGCAATCTGTGGGCAGAAACGGGCTCTATATGTGATTGGGTTTTTTTTTTCATGATCCAATGAAGAAAATCATTTGAAATCATATGGATCCGTGAAATGGATCCATGCTTTTGCGCCATTGCGCAGCCATGCGTTGGAGGGTGCATGATTATTATTGTGTAATAGTTGGCCATGAACGAGATTTGTGATTTGATGGTGTTTTGGGAAGGATCCCATGTAAAAATCATATGAAATCAAGAGGATCCGTCAAGATCCGCCTTTAGCAGAACACTTTGTATTGCGTTGTCACGGTAACTAGTTCTCAGGCTTCCAAGATAGAGGACAGAGAAACCAAGCAACGGTTGCCAAAGTGCGACTCCGAAGGATAAGGCAAACATTGCCCAGGATTAGAGCGCGCTGCCTCGGCTCTACCCGCCCTCTCGCAGGCGCCGGTGTGTTCGAGGCTGCTGCCGTAACCTGGACTCCCGTGTAAAATAAAAACGAAGACGACGAGGAGGAGAGCGGCACGTCGGCAGACGGTGCAGCATTTGTGGGCGTGCGAGTATGCGGCGCCGGGGAGGACGGAGGAGACTCGGCCCCTCCTCCTCGTCCTCCTCCGTCTCTTGTTGCGGAGGCCCCTTCCTTGTCCTGGCATTATCCTTGCTTCAGGGACTCCCCTCAGGTAAAGAGAGCCCTCCGGCCTTTTTCCCTCTGCAGTTGCCATTGGGGGGAAGAAGTTCGCGAGAGCAGGAGAGGTCCCTGTACATCCTCCACCGTGGAGGAGACCGTCATGAGGAGGAGGACGACCAGGAGCAGAGAGGTTCCTCCGAACGTGGGAAAGGTGGCGCCGGCGGGGTTGGAAAGAGGAGCCCGCGCTGCAGCCCCTCCTCCTCCTCCTCCGTCCAGGCTTTTGGGGTCGTCCTGAGTAGTTCGAAGAGGCTTGCAATTCCTTGGCAGGTGTTTTCGGACCGGAATGCACTTGTGTTCGTACGGCTGCAATTAGCTACCAACAAGGGCCCTTCCGGACGTTTCGGGGACACTTGGTTGCGGTGGGACCGTGGTAGCTTGAGGGCGGCTTCGGGTGCATGTGGTTTTAGCCTTTCCGCTTGTTGAAGGCCTGCAAAGGTGCTTTGCTCCTCATGGGAGGTGTCTTTGATCGAATAGTAGCTTTTGAACTTTAATTTTCTAGAAGGGAACTGCCCCCCTCACACAGACTTTGGGCAACATTTCTGCATACCAAATAAATTTTTCTTTCTGCGACCTGTTCTTATAGGTCTGCTGGTATACTTATAGACTTTTGAACTAAAAGTTATGACTAGTAAGATAAAACATTTTTTGATTGAACAAGTATTCTGTGCACCAGATGTCTGTGAAGATTCTCAGTCATCCAGGTGAGTTTATCTGGAAGTTGAGTCATGGCTACTGGACTTCTTTTTGAGAGAGAGAGAGACGTTTTGCTGCTCACCCAAATAGCTTCATCAGATGCACCAGATGCTTGTATGAAACATTTGTCATAAGCAATTTGTTTCTAATACACTACAGACAGACCACAGTGACTGTCCTTCTGATAGACAGGATGGCAGTGTTTTCAATGCATTTTAGATTCATCCTGTGTGGTCTCATAAGCCAACCCCTTTCCACGTCTTTCATTTCACAGGAAAGTGAATTTCTTCTAATCAGAAGTAGCAACAGATGCATTTTGTTTCAGTTTTCATTCCATTCAGGATAGAATGGGTGGCTCAGTTGCATTTCTCTTTCCCCTGTGGCCTCCAAGAGGGAATTGGTGCATTTCTGAAATTTATTGGTACATTTTTGAGGTTGGAAATTGGGACATGCTTTTTCACATATGGCCATAGTGTAAGAAAAACCCTATTCAAAATGATTTCTCATATACCCAGAACAATCCCATATTGATTTAATATATCTTACTGCTGTAGCTTAACCAAAGAACAGACATCTTAAAGAGCCTTTCTCACTAAGCAGATGGGTAGTGAAAGTAATTTTCCATTTAAACTCAAAATATTTAGAGATAATGTGAAGATGTAAGGCTACTGTAAAAGAGCAAAAAGCCTTGATAAACATAACCATAAAAGTATTTTGACCTAGCTCTCAGAAACTACAAGGAAGTAAGAAGAGTATTGTGTACAATTCTGGTCACTGCATTTCAAGAAAGACATAATGGAACTGGAAAAGGTGCAAAAGAAAGTGACTAAAATGATTACTGAGCTGGGCCACCTCCCTCATGAGGAAAGGCTAAAACATTTGGGGCTCTTTAATCTGGAAAAAAGGTACCTGAATGGGGATATGATTGAGACGTACAAAATAATGCAGGACATGAGTAAAGTGGATTGAGGGAAGCTCTTCTCCCTCTCACAAAATACCAGAACTAGGGGACATCCACTCAAATTGAGGTCTGGGAGAGTAAGAACAGACAAAAGAAAATATTTTTTCACCCAGCGTGTTGTTAGTCTGTGGAACTCCCTGCCACAGGATGTAGTGATGGCATCTGGCCTGGATGCCTTCAAAAGGGGATTGGACAGATTCCTGGAGGAAAAGTCCATCACAGGTTACAAACCATGATGGAGATGTGTAATCTCCAGGCTTAAAACCAGGGTACTTCAAGGGCCAGATGCAGGGGAGTGGTATCAGGAGACAGATATCTAGTCTCATGCGCTCCCAAACGCATCTGGTGGGCCCACTGTGAGATACAGGAAGCTGGACTAGATGGGCCGTTGGCCTGATCCAGCATGGCTCTTCTTATGTTCTTATTCCAGAGATAAAATCATTAATAACAAACTGCTGTTACAATGGTGGCAATATTTTACCTCAGCTGATAGGTGTCAATTCCAAGCTAAGGGCACATTCCATGTGTCTCAGTCGCTGACATGTAACAACATGTAAAAACTAATGAGCATGCATGTAAAAACAAAGAGGACAGAAAGTAACTAGAGTCAAGATACTGGAAAAAGCAAAATCCATCTGTTGTTACCGCTTCTGTTACTGTTTCTTGCTGCTAAGACATTTCTTTCAACCTTATAAATATAGGTCACAAAGTTAATGTAAGGTTGAGTGGACATTACTCATCATTGGCCTGTCTCCAGTATTGCAAGACTTATTTTATTTTGTTTTCTCGTTTTTACTTTTTTCCTTTCCCCCTCCATAACCCTCCAATCTAATTAGCATCAATCACTATATCTTCCTTTTAGAGAGGAACAAAGAACTGTTTAATTTTTATTTTTCCTTATTTCATTTTATAACTTTAGAACTACTCTGTATCTCCAAAGGGTACCCCATACAAGATGTGGAAAGTATGGTTTACACTGTCTTTGGTCTTCCCTTCTCTAAAACCCTTTATACCTGAGGTTGGCCTGTAGTTCCTAAGCAGGTCTTCTTTTTTGCCCCTTTTAAGGATAGGGACATTAGCCCTTCTCCAATCATCTGACACCTCACCCATTTCTCATGATTTCAAGAAAATAAGCAGTGGTTCAGAGAGTTCTTCAGACAATTCCGTCAGTACTCTCAGCTGCAAGTTGTCCGCCTTGGAGATTTGAACAACTTCAAGATGGTATTTTATTCATTTATTAGTCTCTAGCTGCAATCCTGTCCCCTCTACTTACACTTTACAAGGGGACGACTGAGCTAAAGTAGTAATTTAGCATTTTTGCCTTTTCATTGTCATCTGTTACTTTCTGTTACCATGGCTATTCCACTATTTCTTTTCTTTGTCTTTTGCTTCCCACATATCTGAAGAACACTTTTATTGCATTTAGTTTCATTAGTTCAGTGGTGGTGAATCTTTGGCACTCCAGATGTTTTGGACCACAGCTCCCAGAATTCCAAGCCTGTATTGCCAATGACAAAGGACTGTGGGAGCTGTGGTCCAAAACATCTGGAGTGCCAAAGGTTTGCCACCACTGCTCTAGTTAATCTCAGCTCATTCTCTGCTTTTGTCCTCCTAATGCCATCCCTGCATTTCCTTGGTACTTGCCTGTACTCTTCCTTAATGGCCTGGCCTCTCCACATACATGCCTTTTTATTTTCAGGTCTTCCCTGAGGTTTTTTGTGAGGCCATCTTGGCCCCTTTTGCTGCTTCCCACCTTTTTTCTTGTTGGAATTGATTGTGATTGAGCTTTTAGAATTTCTTTCTTTTTTTGAGGTACTCCTACACTTCTGGAACTCCTTTTCTTGTTAGCATTTCCTACCATGGCATCTTACTCATATTTTGTTCTGATGCTATTAAAATTGGCTTAATTAAACTCCAACATAAGTATGTGGCTACACTCAGCTTTGGTTTCCTTTGAAATCAAGAACTTTAATAGAACATAGTCACTCTCACTCAGAGTTCCCCTTACTGCTACGTCCCCCACCAAATCATCTCTATTAGTTAGAATCAAGTCAGGGGTGCTTGGTCCTCTACTTTCTTGCTCTACTTTTTGTATGACTTCTCTTTCTGCGATGGCTCCTTCAGTCTTCTCATGCTCGCGGCACCATGCCAGCGAGCCTTTCCTGCCTGTGCAACGTTACAGCGCCTGGGCAGGGTGACGGAGCCAGGACTCCAGCAGGCAGCCAGCGGCCTTGCCCGTGAGTCCCCTTCTTTGCTGGCGTCCCTTCCTGAAGCTGTTCCTCCCTGGTGTTGTAAGGAGGAGGGGGCATGGGAAAGCGGCAGCAGAGAGGCTGTGCACTCACCTGCAAGCTCAGTGGGAATGGCGGAGGTGGTGCCACACCTCTCTGGAGTGTCTTCTTGCTTGCCAGCTGGGCAGCAGCAGCAGCAACAGAGGTGGCTGCGTGGCTCAGAAGCACCTGTCCACCCATGGCCATGTGGCCCAGCAGTGCCTGCCCTGCCCTGCCAGCTGAGTGGCAGCAGAGGAGGAGGAGGCGGTGGTGGTTGTGGTGGTGGGAGCGCTGCTCAGGAGCACTCACCTGCTCACTGGACAGGTAGCTGGGCAGAGGTGGGGGAGGCCGTGCAAGCTCAGTGGCAGTGGCTGAGATGGGCGGAGTAAGAGGAGGCTGTGCAGCCAGGGGGATCTCGCCCACCAGGTCAGCCGTGGAGGGGGCATAGTGCCATGGCGGGGTTCCCCAGAGTGCTGGTGAGCCCTCAAAGTGATTTTATCCCAGAAACCTTGGAT
>JAHTLZ010000023.1:445431-464800 GCA_023846285.1 Phrynocephalus versicolor | reverse complement strand
AAAAAACAATCCCTTTGTTCTAAAATTAAAGAGAAAAATCCAGCAAACCCTTTTGAGCGAGGAAGATCCGTGATGAAATCTAAGGAAACAGCATTCCAGGGACCAGAGGGTATTGGAAAAGGATGCAATAGACCCGAGGGTTTGGTCACAACATCCTTTGCCCACCGACAAACTTCACAGGAACACACGTATCGGGCAACATCAGCACGGACATGTGGCCACCGGAACTCCCTTGTGAGAAGATGCAGGGTTTTGTAAAATCCAAAATGTCCAGCAGGTAAAGAGTCATGTGAGAGATGTAACACCTGGTTACGAAGAGGGCCAGCAGGGACATATAACCGCCCTCGATGTAATAATAACCCTTGCTGTGCAGAAAACTCTCCATGATTTCCGTCTTGTAGTACCTGAAGATGTTGCTGAGTGCATGAATCGTGAGCTTGAGATTCACGGATTTCTTCTGCCAAGCTGAGACATGGATTCGTGGCTGCGAACACAGAGGGAGACAAGATGGGCACCACTAATGTCTCTTATACAGGTGCTGCATACTCAGGTTTTCTGGATAATGCATCAGCTTTTTTATTCTCAGCCTCAGGAATATACTTGATCCGGAAATCAAACCGGGAAAAGAAAAATGACCACTGGATTTGTCGCTGAGTCAATCGCTGGGCTGTTTGTAGATGTTCAAGTTTTCGATGATCAGTCAATACTTGAACAGGGTTTCGAGCTCCCTCGAGGTAATGCCTCCATACCTCAAAAGCCATCTTGATGGCCAGCAGTTCACGTTCACAGATAGTATAATTCTTCTCTGCAGGTTTTAACTGCTGAGAGTAATAGGCACAGGGACGTGGGGTTTGGGAGGGATCATCCTGTTGAGATACAGTAGCACTGCTCCTAGAGCAATGCTAGATGCGTCAGCCTCCACTATGAAGGGTAATTGTGGATCAGGATAACGGAGCAAGGGTTCCGAGGTAAAGCGGGTTTTCAAGGTAGAGAAAGCCTCTTCTGCTTCTGGAGTCCACTGGAAAGGCTCTTTGGGCCGAAGGAGATGGTTCAAAGGTGCAGCAATGTCGGCATAGGCAGGAATAAACTGGCGATAGTAGTTGGCGAAATCGAGGAACTGTTGCAAATCCTTATGGTTTTGTGGTCGCCGCCAGGACAACACAGCCTCTACTTTCTTAGGGTCCATGCGGATTCCCTGGGGAGAAATAATATGCCCCAGGAATTCACCTTCCTTAATGTCAAACTCACATTTTTCCAGCTTAGCATATAGTCCGTTTTCTCGGAGACGCTGCAATACCTGATGAACTTCTTGAACATGCTGAGCTGGATCAGCGGAATAAATCAGGATATCATCTAAATAAATGACCACACAACGATCTAGTAGATCATGGAAAATGTCATTAATCATCCGCTGGAATACACTGGGTGTGTTTGTCAGTCCAAAAGGCATTACCAAATGTTCATATTGGCCATACTGGGTCCGAAACGCAGTTTTCCACTCATCTCCTTTACGGATACGCACCAAATTATACGTCCCACGTAGGTCCAGCTTGGTATAACACTTTGCCCCTTTTAACCGATCCAAAAGCTCAGAGATTAGGGGTAAAGGGTCCCGGTCCCGAATAGTGAGCTTGTTTAATGCCCGGTAATTATTACAAGGATGAAGCTCCCCTCCCTTCTTCTTTACAAAGATCACCAGTGCGGACAATGGCGATTTGGAAGGGTGTATAAACCCACGTCGAAGGTTCTTGTCTAGGAAAGCCCTCAGAGCTTCTAACTCAGGTTTGGACATAGGATAGACTCGTTCCACAGGGAGGGGTGCCCCGGGTATCAGATCAATGGCACAGTCATAGGGCTGATGTGGGGGTAACTTGTCAGCCCCCTTTTCCTCAAATACATCTGCAAAGTCTTGGTATGCTTGGGGCAAGACAGGGTCAGATGTAGCATGGGCAGCTGCCAGGTTGGTAGAAGAATTTTTCTGTGAGCAAGGAACCTTGAAGTACAGTTCCCCTTGCACCCAATCCACCAATGGGTTATGAGCTCGCAACCAGGAAAGTCCCAAGACAAGAGGAAACCGGGGCATCCGAGTTACATTAAAGCAAATCTGCTCATTGTGGTCCATTACCTGAAGGGTAAGTGGACAGGTTTCCTGAGCTGTCGGCCCAGAATGAAGTAACCGACCCTCAATGGATTCTACCAGCAAAGGAATTTCCTTGTTCTGTACTGGAATCCGATGGCGCTGCACAAACCGATCATCCACAAAGCAGTGAGCTGCCCCAGAGTCTACCATAGCATACACAGGTACTTTCCGACCATCAGGAAGCCCTAGAGTTACAGGTACCAGGAAAGGTCCTTGGGGCATGATTACATTGTCTGGGAACCCTTCGGTGTGCTCCGTTCCTGTGGGTTCCTTCAATGATGGAGCTGCCCTTTTACTGCTGAAGAGGTAGCAGCACTTACTGAGGAGCGCTTCAAAGGGCAAGTGGAAGTGAAATGTCCTCCTCCTCCATGTGGTCGAGTAGCTCCCAGTTGCATAGGTTCTGGATCTATTCTGTGGGCTTCACCAGCTTGCAGATTAGGCACAGCTTGAAGAGGTTGCTGGTTGTAGTTCTTGCCTCGGGAGAGGCGATGGCTTTCCAGGCGTCCATCTATCCTGAGACACAGGGTAATGAGTTCCTGTAATGTGCCTGGTTGCTCCACCCTAGAGAGTTCATCAAGCACCTCATCTGCCAAGCCTTCCATATACTGGGACATCAGTGCTGGTTCGTTCCACTGCAAATCCTGTGATATCAAATGGAACGCAGTGGTGTAGTCAAACACTGAATCTTTGCCCTGTTTCAGAGCTCTGAGTCTCCTGTTGACAGTAGCAGCCTGCACAGGGTTCTGAAAAGCTGAGGAAATGTGATTCGGGAAGCCTGATAATTATCCAGTAGAGGTGAGGCACTGAGGAGTAATGGAGTAGCCCATTTAGCCGCCTGTCCTTTCAACAAACTGATGATAAAGCAGACCTTAGACCTCTCAGTAGGAAGTTCTTGAGCACGCACCTCAATAAACAGCTTGCATTGAGCCAAGAATGCAGGGAATTCCTCTAACTTGCCTTCAAACCTGTCAGGAGGCAGCAAAGGGCAACGGGGCTGCAACCCAGCCGGTGCTGGAGAGTGCTGCAATTGAGTAATTGCTGGAGACAAAAGCAGCACTTGGTTTTGCAAAGCTTCCAGTGGTGTCATCCCAACAGCCTCCTCCTCTTCCATTCTGCTTGAAGAAGTTTTGGTGGGATTCCCTGCCCTGATTCCCCATCTAGCATCAAAGACCCTTTCCCTAGCCCTCCTGGTAGCACGTCTTTGCAGAATCCTGCTCATGGCCCTTCTAGGGGGAGAAGATATGTTTTCAGCTGAGTCATCAGACCCAACTGCCTGCTGATTTGAGCTGCAAGGCTCCTCCAGTAGCTCTTCACCATTTAACCCCTCAGAATCAGGTTCTGTGACAGGCAGGGTCCTGGCAGGTTGCTCACCATACTGAAAGAAGGGAAAGCTCCAGGAGAAGACCTAATTCCAGCAGAGATCATCAAAAACAACTTGGACTTTTGGTCTCCCTTACTATCTTCACTTTTTACCCTGAAGACTGGGGGCTGGCTATTACAATACCTATATATAAGAAAGGCAAAAAGGATGATCCTGCAAACTATAGACCGATCAGTCTTCTTATTACAATCAGCAAACTTTATGCTAGGCAGCTACACTGGAAATTGCAAGACTGGTAGTAAAAAGAAAACATAGTTGCAGAAGAGCAAGCTGGCTTCAGAGAAGGCAGATCCTTCTCAGATGTTTGGTGCTCCAACATCTTATTGAAAAATACTCTCCCTATAATATGTGCTCCCTTTATGCTGCCTTTATAGATTTTAAGGCAGCATTTGATTTGATACCGCGAAGTAAGTTATGGGAGAAACTGGAGGCTTCAACAGTAGTCTGTCATTTATTTTAGCTAATACGTATGCTCTATGAAGGAACCAAACTTAAGATCAGATGTAATCCCCAGGGTCAACTCACCAATTCTGTTGCCACTGATAAATATGTTAAACAGGGATGTATTCTGGCTCCTCCTCTTTTCAATTTCTATATTAACTCCTTAGTGGCGTATCTTGATCACGGGACCTTCCATCCTCCAAAACTGGCTGGATTGCTTTACGCCAATGATGTGGCAGTCCTCTCTAGAACACCTGTAGGTCTCAGAAGAGCTCTGAATGCACGATCACAATTTTGTAAGGAAGTGCAATTAAAGCTCAATTATCAGAAAACTAAAATTGTGGCCTTTGCCAAAAGACCCAAGATTTATTCTTGGAGTAACAATGGGCATAACATTGAGCAGGTTTCCTCCTTCATATATTTGGGAGCAGTTCTTCAGGCTAATAGTAGCAGAAAAACCAATGGAGATTATGTTGCCGACATTGGCCAAAGAAGTTCTCTAGCTATTCTTAAATATCTTAAGGTGGCTGGCGGCCAATATATTCCTGCAGCACTTAAACTATTCCAAGATAAGTCAATTTCCCAACTTCTGTATGGAGCCCAGTTAGGTCCCCTTTCCAATTATACTCCACTGGAATGGGTACAATCTAAACTTGTAAGATTGGCCTGACAAGTTCCCAAATGTGTTCCCAGTGTTACTCTCCAATTAGAGCTAGGCCTTATGAAAGTGGAGGTTAGAGCTTGGGTGGCTATTCTTACCTATTGACTTAGGGCTCGGTCCCACGTCCCTTTAAAAGCAGTTTAAATTACTAAATAAACCGAGTCCAAAAATACCGTCCCCACAGTCACTGGGCTTTTTGAAAAGAAAAAAGAAAAAAGAAAATCCCTTAAGCGAGGTTTCTGTGACTCACCTACGAGGTAGAAATTTTTTTTGCCTTGCTTTGAAAATCCAGCTTTTAAGGAGGCAGACGCCGTGGGACCATGCTGATGATCCCGGTTTCTTTTTCTTTCTTTTTTTGGCTATTCCTGGGGCTGATGGGCTGTTTTTTTTAAAATTTATTTTCACCTTCAGAGAAACAGGAAGCTCTATCCGGTCCTTCAAGCATTAATTTCCCCTAGCAAAGTGGTCCGTTTTTTTCAAATACTAGTGCCACTTGCTGGCCAAGGGGGCTGAACTGCACTTTAAAATAAAAAAAACCCCAGCTTTTTACGTGAGAACTCTTGTCCCACATTTAAATCACGTAATGGGATGAAGAGGAAAAGCCGGACCTTCAGAAGATCAGGATCGAAACCCAGGTGTGACCACAGCCTTAGATTGCATTTCTTCTCTAAGGGTTTAGCCCCCCTTATTAGAAAAGATGACTTTAATCAGAATCAGAATCAGAATCCTTTTACTGGCCAAATGTGGTTGGACACACCCAGAATTTGTTTTGGTAAAAATGCTCTCCATATACAAGAAGGAAATATAAAAATCATATATTCAACAATAAAAACACAGCACAACAACACAATATAACCTATTATTTAAAAAGGAAGAAAAGAAGTAAAAGTTAATTATTCAACAGTTTGATAGCACTTGGAAAGAAACTATCTTTATATCTAGTTGTCCTAGTATGCAGTGCCCTAAAACGTCACCCTGAGGGTAACAATTGAAGCAGATTATGCCCAGGATGTGTGGAATATATCTTAGAACATAAGAACATAAGAACATAAGAAGAGCCATGCTGGATCAGGCCAAAGGCCCATCTAGTCCAGCTTCCTGTATCTCACAGCGGCCCCACCAGATGCATCTGAGAGCGCATGAGACTAGATATCTGTCTCCTGATACCACTCTCCTGCATCTGGCCCTTGAAGTACCCTGGTTTAAAGCCTGGAGACTACACATCTCCATCATGGTTTGTAACCTGTGATGGACTTTTCCTCCAGGAATCTGTCCAATCCCCTTTTGAAGGCATCCAGGTCAGATGCCATCACCACATTGTGTGGCAGGGAATTCCATAGACTTACAACGCGCTGGGTGAAAAAATATTTTCTTTTGTCAGTTTTTACTCTCCCAGCCCTCAATTTGAGTGTATCTCCCCTAGTTCTGGTATTTTGTGAGAGGGAGAAGAGCTTCCCTCTATCCACTTTACTCATACCCTGCATTATTTTGTATGTCTCAATCATATCCCCCCTCAGGCGCCTTTTTTCCAGACTAAAGAGGCCCAAATGTTTTAGCCTTTCTTCATAAGGGAGGTGCCCCAGCCCAGTAATCATTTTAGTCGCCCTCTTCTGCACCTTTTCCAGTTCCACTATGTCTTGCTTGAGATGCGGTGACCAAAATTGTACACAATACTCCAGGTGGGGCCTTACTATTGTTTTGTATAATGGCATTATAATGTTGGCTGTTTTATTTTCAATCCCTTTTTTGATAATCCCTAGCATGGAATTGGCCTTCTTCACCGCTGCCGCACATTGGGGAGACACCTTCATGGAGCTGTCCACCAACACACCAAGATCTCTTTCCTGATCCGTCACGGATAACTCAGAGCCCATGAGTTGATAGATGAAGTTTGGATTTTTTGCCCCAATATGCATTACTTTACATTTGGTTACATTAAAACGCATTTGCCATTTCTCAGCCCACTCCCCCAGTTTGGAGAGCTCCTTCTGGAGCTCTTCACAATCTTCTCTGGTTTTTACCACACGGAAACTTGGCCACCTCACTGTTTATCCCTGTCTCCAGGTCATTTATGAACAGATTGAAAAGCACCGGTCCCAGGACCGAGCCCTGGGGCACACCGCTTTTCACTTCTCTCCATTGTGAAAATTTCCCATTGACACCTACTCTTTGTTTCCTGGATCTCAACCAGTTCTCAATCCATAAGAGGACCTGTCCTCTTATCCCCTGACTGTGCAATTTTCTCAGCAGCCTTTGGTGAGGGACTGTGTCAAAAGCCTTTTGAAAATCCAGATAGACTATATCAACCGGTTCACCCAAATCCACGTGCCTGTTGACCTTTTCAAAAAATTCTAAGAGGTTTGTACCCTTACAGAAGCCATGCTGATTTTCTCTCAGCAAGGTTTGTTCTTTTATGTGCTTTAAGATTTTCTCTTGGATGAGGCTTTCCACCATCTTCCCTGGGACAGATGTAAGGCTAACCGGTCTGTAGTTTCCCGGGTCCCCCCTCCTTCCTTTTTTAAAAATTGGTGTGACATCTGCTATCCTCCAGTCCTCCGGCACTGTGGCCGTTTTAAGAGACAAGTTGCATATAACCGTTAAGAGATCTGCAATTTCATTTCTCAGTTCCCTAATAACCCTTGAGTGGATGCCATCTGGGTCCGGTGACTTGTTAATCCTCAATTTATCAATTAGTCCTAAAACCTCCTCTCTTTTAACCTGTATTTGATTTAATTCTTTAGTCACGAGGGGCGGCTGAGGCAGCGGAATCCGCTCAAGGTCTTCTGTCGTGAAGACAGACGCAAAGAACTCATTCAATTTCTCTGCAATGTCCAAGTCTTCCTTAACCTCCCCTTTTCCTCCCTCACCATCCAGAGGGCCAACTGGTTCTCTGGCAGGTTTTCTACTTCTAACATATTTAAAGAAGCTTTTATTATTACCCTTTATATTGCTAGCCATTCGTTCCTCAAAGACTTTCTTTGCCTCCCTTATCATCTTCTTACATTTCTTTTGCCAGAGTTTGTGTTCCTTTTTATTTTCCTCATTTGGGGAGGATTTCCATTTACAGAAGGACCTCTCCTTGTGCTTTAGAGCCTCTCTAACTCCACTCGTTAACCATGCCGGTGTCCTCTTGGATTTAAATGAGCTCTTCTTTCTTTGTGGTATGCACTTGTGCTGGGCCTCTATTATTGTTGTTTTAAACAGGCTCCATGCACTCTGAAGAGATTGGATTCTTCTAACCTTCCCCTTCAGTTTCTCTCTAACTAGTTTCCTCATCTGAGGGAAGTTTGCCCTTCGAAAATCAAGGGTTTTTATGTCTGATTTGGTTGACACTCTTCCTCTGACATGCATGGCAAAGGTAATTGCAGCATGGTCACTGTTCCCCAGAGGCTCAGTGACATTCACACCCCTTACCAGGTCCTGAGTATCACACAATATTAGATCCAGAGTTGCCATCTTCATCACCTTCTTTTTAGCTTGTGTGGTATACAATTCCACAACAGATGGCAAATTAGTAGCAATAATTTTTTCTGCAGTTCCAATTATCCATTGAATTCTATATCTGTCCTGCTTAGTCACAGAACTAAACCAGACAGTTCTAGAGGAACAGATGATAGGTTCAATAACACCTCTATAAAATTGAATAAACAGTTCTTTTGGCAGTCTGAACTTCCTAAGTTGCCACAGAAAAAACATTCTTTGTTGTGCTTTCTTAATAATACTTTTAATATTAGATGACCATTTTAAATCTTGAGATATAATAGTATGTAAAAACTTAAAGGACTCCACTATTGACACTAAGTTATTTGATTTTATAAGAGGTGGTTGTATAGAGTGAGTCCTCCTAAAATCCAACACCATTTCAACAGTTTTACATGTGTTTAATTCAAGATTATTTTGAGTACACCATAAAACTAGTTGTTCAATCTCTCGCCTGTAGGCAGCTTCATCATTGTCTCGAATGAGGCCAATCACTGTAGTGTCATCTGCAAACTTCACTATTTTAACAGAGGAATCCTTTGAGGTACAATCATTGTTATATAAGGAGAAAAGAAATGGAGAAAGCACACAACCCTGAGGGGCTCCTGTGCTAACCTTGCCAATATCTGATATAGTTTTACCTAACTTCACCTTTCTGTCTGTTAGGAAGCTTACAATCCATTTACATATATGATCAGGTACAGCCAGCTGTTTTAATTTAGTCATAAGGGTATCTGGAATAATAGTGTTAAATGCAGAACTAAAATCAACAAAGAGAACCCTTGCATAAGACTTTGGAGATTCAAGATGTTGCAATATATAATGTAAAGACATATTAATAGTATCATCTATTGATCTATTTGCATGATAAGCAAATTGCACTGGATCTAATGGCAAATCCGTGATAGATTTTAGAGAGACTAGCCAACACTAGTCTCTCTAAAGTTTTCATAACCACAGAAGTTAAAGCAACTGGTCTATAATCATTCAATTCCTTGATAGAAGTTTTTTTTGGTACTGGAATAATCAAAGAATGTTTAAAGCAAGAAGGAACATAACACATCTCCAGTGATCTATTAAAGATGCGAGTAAAAATAGGAGCCAGTTGTTCAGCACAAACTCTTAAACAAGAAGAAGTTATTTTATCTGGACCTGGTGCTTTCCCCAACTTCTGTCTTTAAAACAGACCTTGCACCAAAGATGGAGGACCTGCCGCTGCCTTGCCGCCGCTGGTGTTGTTCTTTGCGGCTGGCTTGGAGTCCGGAGACTGGCTCCCCTGGCTTTGAGGGGGGATGTGGAGGACTTGTCCCCTCTCCCACTCACGGCTTGCTGTTGCAAGTGCCGCTGCCCTCTCTCGTCGCCACCGCTGGTGTTTCTCTCTGCGGCCGGCTTGGACCCCGGAGACTGGCTCCCTTGGCTGTAGTCCGTCGGGGCTGAGTGATATCCTCGAGGGGGGTGTGGAGGACTTTGTCCCTCTCACTCGCTACTGCTAGCGCCACCGCCACCGCCGCTGCCGCCCCCGCCGCCGCCGCTGTCGGTGCCCTTGCAGCCGGCTTGGACCCCGGAGATCGGCTCCTGTGGCCGGTCGTGTGCCGATCGGCTTCGGGGCTGGAGCTCGGGCAGCAGGTCGGCTGCCGGCGCCTTTTCCAATGGCAGCACCATTTTCCAACGGCCCGGACTTGGAGCTGGGTGGTGAGTCGCCCATCGGCGCCCCCCCCTCCCCTACTTTCGGTTGGAGTTCGGGCGGAGGCTCGGCCGCTGGCGGCTTTCTCCCCCCTGTGGCGTGGGTCTCCCGGCTCAGGCGGTAGGTTGGACGTTGGTGGTTCCCCCTCCCGTTTGGTGTTGGCCTCTCAGTCTGGGCGGTAGGTCGGCCGCCAGTGTCTTCTTCTCCCTCCCCCCCCCGGCTTAGCCGGGGGGCTCCATCACGGCAGTGTCTGTGGTGGGTGTGAAGGAGGAGTCCTGTGTGGCTTCTGGTGTATCCTGTCGCCGGACAGACATCCAACGCCCCCTTCCATATGGGAGACTGAGTGGAGCGAGAGGCAGGCGGGCTTGCCGGGTCCGTTATGGGCCTTGGAGCCTGGCATCTCTTGGCTGGGGGGGTTCAATCTGGCATGCTCATCGCCAGTTGACTTACCAACTTTGGATAGCGGACAAGGGTGGAGACCAGTCGGGGCGTTGTTTTTCCATCTTCTGCCCCTGTTTACCATCTCCCCCTCCCCCCTTGTCAGTGTGACTGTCGCAGGAGCTGGCCGTGTACCAGACTCTTGTCCTGGGTGTCTGTGGATTGTTGTGGGGAGGACTGGCTATCATGTTACCCCCACCTGTTGTGGGGAATCCGACCTGATCCATCTGGAAAGGGAGTCTCTCAGCCGAGGGTTGGTCTGTGCTGGGGATTAATTGGGCCACGAGGCCATTGACCCCGGCTTGCGGCCAACACGGCACTTTCAGGACTCCCTATGCCCCTTCAGCAGTAAGACTTTTGGACGGAGTTATGAGGGTGAGTAGGAGCTCATTGGAGGTGCTCTCTCCCAAGAAGAACCTGGACTTGAGCCTGTTGATGACCTTGGACTCTCTCCGGCCGACTACCATCTGACTGGGATGCCATGCTGCCTCTGCTTATTTTCTCCTCTCCTCTATTTGCCCCTTCGTTGGCCTGGTCAAGTGCCCGTTATTTGATTTTAACATCTGGGTTTTTTTTGTGTTTTTTTTTCTCTTCTTCACTAGTCTTTCTGTGGTGGATCTATTTTATTGTTTATTTGCATATTGTATTTTATTGGATTATCTTGTTATTGTGTTGTTATTTATTTGATTGTTGTTGTTATTTGCTGCTTATTTATTCTTGCTTATATTTGTTTGATCTGATCCCTGGCAAGTGATATGATCTATGGAGCCTGTAGGATGTCCTATTAGGGTGGTTTCGGGCCGTGGGAGGTACGCTTGGGACTGGCAGGTCGATCGGATAAGGAGAACTCGGGACATGCATTTGCGGCCTGTTCCCCGTTCTGACCCATCAGTTCACTGCCACATGGCAGGGAACAAAACCATCCATGCCTCCGGCCTGTCCTGTGACATGGGCGGGGGGGGGGAGCTTCCCTTTCCCTTCTCCGCCCCCAGGGTTACTGTGTTCAGCACCTGGGCAGGCCGGAGGGGCAGGGTGGCGGGGTGGTCATTGTGTACAGGGAATCCCTTCACGTCAGCAGATCCGCGATGTTGGTGAGTCCGGGGTTGGAATGTCTTCACCTAGCGGTGGGCCAGAAGGACAGGTTTGGGATTGTGCTTGTTTACCGCGCTCCCCACGACCCTGCACTATCCCTTCCAGAGCTCTCCAAGTTCATCTCGGCGGCACTTTTGAGGTCCCCATGCCTTTTGGTGGTTGGGGACTTCAGTGTGCATGCCGAGTCTGGGCTGTCGAAAGTAGCTCTGGATTTCATGGAATCCATGGCCTCCATGAACCTGTCTCAGTTTGTCATCGGTCCCACTCACAGAGGGGGACATACCTTGGACCTAGTTTTTGCCTCCACATCTGCGGGCTTTGATCTGGGGGTCGGGAGGTTGTGCACCCGACCTGTGTCATGGTCAGATCATTATCTGCTGACTTTTCCCCTTTCAATCGCTACCCCACCCTGCGGGGAGCAGGGCCCTTCCATCTGGGCCCACCCCCGGAGGCTCCTGGACCCAGTGCGGTCTTCGGAGACCTTCGGGGGTTTCCCGGACGGTCTGGTTGACGATCCGGTCGACTCCCTGGTCAATAAGTGGTATGAGGATGTGGCTGGGGTAGTTGACCGGATCGCCCCCAAGCGCCTTATCCAATGCTGAGCCCGCTCTTCCCCGTGGTTTACCACGGAGTTGCGGGCAATGAAGCAAGAGCGGAGGAGGCTAGAGAGCAGATGGCGAAAGGCTCGGACGGCTTTGAATTGGGCTGCAGTTAAGGCGTTGACTGGTCGCTATTCTCGTGCGATCAGGGATGCTAGGAGATCTTTTGCCTCCCTGAAAATTGGTGAGGCCTCGAACCATCAGGCGGAACTGTTCCAGGTGGTTCGAGACCTCACCAATCCCGGTCCACCGGGGTTTCCTCCTAATGATTTCACTAGTGAGTCATTTGCAGTCTTTTTAAAATCTAAGATAGAGGCCATCCGTTCCGAGCTGGACGCCAGTTGCATGGATCCACCCTCTGATGTGGCTGGTGCCTTGCCGCCTGGGTTGCCCCGGTTTGTTGAGTTTGGACCTGTTTCATCAGTGGATGCCTCCAGGGCTCTGGGACATTGCAGGCCTGCAGCTTCTCCATTCGACCCTTGCCCTTCCTGGCTGATTAAGTCCGCCAGAGGGAGCATGCCGGAATGGGCTTCACTAATTGCCTCTGCATCCTTCAGAGACGGGATCTTTCCCGATCGTCTGAAGGAGATGGTGGTGAAGCCCATTATCAAAAGATCTGGCCTGGCTGTAGATGATATGTCTAACTACCATCCTATAGTCAATGTTCCTTTTATGGGCAAGGTGATCGAGCGGGTTGCCACCCTGCGTCTCCAGATGTTCCTGGAGGAGAACCATGTCTTGGATCCTTTCCAATCTGGGTTTAGGCCGCGTCATCGGACTGAGACGGCCCTGGTCACTCTGCATGATGATCTGTTGAGAAGGGCTGACAGGGGTTGCTCTACCCTGCTGGTGCTTCTCGACCTGTCAGTGCCTTTTGATACCGTCGACCACGGTATCCTGCTGGGGCGGCTCTCGGAGGTGGGGATAGGGGGTCTGGCCTTCGCCTGGCTCCACTCCTTCCTTGAGGGCCGCACCCAGTGAGTGAGCTTGGGGGGTGAGTTGTCGGCTCCCTGGATACTCTCTTGTGGGGTGCCTCAGGGGTCGTCCCTCTCCCCAATGCTCTTTAACATCTATATGAAGCCGCTGGCTGAGATCATCCGGAGTTTTGGAGCTTGCTGTCATCAGTACGCTGATGACACGCAGCTCTATCTCTCCTTTTCCACCTCTGCAGTGGAGGCCGTCCAGACCCTCGATCGCTGCCTGGCCGCAGTTTTGGACTGGACCAGGACTCACAGACTCAGTCTCAACCCTGGAAAGACCGAGGTCCTGTTCTTCGGGGGTGGCCCGGATGGGTACTGTGGCCCTCTTCCCAGTCTGGGTGTGTTCGTCCTCCAGCTGGCGCAAAGAGTGAGGAGTCTGGACGTCGTCCTGGATCCGGACCTGTCCCTGGAGTCCCAGGTAGCAGCCGTGACCAGGTCGGCCTTTTATCATCTTAGGCTTATCGCCCAGATTCGCCCGTACCTTGATGGGGACTCCCTGAGGACAGTGGTACAGGCGCTGGTCATATCGAGGTTGGATTACTGTAGCACTCTCTACATGGGGCTCCCCTTGAACCTTTTTCGGCGACTGCAGCGGGTCCAGAATGCGTCGGCCATGTTGGTGGTTGGTGCGCGCTGGTATGACCGCATCACCCCCATCCTGGCTCACCTACACTGGTTGCCCGTTGCCTCCCAAATAAGGTTTAAGGTGTTGGTTTTGGTTTACAAAACCTTCCATGGCTTGGCCCCTGTCTATCTGGCAGAGCGTATTTCCCGACAATTAGATCTGGCCTGACCCACCCGATCCTCTCTGGCCCTCTCGCTCCGGACCGTTACTCCGAAGGAGGCCCGTAAAGCGAGTACTTGCAAATGGGCCTTCTCGGTGGCTGGTCCTAACATCTGGAATTCTTTGCCTAGCGAGCTACGGCAGGCTCCGTCGTTAGCGTCGTTCAAGAAAGCCCTAAATACCTCGCTTTTCAGGGACGCCTTCGACAATGACTAGGGATGCGGGCTTCTTTTTCTCTTTCCTTCTTTTTTTCCCCCTCGCCCCTGCTAAGTCTGTTTGCCTGCTTGGATGCCATTGTTATTGTGATTGTTTTTAGCCTTCTAACATTTTTGTGTAAACCGCCCTGGGTTCTCGCTCGGGAAGTAGGAGCGGTATATAAATCTGAAAATAAATATAAATAAATAAATAAGATGGCATGGGGTAAATTTCCACAGGCTCAGTTGTTATTGTTAAAGCTGAGATGGAAATTGTAGGAATAGATGGCTGCAGTTTCCTCAAACCTGCAGTAAAACATATTCAAATCATTCACCAGTTGTTGATTCAACATGGAGAGGAGGTTTACTATGACCAAAGATAGTTTTAAGAGTTTTCTACATATTTGCTGATTTATTTGTTGAAAATATGGTTCTTTAACTTTTTAGTATAGCTCCTTTTTGCTGCTCTAATTTTTCTGGTCAATATATTCCTAGCCTGATTGTACAATATTCTATCACCCCTCTTATAGGCTTCCTCTTTAGTATGATGTAACTGTTTGAGTTTAGTTGTAAACAATGGTTTGTTATTACTGTAAAATTTCACATTCTTAGATGGCACACATAAGTCCTCACAAAACCTGACATATGATGTTATAGTATCTGTGAGCTCATCCAAATCAGCAGAAGTATTTTCAAATACGTTCAAATCAATGCAGTCAAAACATGCTTGCAACTTTAACTTTGCTTCTTCAGTCAAAGTTTTCACTGTTTTAATTGTTGGTTTTAAGGTTTTAAGTGTTTGTAAACAGGTACAAGGTGAACCATGCAGTGATCAGAATGTCCCACAGCTGAGTGTGATAAAGAGTGATAAGCATCCTTTAAAGTTGTGTAATAATGATCCAAAATATTTTCCCCTCTAGTAAGGCATTTAACATGCTGGAAGTACTTTGGTAACACCTTCCTTAAATCAGCTTGATTAAAATCACCTAAAATGATTTTAAAAGCATCTGGATACGCATTTTCAGCCCATGTAATTTGACTAACTAAAATGCTTAATGCATTTGTCACAGAAGCATGAGGAGGAGTATATACAGCAAAAAAGTAGAAAATTCCCGTGGAGAGTAAAAGGGATTGCAAATAGACATGGGCACGACTTGACGAAATTCTCGTTTCCGTTTCCATTACTCGTTTCCGTTACGGAACGGAAACGGTAACGACAATTACTCCCCCAGAACTCGAACTCGAACCGACTAAAGAAAAATTGGGTCTGATTTGTCGTCGTTCCTGGCATCGCGGCGATCTCGCGATGCCAAGCGGCACAGAAAAAAAGTTTTTAAAAGTTAAAAAAAACCCGATTCCCGGCCAAAAAGCAGGCGAAAATATGCCTGCCTGAGTGAGGGCTCAGGGCACCTACCAGAGGGGTGGTTGATCCCCCCTCTCCTGTCCTGGGCTGCTCTGGTGGTGGGGAAAATCCTCGTCGTAGTCGCTCGCAAGCACTGGACTCGCCGCCGGCCGCCGCAATTCAAGCGGCACAGAAAAAAAGTTTTAAACCCCCCAAAAAGCAGGCGGAAATATGCCTGCCTGAGTGAGGGCTCAGGGCAGGGCACCTACCAGAGGGGTGGTTTCTTGGGGGGGGGTCCCCAGCCTTCCCCCCCTCCTGTCCTCCTGGGCTGCTCTCGTCTCGCCATGCCATGCGGTGCGGGCGGGGGATCGAAAATGGGGCGGCGACCGCAAAAATTGTGGTCCAAAAAAAACACACAAGCCAACTCAAGCACCGAAAATTGCATTTCAAAACTGCCAGAATTTTTACAGTAGCAGTGGGTTTTTCTTGCAACAAAATGTCTCCTCTGTCCTCTCTCCATTGATTTTATTTTATTTTATTTTGTTTTGTTTTGTTTACACCTGTGCAATGATGGGCTGGCCATGGGAGTGACCATGCAAATTTTTGGAGCCATTCCACCAATCGCATGGCCACTTGGCCAGGTTGACTACAGAGACTTCTGGGATGTGCCAATCGGGCATAAAAAGCCCACTAACCGTAGCCCGAACCCTAACCCTAAGCCTAAGCCTAACCCATATGCCAGTACACTGTCCTTCTAAGTGGGTCAGAGAGGCACCCAGAGGTGCACCCCAATACTCACCCTAACCTCACCCGTAACTAGCCTAACCCTAGCCCTTGCGCTAACCCGTCTTAACCCTAAGCCAGATCTACTTGCATTGCACTACACGCAAGTACCTTTCCCTTCTTAGTGAGACACAGCGGGTGCAAAGAGTCTGCCAGTCCATCACTTGTGGCTCTGGCTGACTCCTGCAGCAGCATTTGTGTGCCATGCTGCAAACCATGCCCGCGAGTGTTGCGAAGGCACCCCAAAAAGAGGGGTGCCTCTGCCAGTCTGCTGCGTCTGCAACTTGGTATGCAAATCCAATTGGCTATGCATGCTATTTTGTAGCGGGTGAGGAGAGGAGGCACCCACGGGTGCCTCCAGGAGCCTGCTTTCCCTTTATAGCGGGCCAGAGGAGGCACCCACCCCACAGAGGTGCCTCCAGGAGCCCGCTACCCCCCAAACCAGTATAACGACAAACGAAAAACGACACCACGAAATGACAAATTTTTGTGAAATTTCGTGAAAAACGGAAACGAGCCGAAATGGACCCGTCCCGAAAAACGATAACTCGAAAAAAAAATTCCTGGTTGTGCCCATCTCTAATTGCAAATAATTAACATTTCTAAGTCTACATCACAAAATTTCTTTAAGGTGGTTATTTCTTTAGACCAACGATTATTGATATATAAGCATAATCCTCTGCCCTTCTGTTTCCTAGATGTATCAACAATTTTATTTGCTCGTTGATTTTGAAAGCCTGGAATATGTACAAGGCCTTCAGGGATTGAGTCATTTAGACAAGCCTCTGTAAAGCAAATCAGTGGTGCATTTAAGAAATTTTTGTTAATGTCTATTCAAAAGGAGTATTTCATCCATCTTGTTGGCTAATAGACATGGGCACGGAGCAGCGAAATTGTCGTTTCCGTTTTCGGTTTTCGTTTCCGTTACGTAACGGAAACGGTAACGATTATTACGCCGCTCCAGCTCGAACCCGACCCAAAAAAAGAAAAATTGGGTCGGCTTTTTTGTTGTTGTTAATGGCATCGCGGCGATTGCGCGATGCCATTGCCAAGCAGCACAGAAAAAAAGTTTTAAAAAGTTTTAAAAAAAACCCAACTCCCGGCCAAAAAAACAGGCAAAAATATGCCTGCCTGAGGACACCTACCAGAGGGGTGGTTTCTGGGGGGGGCTCCCCGGCCTCCCCCCCTCTCCTGTCCTGGGCTGCTTGCACCAGGCTGGGGGGGGGGGTCATCCTCATCATCTCCATGCCATGCGGCGGGGGGGGGATCCAAAATGGCGACCACAATATTTATTTTTAAATTGTGGTCCAAAAACCCACCAAAGCACAACAGAAACATGTGAAAATTAGATATTTTAAATGCCTGAATTTTTATAGTAGCAGCAGTGAGTTTTTTATAGCAGTAAAAGGTCGCACTGATTTTATTTTATTTTATTTTATTTTATTTTATTTTTTATTTTTTTAGACCCGGCCATGTGGGCTGGGCATGGGATGGGACCATGCAAATTTTTTGAACCATTCCACCAATGGCATGGCCAGGTTTTGACTGACACTTCTGGATGTGCCAGAGGGCATAAAAAGCTGAGGCACCTTCCAGAAGTCCCAGTCGGGTCTGGATGTGGAGGAGGGTGGAGGGCTGTGTGGCTGGCTGCTGCTGCTATTCGAATTTGGAGGGGGGCTGGAGGCTTTAGATTTAAGTTAGGCAGGCAGGGAGGGAATTGAATTTAGAAAATAATTTCTTTGATTCCCTGCAGCTTTGCTGCAGGGAATAGCAGTTTATCCTTTATTTCTTCTCTGGCAGTTTGTGAGGATTTTTTTCTGATATTGGATAAAGGGGGAGGTTCGACTGGGAGTGGGAGGTGTGGATTTATTTTAAAAATATATACTACCATTTATTTTCTATTTTCCCAACTTCAATTTGCTTGCACACACACACATTAGGGATGCAAGCCAAGAACAGAACCTCTACTATCCTAAGTGATATCCTAACTGCCCACTCGCCCGCCCGCCTGCGCCGCCACCCACCTGCGGCCCACGCCGACGCCCGCCCACTCACCCACCCACACCTCCCCCTGCCGCTGTCGACGTCTGCCCATGCCCCCCGCCAACGCCGCCCGCCCGCACCTCCCCCCGCCGCCTAGGGCGCAAAAACACCTAGCGCCGGCCCTGATTGCGGGACGCCCCTATGCTCTGGGAAGTCAAATCGTGCTAAATCGCGGTGCAAATGACAAACAACAAACGAAACGACAAATTTTTGAAAAATTTCACGACAAACGGAAACGACCCGAAACGGACCCGTTCCGACAAACGAAAACTTGAAACGTCATTTTTTCTGGTCGTGCCCATGTCTGTTGGCTAATGAGCATACATTTGATAGTAGAATTGGAGGGAGAGGGGACTTCAAACCATTTTCCTCAGTCTAAATGAGAAGGGGCTGTAATATCTAAAATTCTATCCTTGGATCTTTCCCAAGACCTCCTTTTCACCACGAACTATGATCAGGCCAAAGCGCTTATTAAGCAGTGGGTTACCGGCTCAGAACAACAACTGGATCTAGCTAGCTCCCCCTGCCTTTATTATTAATGACTCCTGCAGGTATCTATCTTCCTCAATGGGATACTTAGGCAAGCTTGAGATACCCACTCACCGGAGGGTCTTTACCTTGGCCTGATGTCTTGCCCTCCCTTCTGCTGTTCTTGAGGGACGATATTGGAGGTCTCCCAATTCGGAGAGCCTATGTCCCTGTGACTCCGGTGATATTGCGTCAACAGAAGATGTACTTCTTCATTGTTCCTTTCATAAAGATACCTGGGCTAAGCTTATATCTCCAATACTCTATAAATATCCAGGACACTCTGCTCGTTATTACACTCAATTACTTCTGTCAGATATCAGTTTTTCTATAACATATACAGTGGTACCTTGTATAACGTAATTAATTCGTTCCAAATCAAATTACGTTATACAAGTTTTCCATTGTACAAATTGTCATTTCCCATAGAAATGCATTGAAACTGGATTTAATCCCTTTCAATGCATTCCTATGTTTTTTGGGGTGACGGGGGGCGGTTTTTTTGGGCAATGGGGGGCGGGCGGGCGGCTCACCCCTCCTCCGTGTCTGCTGTCCCTCCTCTCCCCTCCTTCCTTCCCTCTTTCCTGGCCGGCCGCAGGTGGTCGGACGGAGGTGGCCGCGGGGGTGGGGGGAGGGAGTGGGGTGGGCCACTTGGCCTGGGGCAGGGGGGCTTGGGGGACCGCGCCAGGAATTCCCCCCCTCACCTGTTGCCGGAGCCCCCGGGGGGGAGGGCAGGAGGGCGCACCAGCGGCGGACTTTGTTCCGAGGGGGGGAGGGTGGCGGATTTCCCCCCCACACC
>JAHTLZ010000023.1:385283-441546 GCA_023846285.1 Phrynocephalus versicolor | reverse complement strand
GTGTGTGTGTGTGTGTGTGTGTGTGTGTGTGTGTGTGTGTGTGTGTGGTTGGGGGAAAGATTGGGCTTAATCTTCCCCCCAGGCACTATGGGGTGGGGGAAAGAGCTCCCCCAGCAAGCACCTCTCATTTGATTGCCGCTGGCGTGGGGCCAGCACCTCTCAAATGCTCTGCGCTGCCCCCAAGCCAGTGCCTCTCAGGTGCTCCGCTGGCTTCCCTGCACCCTATTTCCCCAGGAAATGAGTTGCAAGAAATCAGTGAGGAGCAGCTGAGAGGTGGGGTGGGGAAGATAAGCTTCCCATAGGATGGGTGAAGATTAGTTTAAAGACCCCCTCTTCCTCCCTTCCCCATGGGGTGGAGGAAAGAGGGGGCTCTTTAAACGTATCTTCCCCCTCCTGATGACAGTGCCGAGCAGGCGCTCACCGCTGTCATAGGTAGTGGAGGAAATGTTTATAGATCCGGGTTTTCCCCCCCTCACAGCTGAGAGGTGCTGGCTTAGGGGCCATTAGCTAGCTGGCTTCCCTGTGCCCCGTTTCCCCAGAAAATGAGGTGCAGGGAAGCCAGCAAGGAGCAGCTGAGAGATGGGGTGGGAAAATAGGTTTCCCGTTGGGAGGGGGGAAGATTAGTTCAAAGAGCCCCCCTTCCCCCCTCCCCATGGGTTGGGGGAAAAGAGGGGCCTCTGTAACTTATCTTCTCCCTCCTGATGACAGTGCCCAGAGGGCACTCGGTGCTGGCACAAGGAGCAGGAAAAATGTTTAAAGATCCCCCTCTTCCCCCCTCCCCATGGGGTGGGGTGGATAAGGGAGCTTTTTAAACTAATCTTCTCCCCTCCTGATGACAGTGCCGAGCGGGCGCTCAGCGCTGTCATGGCTCCCCATGGGGGAAATGTTTAAAGGTCAGGGCTTCCCCCCCCTTCACAGCGGAGAGGCACTGGCTTGGGGCCAGCACCTCTCAGCTGCTGTGCACTGGCCCCAAGCCAGGAAATCTCAGATGCTCTGTACTGGCTTCCCTGTGCCCTGTTTCCCCAGAAAACAAGGTGCAGGGAACCTAGCAAGGAGCGGCTGAGAAGTGGGGTGGGAAAAATAGGTTTCCCATCAGGAGGGGGGAAGATTAGTTTAAAGAGCCCTCTCTTTCCCCCCTCCCCATTGGGTGCGGTAAAAGATGGGGCTCTGTAACTTATCTTCCCCCCTCCTGATAACCCATTTACTTCTGGGTTCCTGGCCTGCACTACAGATGTAGCGCAGGCGTTTTTTTTAAAAGCCCCGACTGCTCAGCCCTTGGGGCCCCAACGGCACTTGGGTTTTTTATTTTTTATGATTTTAGGGTGCACCAGGGCACCCCTGGGGCCCCATTGGTGCTCCTTTTTATTATTTTTATTTTGTCAAGCTCCAACCGCGCGGCCCCTGGGGCCGGGTGGGCACTTCTTTTACTTCCAGGTTTCCTGGCCCCATGCTACAGCTGTAGTGCAGGGCTTTTTTTGTTTTGTTTTGTTTTCTTTCAACGCCGACCATGCATCCTCTGGGGCCCATCAGCGCTGCTTTTTTAAAATTATTTTTAAAAGATTATAGGGTGCTGACCAGACCCCTGGGGCCCTGTCGGCGCTCCTTATATTTTTAATTTTAATTTTAATTTTAATTTTATTGGGGTTTTTTTACTGCTGACCAGGCCGCGCTACAGCTGTAGTGCCAGCATTGGCTCCCCCCCCCCCCAGTCGCCATCCCTCAAGAACCACCGGACCAGCACCAGGTAGGAGACATCTCCATCCCCCATTAACGAAACCAATTTTTCTCAGTATAACAAATAACGAAACGGACTAAAAGTTTGTTTTGTGCCCATCTCTATTAGCTATTTGCTTATATTCCTCTTTGTTGCATTCCCCATTTTTGCATTTCTTGTACTTGTTTTTTTTTTATAGTTACCTGAGTTGAAAGTTCTTTAGTAAATTGATGCAGTTTCTTTAGACCTCTCCCATTTTTTTCTTCTTGTTGGAACAGTTTTAGATTGTGCCTTTAATATCTTGCTTTTAAGGAACTCCCATCCATCTTAGGCTCCCTTCTCTTTCATTGTTTTGGTCCATGGAATCACAGCCAGTAATTGCCTAAGTTTTCAAAAATTGGCTTTCCTAAAGTCCAGAATTCTTATCTGACTATGCTTAACTTCCCCTTCCAAATTTATTACCAATTCCAAGAAGGCATGGTCACTTTTACCTAAAGATCCCACCACTTTGACCCCATTTATAAGGTCCTCCTTATTGGTTAAGACCAGATCAAAAATGGTTGTGCCTCTTGTCACCTCCTGTCTGCAGGGACAGTCAGGAATTTGTTAGACCTTTCATTCTTAGCTGAGTTGGACTGCCAGCATGTATCAGGATAGTTAAAAATCTCTCATTAGTACTACATCTCTCCCTTTTAACTGTGTGGCCATCTGCTCCCAGAAGGCATCATCCCACTCCTGTTGATCCTCCTGGATCTGTCAGCGGCCTTTGATACCGTCGACCACGGTATCCTACTGGACCGGCTCTCTGAGGTGGGAATTGGAGGCTCTGCTCGCAGTTGGCTCCGTTCCTTCCTGGAGAGCCGGCCCCAGTACGTTCAGCATGGGGGGGAGTTATCGGCCCCTTGGATTCTCCCTTGTGGGGTGCCACAGGGGTCGTCTCTGTCCCCCATGCTGTTCAACATCTACATAAGGCCGTTGGCGGGGGTCATCAGGAGTTTTGGAGTCTGCTGTCATCAGTACGCTGATGACACGCAGCTCTATCTCTCCTTTTCCACCTCTGCAGTGGAAGCTGTGGGGATCCTCGATGGGTGCCTGGAGGCCGTACTGACTTGGACCGGGGCGAACAGGCTTAGGCCTAACCCCGAGAAGACGGAGGTTATGTTCTTTGGGAGCTCGCCGTCGGGGTACAGTGGCCCTCTCCCCTGCCTGGGGGGAGTCTCCCTCCAGCTCGCGGATGTTCCTGGACCCGGCGCTTACCATGGAGTCCCAGGTGGCGTCGGTGACCAGGTCCGCCTATTACCATCTCCGTCGGATCACCCAGATCCGCCCGTACCTGGACGCGAACTCTCTGAGAACAGTGGTCCAAGCACTGGTGATCTCGAGGCTGGACTACTGTAACGCCCTCTACATGGGGTTGCCCTTGACTCTTCTCCGGTGTCTGCAGCGAGTACAGAATGCGGCGGCTAGGATGGTGGCTGGTGTGCGTCGTCATGAACACATCACACCAGTCCTGGCCCGCCTGCATTGGTTGCCCGTTGCAGCCCGGATTAGATTCAAGGTCCTGGTTTTAGTTTATAAAACCCTCCATAGCTTGGGACCGGACTACCTGGCAGAGTGTATCGCTCAGCGATCCACCTCGGCCCGTCCCGTTCGGCAGGCGCGAGCGCACTTGCTGCGGGTCGCCACCGTCCGAGAAGCCCGGAAGACAAGTACTCGGACCCGGGCATTCTCGGTGGCGGACCCTAGCCTTTGGAATTCCATCCCTACCGAAGTGCGCTCTGCAGAGTCCCTGATGGCCTTCCGGAAGGCTTTAAAAACCTACCTTTTCCAAGAGGCCTTTGGCGATTCTTATTCTTAGTTTTTTTTTTCCCTTTCTCTTCTCCGCCATCATACGCTTTAGTTGATGAGGTGCCACTAGGTTTTACTGTTCTTAAATTTATTGTTGTAATTTTATTTGTTTATCCTTGTACTTGTATGGCTAACATAGCCCTTGTAAGCCGCTTAGAGTTCGTTTGAAGATAAGCGGGATATAAATGCAAAAATAAATAAAATAAAATAAAATACGCCCACAGTAACATCCCTCCCAGTTTTTTCACCCCTGATTTCACCCAAATACTCTTAACCCACTTCCCCTGCTGTTTATTTTGTATTTCTTCAGCAATATAAATGTTCTTAATATATAAAGCTACACCTCTTTCTTTCTTATTAGGTCTGTTCCTTTGAAACAGGTTATACCCTCCAATACCATAAAGAAAATTTTCTCCCTCCCCCTGCAAACTCAATTTAAAGCTCTCCTTATTAAATCTGCAAGCCTCTTGGCAAAAAGATTGCTACCAGCACTGATGAGGTGCACCCCATCCTCGCCCCATATCCCATCTGAATGAAATAGCAAACTGTGGTCGAAGAATCCAAATCATTCCTGCTGGCACCATCTCCAAAGCCAGTTGTTCACCTCCACTATTGTTCTTTCCCTTCTACAGGGAGGAGAGATGAGATTACCACCTGTCCACCCAGGTCCTTCAGCTTTCTACCCATCTCTTTGAATGCTTTGTGATATTCTGAAAGCTGCGTTTTGAAGTGTCATTAGTTCCTACATGGAGCATAAGAAAGGGGTTAGAATCAATGGGCTTGACGAGTCTTGTCATTCTCTCCATTACATCCTGAATGTGACAGTAATAAAAATAATAAATAATATTTATGTGACAATAATAAAACACAGTTTGTAGCCCTATAAAAACTTAACTAGCTGCTCTATGATTAGAAATGGTTTTAAATATAATAAAGGATGTTGAAGACAAATTAAATATAAAGAAAAATAAAACTCTTACCTGTATTCCTCATTGAAAATGGCTGATGCAAAGGGCGACCTCTAATCCTCTCTCCTCTCTCTGCTCTGGAGGCTGCCTGAGATTGAACATTTCAGATAGTCACCCACAATCCATCAGGGGGAGAGAGAGACAGCCACCATTGGCTCACTTGTGATCATGCAGCCTGCTCCAGTTACTTGTATTGCAAGACATTGCTTGTTGATTGAAGCAAAATTTAAAAGAAATATTTGCTTGTCTTGCAAAATGCTCTTCAACCAAATTACTCTTAAACCAGGGTATTACTGTACTTGCAGAGAAGAAATAGACTTTGTTAGCACTGTAGAAGGAGAGCTTTAATAAAAGGGTTGCTGAGAGAAAGGGGGAGAGAGGGGGGAGACAGAGAGATGTGTCTGTGAGGAAGATAACATAGAACCTAATGGCTGCTATGCAATAGCTTCCACATAGTTACCATTGATAAGAGGTAACATAGCATGATTTGTTGGTTTCTAAATTAAATATTAATTCAACATTGCCTTATTTGGGCATAACAAGCAAATCTGGTTTATTGAACTCTAAGTTCTTTTTACACAAAGTGATATATAATCAAAGATAGAGAAATAATGTGTGGTTGTAGCATTTGTCTACGTCAGTGTTTTTCAACCTTTTTTGGGCAAAGACACACTTGTTTCATGAAAAAAATCACAAGGCACACCACCATTAGAAAATGTCTCCATCCGTCAGTGTACACTGGATAGCACTAGCAACATTAACTGGCTGCAAAACATTAACAGTAGGGCACTGTAGGCGAACCTATAGCATGGGTGCTAAAGGTGGCACTCGGAGCCCTTTCTGTGGGCACCCGACATCATCCCTTCACAGCCACCTGTATTCAGGTTAAATTGCTGTATTGCCACTTTACGAAAGTGCAGATGCCTTCAGCAAGTCCAGCGATAGGAGGGGAGGAGGATGAAGGAAGGCAGGAAGGAAAGAAGGCAGAAAGTGTTCTGCTTGTATACCGCCCCATACCACTTCAAGGAGTCTCTGGGCGGTTTACAGTTTCAATTACAGATACACATATGCAGGCTAGAAATGAGCATGTTTCTATGAAGAGGGGAAAGAGTACGAATGGAAAGAGAGAGGTGGGGGGGGGAGAAAGAAAAGACAGAGAGAGAGAAGAGGGCGACCCAAGACAGAAAGAAAGGGGCAAGACTTCAAGGAGGACCCCAAGCAACCGTTCCCCCCCCCCAATCTATGAGGAGGAAGAGGAGAGCTTGTCAGCGCCAGCCCCACACCGATGAGGAACCCATCGCGGGGCCACTCAGAGACGGCTCTTCCTCTCCCGGACCCTAAAGGCCGGCCGGCCGGCCGTCCATCCGTGCCAGTAGCCCCCCCTGCCCGCCCACCTCCTCAGCCCAGGCCCGGCAGAGGCCTCCTCCATCCCCTCCTCCTCGCAGCCCTACTGTGGTGCTCGTGGGGCAGCCAGGCGCCCCTCCTCCCCTTCCCCTCACCTGGTGGTTTGTTCTGGGCTGGGGCTCCCGGGCCGGCTCGTGTCGGCGGGCGGGCTGTCGGGTGGCTCAGTCCATTGGTAGCTCCCAGGAAAGGGGTGGTGGTGGTCCAGGGTAAAAAAAGGAGGGGGGAGAGGGAAGCGAGAGAGTCGCGGCGGCGGCGGCAGGCACAGGGCAAACACTAAAGAGAATGAGCGGGGCCAGGAAGTGACGCCAGCGCCGGAGGCCTCGGGGGGAGGAGCCAAGCTGGCCCTTGGATGCTATTTATAGCGCCTCCCAGCTGTGGGCCGCCCGCTGGCCCTGGGTTGAATTTCTTTAGAATTTTTCAATTTTTCCCACGGCACACCAGGCAACATCTCGTGGCACACTAGTGTGCCACGGAACAGTGGTTGAAAAAAGCTGGTCTACGTGATTATAATGAATGGTTTGCGAATCTTGGGATGATTGTGTAAAAACTGTACAGTGATCCCTATATTGTCTCTTATTGCTGCCATTTAATTAATACTTAAATAAATGGCTTTTGTTTGACCAATAAGCAGTTATGGTTCTTTTACCAGTTACATTTTTCTTTCTTCTTTGACAGTTCATTCTTCCATACCTAATGATCCTAGTGGATTGAAAGTTGTAGGATCAACCAATTTGCCAGGTATCTAGTTAAAGATTTTAAATTCATACAAGTTAATCACTTTTTAAAATTGTGTAAAGGCTATAGATATTGTGTTCAGTCTGTCACTTAATAAACTGAGAATATGCACATACCTAAGGTTCATGCATGGGCATGAGGCCTTTCATTTCAAATTCACTGTTTCATGTTAAGTGGGAAAACATCACAAGCAAGCTGTTCCATGACATCTGAGTAAGGAACCATTGTTTTTGACCTCCAGGCAACTCAGGATAGGATCCCATGGTGTACAGTCTGTGTATTCCAGTTTCTAGCTTTGATTTCATGAAATGAATAGTAAAACCTATTGAGCTTGTGCTTATACATGTTTATTAGTCAAATGTATCTTTATTGGAATGAAAATTAACTCATGAAAGTGTTGTTTTCTTCAATGGCAATGTTAATTTAATCAGTTACATCCTCCAAGTCTTGCCCATTCTTACCTGGAAGGCCAAGTGAAGACACAAGGACATACAGTACATAGAATTTTCTACAGTAGTGGTTGCCAACCTTAGGTAACCCACATGATCTTAGATTGCAACTGCAAGAAACTTAAGCCGCCACAAACTGGTGGTGATGAATTCTAGGTACTGCAGTTCAAGAACACCTGGGTTACCCAAGGTTGGGAACCACTGTGCTGTAATAAGAGTACCATGGGCAGTTTCAGCCATGTAATTGCAGAAGAGAATTTTTAGAAGAAAAAATGTCTGGGGTATTTTAACTGAATCAAAATTTGACAGAATGGGAAAATAGGAAGGAAATGTTCTTAAGGTAGTAGAATCTACTTCTAATAGTGAAAAGAGAATTGCATATATAACTTGTGCTTTAAAAACAGAATTATCATCTTAAACAAATAAGGGAATAAAATACACCCTTTGTGTCAACTTTGCCTATAGTAACATTTCCATGTTGGCTGACAGTACTCATATTTTTCCTACTATTTGGGAGAATTGAGACTTTGACATTTTTTGTATTTCATCATTGTTGATGAGTAAATGGAGATGGATTCTATTGGTTGCTTGCAATTGGTATGAATCATGCACAAGTAATTTTGGACTTCAAGAAGCAGCATGTGTGTATGTATGTAGCAGATGTTTGGCAGAGGGTATATGACTGGAATATGCTTAAAGATTAATGCTGAAGAGCTTTTTCATTATGTTAGAAATAATGTCATGCATATTTTAAATAGGTTAATTGATATTGTAACAATGGCTCCAATGGCTGACTGCCTGTTTCTGGGCCCAATTCAGAGCACTGGCTATTATCTATTAAGCCAAATATAGTTTAGGTTCAGACCACCAGCTGGTATGAGCTGTATTAAAATCTTCAGGGGAGGCCTTTCTCTTAGTTCTGCTGCGTCCACAGGCCCATCTGATGGAATGTGGTAGATGGCCTTCTCTATGATTATCCCCAAGTTGTGGATGGTTGGCAGGCTAAGTTGGCCTCTTCCCTCTTGTCTTTCTTGCAAAAGTTAAAATAATTTTAATACAAACTTTTAACAACTAATTGTTATTCATATGTTTTCATGGTGCTTTAATAATTTTATATAATTGTTTTAGTACTGTTGTATGACTAATTGTTTTTAATGTCATAAGTTATGGTAGATTTATTCAGTTAATCAGTTTAGCCTGTTTAGTAAGTTATGGTACTTTTAGTCAGCTCTTAACCATGTTATATCCATTAACTGAGGGAAAGTTGGCATAAAAATATAAACAATAAGTAATTTTAAAAGCCTAAGACATTTTGTGGTTGTATTTCTTATATACTTTAGTTGCAGTTAATCTTTACATTTGTTCCATATTTTCAGTCAAAGTTTATGTCAGATTGAATCATAACAGTCCACGTATTCTATGTGTAACAAACCATCTGCGGAATTTAGAACTGGTCGATCCAATATTTCAGTGGCATGGACCAGGAGGTGATCTAGTTGCAGGTGAGTTTTACTCCTCAGAACATACTTTATATTCTTCAAGATAAACCATAGAGAAAGGTGATGACACAATGTATATTAATTATTTACGTTTCATGGTTCATAGTCTTGAGACCAATAACAAAATGTCCTGAAAATGCAATAGTCCCACACAGTAAATCAGTGGCCAAAATTTATGCTTTAGAAACCATCTTACACCTTAATATGGCAATGGTAATATTTTAAATTAATTGAAAACTTCCTATCCCTGTCCCTTCAGGTTCTAGGCTCTTTGTTGCTATCTACCATCAAGTCACCTTCAATTTGTGGTGACTATGTGGATGAGTGACCTAAGCAGCCCTGTTCACCCCTTGTAAAACCAAGGCTAAGGTAAAGGTCCCCCCCACATGCATGCTAGTCATGTCTGACTCTAGAGGTGGTGCTCATCTCCATATTCAAGCCGAAGTGCCAGTGTTGTGCAAGTCCATGCCTACGTGGCCAGCATAGCTGCAAGGAAACACTGTTTTACCTTCCCGCTTTTTACGGCGGTGCCTATTTATCTACTTGCATTTACATGCTTTCGAACTGCTAGGTTGGTGGGAGCTGGTGTTATCAGCGGGAGCTCACTCCGTTATGTGGCACCTGGGATTCGAACCACTGAGCTGCTGACTTTGTACCCAACAGTTTTAGGAGCTTTAGTCTGTCCATTTCAATCCATTTCATATTTGCTCTTCCTCTTTTCCTCCTGTCTTTTACTTTCACTGGTATTACTGTCTTTTCCGAAAGTCTTGCTTTCTCGTGATGTGCTCAAAGTATGACAGCCTCTGTTATATCATTTTTGTTTCAGACCTACTTGTTTGTCTTTCTGCCAGTCCAGAATATCCACCAAGTTCTCTTCTAGCACTATCTTTCAAATGAATTATATTTCTACTGTCACCTTTCTTCATGGTCCAGCTTTCAGTATACATAATAATTAGGAATATAACAGTGTTAGGCCTTGATTCTTTCATTGTTGCCATTTCCTGGGTTTGCATGATTCCTCCCTCCTTTCTGATGTGTATTCAGTGATATGTTTGGAAACTTTGCTTCCATTTTTATTAGTCATGTGTCATTTCAGTTTATTGGTAGAATGAGGTTACTTTTAACTGTTGGTTTTTTAAATATAATTTGTCTTAACTATGCATACTCTTATATCATTGCTTCTGACACTAGATTGTTAATCAACCAGTTAAAATTAAGACCAGTTTCTGGGATTAACTGACATGGTAACCTGAGAATAATCAAAAGTGGGGAATAAAATATTTGAAATCCCTGTGTTTTCTGATGTGGAAGGATGAGGGAGTCATCTTTGGTTGAGGGGAGACTTAACGTTTTTCAAAATTTTGGCTGAAATCTTGTTGCTTGTGGTAGTAGTTCACACTAGAGTAGGGCCATTGAACCAGAGAAGATTTGGTGAGTCAATTACTCCATAAATTACTTACTTCAAACAGTCCAAGTTGCAGTTGGGGTAGATCTGTGTAAATCAGTTGAACATATGGAAGAGTTGATCCACCAAATCCCCACTGATTGAGTGAGCATATTTTTGTGTGATTTACTCTGTTGAACAACAAGATTTTAGACAATATCTGAATGCCTCAATTGATTTCAGTTGAATAGTTTTGGCATTGTTGTTAGTTTACATAATGAAACTGGAACGATTAGAGAGGGCTTCACATTGGCCATATTGTATTGACAGTTCATTTTATGGTTGTAGTTTATATAGAATGTCTCAGCTTAATAATTGGAAATTTGCATAGCTTCTTTCTGGTGCATGTAATCTCTTTGCCACAGAGATGAATTTGTTAATCTGGGAGATCAAATGTATCAGTTTATCCAAACTATGGGTTGATTCTATGGCTTGTTCTGAAACTGGTAGACATAATTCCCCTTGCTTTAGAAAATAAGAAACTGCATTTGACTACTAAGAAGCTGCCCAAGAAAGGCAGCCAAACAATATGTATGGGGGGATTCAATTTATGTATAGGTAAAGGTACATGTTCCTGCAGCACATGCATGCTAGTTGTGTCTGACTCTAGGGGTGGTGCTCATATCCGTTTTCAAGCCAAAGAGCCAGTGTTGTGCAAGTCTGTGGCCATGTGGCCAGCATGGCCGCATGGAACACTGTTTACCTTCCCACTTTTTATGGCAGTCCCTATTTATCTACTTGCATTTAAATGCTTTTGAACTGCTAGGTTGGCAGGAGCTGGGGTTAACAGCAGGAGCTCACTCTGCTGCGTGGCACCCGGGATTTGAACCGCCGAGTTGCTGACTTTGCCGCAGACAGTTTCAGCACTCTAGTTCACTGAGCCACCACGCCTCATCGATGTATGTATAGTAATTTGTATATAAGCAGAATTTAAGAGAAGAAAAAGACTCTGCATGACCAAGTAAAAATATAACAGTTGTCTATCCCAAGTAATTTGAATCTATCGTTAAAGCCATTGACTTAGAATCAAACTTATAACATGAAATAAGAATCTTGATTCTCTTTATTAAAATATTTAAAAGGTCTAATAAAATATATCCTATATGTGATAAACACAATAGGTAAATATAGTAGGACCATTCAAATTGACCCTAACCCACTACAACTTTGAAGTTTTTAAGTAGTAGTAACAGTGTATCCCATAATTTCCTCAACTATGCATTTCTGCACTTTTTTGGTAATGAGGATAAACTAGTAAAATAACTTCTAATAGTGCCATCTATCCTACATTTGTAGGAACTTCAGTATATGGCATTAAAAAACGCCCAGAGTGACCTCACCGCCATATGGGCAGTATAGAAATCCAATAAATAAATAAATAAATAAATAAATAAATAAATAAAATTAAGAAGATGAGTAGGAAGATTTATAGCTATTTTAATGTTACCGAAAAGCAGTACTGCTTGGATAGCCATTTTCCAAGATCTTTGAGTTCTACAAATAAATGGCTGGAGCCATGTGGCATTTAGTCTTGTTTGTGCAATAAGTGACAAAAGCCTCCCAAAACCACTTTAAGCCTAACTGGATTAAAGATAGAACTACAGGCACCCAATTTTGGGAAGTAACACTCAACTGTCCTTAGATATAAACCCAAGTTGTTAATCTACAAATTAAAATGATAGGGGGCAGAACACAGCTTTACTTCACTCCCTTGTTGCTCAAAATATCATCCAGCAGTTCTCTCTGAGGGCTATAACGGCCCTGACAGCTGGTAGGGAAATACAGGTTTTGGAGAAGAATAAGCAGTCTATCAGAGTCCTGTCTAATTTGTCCCACAATTATTTTCTAGGAATCCAAGGACCCTTTCAGATAAAAAAGGCAGTGAACAATCCATCACTACCTGTATTTATGTACTTTTCAGCCAGATGAGCTAGTAACACACACTATTCCAGTGCCCATCTATTAGCATGGAAGCCACCCTGTTCTGGCCCTACAATTTATTGGGATTCCATCCAGTTTCTCAGTTTGTCAGCTAAGTGCCTTGCATAGAGCCTGCCCAGGAGAGAAAGCAAGTTAACAGAGCAATAGTTCTCTGCTAAATGTGGATTTCCTTTTTTAAAGAATGAGTAATATAACTGCTCTAGTCCATGTTGAAGGTATACTTCTGGTTTTATCAATAAGGGTAAAAAGAGTGGATAGAGGTAGACACCACCAGTCCTAATGCTTTATAAAAAGTTCAGGGGTGAACCCTTCAAGACCTGGAGCCTTCCCAAATTTTAGCTTTCCAATTAAGTCTTTTATTTGTGTTGTGGGAAGTGGATGACAAGTTGGCAAGTTATCTGAAATCGAATTTGATAAGGTCTTGCTCAGAGGCGAGTGCATCATAAAATACAGTGGTACCTTGGTTTGCAACTAACTTGGTTTACAAGTATTTTGTTTAACAAGCATTTTGCCTTGATCAATGAGCAGTGTCTTGATATACGAGCATCAGGGGTGCTGGGTTGGGGCCCCCATCTTCCAGCCACTGCCGCCCCATGATTGCAGCTCTGCTGCTCCAGGACCCACTGCTCATCCCTTGCTGGGTTGGGGCTGCTGGCTTTTTACCTGTCGAACTATGAACACCCACTGGCTTTCCCCCATTGTGGCAGCTGTGGTATTCTGGCATCTGCTCTAACACCAGTTTTTTTCTGCTGGGTGCCATAGAGGAGCTGGACTTGAATGGCAAAAAAAGCTGCCTCCCCAAAAGCAGGGGAAAGCCACTTCAGTTCAGCCAGCTGGCTCCTTTGCCACCAGCCACATGGCTTCATTCCACACAGTGGTGGAGAGCAGCAGGTGTCTGGCAGTGGCATGTGGCAGCTGGTTTTGCTTCAGCCAGCTGGCTCCTTTGCCACCAGCCACCTGCCTTTGCTCCCTGCATTGGTGGCCAAGGAGGCTAATGTGATTCTTGGTTGCATCAACAGAAGCCAAGTGTCTAGATCAAGGGAAGTGATAGTACCACTCTATTCTGCTCTGGTCAGACCCCACCTGGAGCACTGTGTCCTGTGTACCTCAATTTAAAAAGGATGTTGACAACCTCGAGCGGGTACAGAGGAGGGTGATCAGGATGATTGAGTTCAAGGTGACTGGGCAGTAATTATTTGGGTCCTCTTTCCCCCCCTTTCTGAAGATAGAGACAACATTCTCCCTCCTCCAATCTATGGGTACTTCCCCCGTTCTTCAGGATTCTCAAATATTATTGCCAATGGTTCTGAATTACTTTTGCCAGTTCATTTAATATCCTTGGGTGCAATTTATCTGGTCCAGGAGACTTAAATTCATTTTATGTTTCCAGGTGTTCCTGTACTACCTCTCTACCTATTCTATGTTGCAATTCCCCTACCACTTCATCTACTCTTTGCGCCAAGTGAACTGGTTTTTCCTTTTTGGAGAAACTGAGGCAATGAAGGTGTTGAGTGGTTCTGCCTTTTCCTTGTCTCCTGCTAGTAATTGGTTATCATTGCCACACAGAGAGCCTATCATTTCCTTATTTTTCTTTTTTCTGCGGACATAACTAAAGAAACCCATTTTACTATCTTTAATCTCTCTGGCAAGTCTAAGTTCATTGTGCACTTTTTCTTTTTTTACCACCACCCTGCATATATTAGCTATTTGCTTATATTCCTCTTTGGTGCATTCCCCATTTTTCTATTTCCTATACTTGTTTTTCTTTATACTTAGCTGAGTTGAAAGTTCTTTAGTAAACCATTGTGATTATTATCAAGGTATCCCCCTTTCCCCCTTCTCTTTCGCTTTTTTAAATATATTCGCGCACCAAATGTAATATAGCTGATGACACAGAAATCCTCCTGTGGTGTTTTTGTGTGAGTGTCGACACTGGCTCCTCAATCTGATGTGGTTGGATCCATGCCAAGGGCCCCTTTTCTTTTGGCATTCCACTCCTGCCGATTCCCAGCTCCCCCAGCCTCTGAAACCGTCTAAATGGTTGCTTTAGGGAAAAAGGACAGTATTACAAAGTTCTCCATATATGATGCCATGCAAACATTGCAGTTTGCTGAAATTTGTTGGAATTATTTCTGTTTTATATTGAATTTCTCTTTTTTTGGTGTGTGTATGGAGGTTATCTAGGGGGAACTCAATAGCAACAACAAAAAGTTCAGGATGACAATATGTGCATGAATATGTGTGTTTATGCTCTCCCAAAACATCACACTGCATCATACTGCATCACCAGAAAACTACCCAAAGTAGTGTCCCCATTCATTTAGTAGAGTAGAGCAAACAGTCACACAGGCAAAACACTGAGCTGTGGTGGTTTTAAAAAGTAGAAACCCCCAGCAAGGGTGATGGTGATGGAGGTCTGGTTTAGAAAGGGAAAGGATGGCTGAGTCACTTGACCTTTAAGTCATGTGATCAGAGAAAAATATTTCAAATTCACCTGTGCCAATTTTGGAGCAGATTTTGAAGTATTTTCCAAGTCAGAACATCTAGTGGAACCAGGGGCTGGGAGTACAGTTCCCCACTCTGTCTTGTAGAAGAAGAACAGGTGTAGTTTTTAGCAAGCTAAATGGTTCTGGAATGTTCTCAAAAGAACAAAATGGTAAAGCACATCTGAAAATTGTACCCAAGAGACTAAGAAACGCTAAGAATTGACCTGATGGCATATTGTTAAGATTTAGTTTAATTTTAAAGATAAAAATGTTTTCTCTAAAGCAGCTTCCAAATATAACTAAATTGGTGTTAACATTCTCATATTTACATTTCCTGGCTGCTAACAGTCCCTGTAGCTTAAAGATGAAGAAATAGGAGTGTTTATAGTAGTGGTTTTCACACATCTATTTATTTTATTTATTTATTTTTGAATAATATTTTCCCGCCTTTCTCCTTGGAAAAGGACCCAAGGCACCTTACAGTAATGAGGGACGATATACAGTCCAGTACAATTAAGAAGTATTCAAGCTTAAGAACAGGGAATTGAGGGGTATCTGAGAGCATTGCAAGGCAACATTAAAGCTAAAAGAGAATGTGAGCAGTTAAGAAAAGAGTATAACTTCTTTGCATGATAGACCATCTAATGGTTATGAGGGATGGGAACCAACAATTGATAATATAGTGTCAAAGACACAATAGGGAGTCATCATTCAGGGAAAACTTGCCTCAAGAGAAAGGTCTTTGCCTGCTTCCAGAAAGACAGCAGGGATGGGGCAGTCCTGGCCTCATTTCACCCCTTTTAAAGCAGCTCCACTGGCTGTCAGTCAGCTGTCAGGCACAATTCAAAGTACTGACCTTAACCTACAAAGCACAAAATGGCTTGGGTCCAAGCTACCTCAAAGATTGACTCTCACAGTATGAACCGGCTTGGGTGCTAAGGTCATCAGGTATGTGTGACAAAACCCTGGGAACAGGAGTAATGAATATACAAATCATCAGCCAATCCCAGCAGGAGGGCGGGGAATGGTATGATATAAAAAGGGTGGAGCCTAGTCAGTTGAGGGAGTTAAGTTGAGTTAAGTTGAAGGTTTTGAGAGTGAGTGCTGGGAGAGAGCACTGCTCTGTGAGAGTTCTGTCAGGCAGTGAGGGCTATACTGTTTACTAGTTATTGAAGACAGGGAGGCTTGTAGAGCTGATTAAATCTATTACAGTATATGTTAAAGGCAAAGCATACCATCCTCAGATATTGTTATATTTATTATCTTCTCAATAAACTTTGTTATTATTTTTATATTATTCATCTGAGTCTGTCCCAATTCATGAGGCGACGAGTTTAAAAGGTGGCAGCATTATTAAGTGAATAAAAGGTGGCAGCAGTACCATTTCCATCACAGAATTCAGTGTGTAAAAGGGAGGTGTCATCACAATTTAGTGGCACAGCAGTGGGGAAGTTGAAATAAACCCAGTTGTGCTTTTGAAAACCCAGTCTGTGAAAGAGGTGACGTCACAGTATGTCTCATGGGAACCCATGAAAGGGCCTTCTAAGCTGCTGTGCCCAGACTCTGAACTCCCTCCTGCTGGAGGCTAGGACTGCCCCATCCTCGCTGTCTTTCCAGAAACAGGCAAAAACCTTTCTCTTCAGTCAAGCTTTCACTGAATGATGGACTGCCTATTATGTGTCTTTGATACGTATCTACCATACATGACTGCACAGATTTTGTGTTTATAACCACTTCTAACTTTGTGTTTATATCTATTCTTGTGTGATTGCATTGACACAATGTTATCATTTGTTAGTTTTAATGTTGCCTTCTGATGCTGTAAGATGCCCCTCAATTCCCTGTTTCTCAAGCTGAATATGTCTTAATTGTAATGGATTGTATATTGTCTCTTACTATATGCCGTCTTGGGTGCTTTTCCAAGGATAAAGACGGGGAGAAAACTACTCAAACATAAAATAAAAATAAAAATAAAATGATAAAATGCTGAGGCAGACCAACATGGCTAACTAGTTTGAGAGTAAGCAAATATAGTTTTCATGTCACAGAGAGTGTATAAATATCTAATTTGCCTGAATAAACTGTAGAAACAAAGTGAATTTAATGGGAAGAGTGATACTGCATAAAGGTCTGTGCCCACGTGTTGGAAGATAAACTAAAAGACTTTCATAGGATGAAATTTATCCTCCAACACGTGGGCAGGAAGGGTTCACTATCAAGTTTAGATACTAACATTAAATCAACTGCAAAGAAAATCTAAATGTCAATTTTGAGAAGTACAGTTCTCTTCTATGAATGCTTGCTCACCAGTAATCCCATTGGAACATGAGCAGAATATATTCTCAAGTAAGTGAGTTCAAGATTATCTCTTCACATGAGAAAAGACTGAATGGATTCTGGAAAAGTTAGTGCACAGTAAATCAAAAGGAGTTTGCACTGCCTGAATTCAAAAGTAAAGATAATTCCTTTTCTCTGAGACAAAATACTCCAAAATATCTCTACCTTCTGATTTACTCTTGGGTTCTTTTCAAAACAAGAGGCCATTTAACTTTTCAAAAGTTGTATTTTAATTTCTATTCTTAAGATGCAAAAATAAGAATTCAAAAAATATCAAAAAGTATCAAAACCTTAACATATCTCAATCATAGTTTTATTTCCCGAAAAATAATAAATCTAAGTCATCCTGACAAACTGATTACATTCAAGATTTCTCCCAAGCTAACTTTTCCTACTCTTCCTAAGTGCAGTGAGATCCATTGCTCAAAGCGATCCTAAGCATAATCATGAGCATAATCATGGCTTCTGTGTCCTCTCGTCTTCTTTCTTAAAGCTTCCAGATATCACATGATATAAATGACCAATGGTTGCTAACCATATTCCACACTGCTAGCTTGTTATGGCTATTCCTCTACCTACTTTAGATAAGGTCTAATATAAGGCCAAAATGTGCACTTAATATTCAGCTTAACAACTCACACTATGTCCCATCATGCTTATTTCCGTACAGTTAGAAGTATGAGTTATAGTTGAGAAGAAATGCAAAGATGAATATTAATCTCCTGAAATTTACATTTCCTGTAGCAATGTTCTTAATTTACCAAAGTAGTATCTTTTCCCTACTATTATGCTTTTGTAGAATATTAATAGCATCTAAATTTGGGATTTTACATTTTGCTTTGTTGTATATACCTTGCCAGACATTTGGATTCCAATTGTTTTAATAGCAAGGGATTGTCTCTCTTTTGAACATGAGGTCCTTTTAAATATCTGCTTTATAGAGAGAAATCTCAACCAAATACAGTAGGACCCCTGTATATATGGGGGATCAATTTCAGGCCACCCCACAGATACTGAAATCCGCAGATAAGAGCAAACACACTTATCCAGAGCTGATGGTAATGACAGAGGTGTTGGGGTGCTGGGGGCAAAAGCTTTTGCACCCAACACAAACCCAAATGCTGAGCAGTGTGAAGGACCGCTGACCTGCCCAGTGGGAGTGGTGGGGTGCTGAGGGCAAAAGCTGCATGTTGCAGCTTTCTCCCTGGCACTTCGCTGCCCTGCCCAGTGGAAGTGAGTTAGTGCCAGTGAGAAAGCCGTGTGGTGCAGCTTTCAACCCTGGCACCTTGCTGACCTGCCCAGCAGGATTGGATTAGTACTGGGTGGGAACGCCATGCAATGTGGCCAGCAGCAGTGGGTTAATGCCAGGGAGAAGCCACATGGTGAGGCTTTCACCCCCGGCACCTCTCCGACCTGCCCTGTGGGAGTGGGTTAGTGCTGGGGGGAAACCTCGCCTTGCGGCTTTCACCCCGGCACGTCGCTGATCTGCCCAGCAGGAGTGGGTTAGTGCCAGGGGGGAAGCTGCACGGCACAGCAGGTTGGTGAACCAGGCAGTGGGAGAGTGCACCTTCACTGCAGTCTGGTCTGGCATGCTGCTGTATCTTTGGGCAGACAAGGTGGCACAAAGGTGCTCTCTCCTGCTACCTGGTCTGCTGACCTGCTCAGTGGGAGTGGGGTGTGTGCTGTGGGCGAAAGCACCACCCAGTCCTCTGCCCAGGTAGTGCAGCACAGGTTTCATCCCCACCCCCACCCCCACTGCCCACTGATTACCATCTACAAATAACTGAATCCGCTGATGGTAAATCAGCAGATACGAGGGTATCTGCATATACGAGGTGAAAAGCGGTGTGCCCCAGGGATCTGTCCTGGGACCAGTGCTTTTCATTCTGTTCATAAATGACCTGGAGACAGGGATAAGCAGTGAGGTGGCCAAGTTTGCAGATGACACAAAACTTTTCCATGTGGTTAAAAACCAGAGAAGATTGTGAAGAGCTCCAGAAGGATCTCTCCAAACTGGGGGAATGGGCTACGAAATGGCAAATGCGTCTTAATGTAGCCAAATGTAAAGTAATGCATATTGGGGCAAAAAAAAAAATCAAAACTTTATCTATCAACTCATGGGCTCTGAGTTATCCGTGACAGATCAGGAAAGAGATCTTGATGTGTTGGTGGACAGCTCCATGAAGTTGTGTCCCCAATGTGTGGCAGCGGTGAAGAAGGCCAATTCCATGCTAGGGATTATCAAAAAGGGGATTGAAAATAAAACAGCCAACATTATAATGCCATTATACAAAACAATAGTAAGGCCGCACCTGGAGTATTGTGTACAATTCTGGTCACCGCATCTCAAGAAAGCCATAGTGGAACTGGAAAAGGTGCAGAAGAGAGCGACTAAAATGATTACTGGGCTGGGGCACCTCCCTTATGAGGAAAGGCTAAAACATTTGGGCCTCTTTAGTCTGGAAAAAAGGTGCCTGAGGGGGGATATGATTGAGACGTACAAAATAATGCAGGGCGTGAGTAAAGTGGATAGAGGGAAGCTCTTCTCCCTCTCACAAAATACCAGAACTAGGGGACATCCACTCAAATTGAGGGCTGGGAGAGTAAGAACAGACAAAAGAAAATATTTTTTCACCCAGCGCGTTGTTAGTCTATGGAACTCCCTGCCACAGAATGTGGTGATGGCATCTGGCCTGGATGCCTTCAAAAAGGGATTGGACAGATTCCTGGAGGAAAAGTCCATCACGGGTTACAAACCATGATGGAGATGTGTAATTCCCCAGGCTTAAAACCAGGGTACTTCAAGGGCCAGATACAGGGGAGTGCTATCAGAAGACAGATATCTAGTCTCGTGCGCTCCCAAACGCATCTGGTGGTGCCACTGTGAGACACAGGAAGCTGGACTAGATGGGCCTTTGGCCTGATCCAGCATGGCTTTTCTTATGTTCTTATGTTCTTATGAGGGTTGTCTTGTGTTAATTCTTGGATGGCTATACACAATATAGGAAGATCAAAGTGCCAAGCATCTGGAAAATCTGACCATCCCAAAATACCAACAGGTCTTTTCAAGAGCCAGATTTAACTGCCTTCCGTCTGTATTTTTAGAGGGATGCTATTATTGTGTGCTATATGAAAATTGATTATGCCCCTATTGTGACAAAGATATTGGAACACTGGAGCATGTCCTTTTCATGTACAGTTTTACAGGGATGATTGCACTAGACTTTTTAACCTAGTACAGGCACCCCCTGCCATTTGCAGTTCAGGTACTGTGGTCCCCCTATATCGCGGGATCGCAGTACCTGCACCGCATGGCTCCCCGCCATCCCCCTGACCCCTCCGAGAAGCTTCGGAGCCACCCAGGAGGGTGGCGGGGAGCCATCACATGGCTCCCCACCATGCCCCTGACCCCCTCCAATCACTCTCCTCCCGCCCACCCTTCCCTGGGGGTTGCAGGCGCGCCGGGAGCGGTCTTTGGAAAGGGCTCCGGCTGTGGAGGCAAGTGTTTGCCTCCGCAGCCGAAGCCATCTCCAAGGATCGCTCTCTGCCCGCCCGCCCTCCCCTGGGGTAGCGGGCGCGCAGGGAGCGATGTCAGCTCTGAGCAGAACCCCGCGGCGGTGGCGGGGATGGAATCCCCCACGCCGCCGCCGCCGCGTGCTGCTCCAAGGCGGGTCTGCACAGCACCCAGCGGAGGAGGAGGGGGTTCCAAACCCCCAACGCCACCACCGCACACTGCTGGGGGTGGCCCCTCACCCCCCCAGGCCCCACCTGACCCGCATCCACGTATTGCGGATTTTCAGCCATCGTGGGTCGGGTGGGTCCCTAACCCCCACTGGATCAGCGGGGGGTTACTGTAATGAGAGATTTCCAAGGTAGGACCTTGGATTTCTATATAAAATATTTTTAGCATTCATGATCAAGTCCAATACACAAGTGGCTAAATTTCTTGATTCTGCACAAAGAACACATAATACAGTTCTTGCCTGTTTTATAATATTTGTTGTTTGGGGCTGCATCTATGCAATTTTAAACTGTTTTTAGTCTTTTTGTTTTTATGCATTTTATTGGGTCTTTAGCTGTATAATAAAAAAATGATTTAATATTGGAAGATTGTTATGAATGTTTCTCCTATGTTTTATCTTAGCATCTGCCTATATATTATGTTACCAAAAATGGCAGAGAAATATATATTCTGTTGTCATTTTAGGAAAAAGTCCACCTTGGTATAATCTCATTATTTTCTGTTTCCTTTATGGAGAAAAGAATGTATTTTAATTTTAACTTTGGGAGCCTCGGGACAGGGAATGGGATCCTGGTAGTAGCAATCTGGTAGTGATTTTTTATTGTTAATATCTCTCCACATCCTGAGGCTCCAAAATAGTTTCACAGAGAAGGCCTGGAGCCTCAGAAGCTGAAATAGGAATAAGCTTTCAATTCATTTGAATTCAATATCCCCGGTGCTAAATGATGATATCATCTGCCCCCATGGTGTAACTTAATGCCAACAGGATTTTGCTCACCAATTTTGCCGGATAATTCTCTGCTGCAGAGCAAGAGGTTGCCTTTTAGTATCAAAATCAAATGCTTGGTATCATAAGCTACATTATTTGGACGCTGAAATAAATGGTTTTCTTAATTTCTGATTTATAAAATTAATTTTGTTGTTTAAATAGAAAATCAAACTGTGAAAATGACAGCAACAGGAACTCTCTTATTCCGAGACTTCAAATATCAAATGAGTGGCGTCTACACATGTTCCCTTGTATTTAAGCCGACTGCAGAGCAAGATGAAAAAAGCTATTTAATCAAATATGTTATTTATGGTAAGTGATAGAAATGCCATTCTGTACTATGAATCTTTTATTCTTTTTAATATTTGTTGAAACTATAAGGAAAGTCCAATTCACAGTTAAACACCTTAAATCTTATTGAGTTCACTGTTAATTATGTGCACTACATTGACTTCATTTCTTAACAAGAGTAAAAAAAAAGATGAAACAGATACTTACACATTCCATTCTAGTGTAACTTTGTCACATGCTGAAAGTTCAGATCAACTCTTAGTTATAATTATCCTCTTTTAAGATTGAGAACAGAATGTTAATGCCTTGTAACAAACAGATAAACTTTCTTATGCTTTGTAACAAATAGAGAAACAGTTTCTCTTCATTCTTCTACTGCAGCAGTGGGGCTTTAAAAAGTCTGATTATATTGATGAGGGGGTTGCTGCTGGTGGAAAAAGGTAACCTTCCCTCCTTTCTGATGTGACCCCTCCATTAAAAATGGAGGCATTCAGGAATCACAGTAGGGAATGGAGGTGAATGAGTGAGTGAATGAATGGGAACTGGCCATGACTTTGGATCCATTTCCAGTGTTATCATGCAACCCCCAGTGATCTTGTGCTAAACCTATTTGTGTGTGGTTATTTGTTTTGGTAAGACAGATTCCTAATACCTGCTTTCATTCATTTTATCACATATAGTCAATGATTGTAGGTCAGGAAATACTAGTGCATCAGATTGAGAACAAATGTTTACATGTATATTCTTTCTACACTCCACATGGGCATACAGGTCTGTTGTTTGCCATGAAATCATAGCTTATTACATCAGAACCAATTTGTATTAATTTTTATATTTTGATTCATAAACTCGGATCAAAATAGTTTCCCAACCTGGGTGGAAGGGAAAACCATGGTTTAAGTAAGTCGTAATTGTCACTGCTCATATTTGGAGAGTAAGGAGGGAAGCAAAGCAGGGATTTTATTGGATTGTTGAATCTGAGATAGAGATTGATCCATCCGAGATTATGTTTTAGAGAAGTCTTGACCTTATTTAGCTAAGTTGCTGTCATGGTAAAGGAAAATCCTTGTGTTTCATCTTTACCAAATTTCCCATACACACACCCTCCTCAAATTAACCATTATTCAATTCTGAGGGATTTTTGACATCTAAAAGAAAAAGGCTGCTGTAATACAAATCTGATCCTTACGTAAATTCATCAGAAATGTTGTTTGAATTATATTTTGATGTTACAGTTCTTCTGGTCTTCTTTGTCATCTTTAATGTTGAATATTAACAGTTCATATTCCGTAGCACAGTCTGCTCCTGGTCTTGTTTTGGCAGAGAGAATATACTGTTACCTCTTCCAACATTAGAGTAAAGCATGCGACCTGTCTTCAGTTGGACCACTGTGAAGTCATCTGCATTACTCTATAGTGACAATAACAGCTGTGGTTCACCACACTTCTAATAATCTCTAAATACTTATGCTGTGTGCATGGGTATTTTCACTGCCACCATGCAGGAACCCCCATCAAAGTAACCCCGACAGATGGCCATCCATCCTCTGCTTAAAAACCTCCAAAAATGAGACCCCAAAACCTGCTGTGGCAGCATATTCCACTGCGGAACAGCTCTAACTGTCATGAAGTTCTTCCTAATGTTCAAATGGAATCTCTTTTCCTGTAGTTTGAAACCATTGCTCTGAGTCCTAGTCTGTGAAGCCATGGGGGAAAAAGCCAGCCCCCTCTTTGATATCATATCCTTTCAAATATTTAAACATGGCTATCATATTCCCTCTCAACCTTAATTTTGTAAGACTAAACTTCTTCGGTGCATCTGTGAATGCACACATGGGGTTAATCGTCGCTTCTGTGATGGTCCGCCGGCAGTTGCAAGCTCCTTGTAGATAGGACCTCCCCCTCTTCACGCGCTTTCCCCAGTTCCTTTTTACCGCGGCTGCGTTTGGTCTCTCTTGACTCAGCTCCTGCAAGATAAGGAAAGTCTTCTCTTATTTTCTTCTTTATATTTTTCCTTAGTCCCCCCCCTTCCCGCCATTTTAGTTTACCCCTTTATGGCATCCTGCCCCCTTTTTAAACGTTGTTCGACCTGCCCAAATAGACTCCCAACCTAAGATGCACACAACTGCTGTTTGTATTGGCGAGCAGCACCAGCCCTCGCACCACGCCATGTGTAAAAAACTTTCCAAACCGGCTCTCAAACAGCGGCTCAATCGTCTCTGTTCCTTCCTCTGGAAGAAGTATCTTATGCCTATGGACCAGCAAGACCAACCTGTGCCTCAATCTTCCACCTCCAAGCTGCCTAAAACTAAGGCTTCACAGAAGCCGAAGCCAGCAGGGAAGAAAGCAAAATCCTCCTCTCTCCCTAGCAACGAGCCGCGTTTGCTGACTGCATCGAGCCCGTCAGATTCCATGGCTAGGGCAACTCAGCCGACACCATCTACTCCGCGACAGGGAGACTCTGGACGTCCAACATGCCATGGACTCATCTCCCGCTTTCAGGCATAGCCGTTCAGCTAGCTGGGGAGAGGAACCATCAGACCGTCCCCATGCTTTAACCACCTTAGCGGCCAGCCCACCAGGATCGCTTGCTTCGGCATTGGGGTCTCCGTGCATCCCTGCTGGGCAGCAGTGCCACGCACTGCTAGCCCTCACATCGGCTCAAGCTACTCCTTCCGTGCCATCTCACCAGGAGCACAGGTCCCACTTCCTACCACTAAGTGGGTGCACCTGCGTGGAACCGACGGCGCAGAGTGCCATCTGAGACACGGCAGATCGCGATCCCCCTCATAGCCTCAACACGGCTGCCGCCGTGAATGCGATGCCGCTCACCGTGAGGCTGTGGACCGGGACAGGCGCTGTGCCCTTACTGATGTCGAGTGCTCCCCCTCACCTTGTCGACACTATAGAGGCACTAAACAGACCTCGCGATCCCCACATCATTGGGACCGCCACCATGCTCTTACAGATGCGGAGCGCTCGCCCTCCACTGACCGCTCCCGACACCTGCGGCATTGAGCCACCACGGACGTTGAACGCTCGCCTTCCTATGACAACCACCGCGAAGCCCACTGCCATACTCTGCCTGATGCTGACCATGCCCGGTCCCCTATTCGTCTACACCAGGACACCACCTTGCGGACCACATTGTCATGCCACTCACTCTCACCAACTGACCTTTGGCAAGACAGAGCTGCCTCAGTCTGGTCTCCGCCATCTCCGCGCCGCCCAGGCTGTGACACTGCCACACCATCGCCCCCTCTTTGGCACCAGTGTCAGCGGGCTGCCACGGACTCCTCATCGAACCACTCCCACTCTCCTATACAACGGCGGACCCATCCTAATCGTGACACGGACCGCTGTTCCTCTACTCCTCAACGGCGACTGCACAAGGCTTCAACTACACCTAGACACCGGACCGCTGCGACGTCACGGTCACCATCAGCCCACCACACCGTTCCCAGCGACACCACGACCTTAGTGACACCAGTTCGTCCCCCTCTAGATTGCCTACACCTAGTCATGTCAGAGACCATGGCCGACTTTGCAAGTGTCAACGGTTCTTACAGCTGGTCTCCTGTTCCTCCTAGTCGTACGCCAGCCCTTTCCAGAACTACGATTGTCCTGCCAAGTGCTCTTCGCGATCCAAGACACGACCAGCCAAATGTGTCCAGACATTGGAGGCACCACCGACTGTTTCCCCGGCTCCATGTCGTTCTGGTCATCGTCACCGTACTACCACCTTGCGACATCACTTTCGCCAAGACTCTCTGGCATCAATGGATCACTATTCCACTTTGGCTTCCACCTTGGACACTGACCATGAATCCGACTTTTCACCCTGCTTGGATCTCTATAACAACCGACTCATGGGTTCTCTCCATAGGGGAGAAGGGATATCGAATTTGAAGCACTACCCCCTGCGAGTCATATCGCCGCCACTGAACCTTCCCCTCCTCTTATCGAGGAAATTCATGGGTTGCTGTCCAAGCAGGCTATAGAGTATGTTCTTCCTGGCATTCCCCGTTTATTCATTTCCTGTACATGTTTTTTTTAGCTGACTTAAAAGTTCTTTAGTCAACCATTGCAGTTTCCTTAGACATTTCCCATTTTTAGTTCTTGTCGGAACCATTTTAGATTGTGCCTTTAATAGCTCACTTTTAATGAATTTCCATCCATCTTGGACTCGGTCCATGGCATTACAACCAATATTTCCCTAAGTTTACAAAAATTAGCTTTCTTAAAGTACAGGATGCTTATCTGGCTATATTTACTTTCACCTTCCCACTGTATAACAAATTCCAAAAGAGCATGGTCACTTCTACCTAAAGATCATAAGAACATAAGAACATAAGAAGAGCCATGCTGGATCAGGCCAAAGGCCCATCTAGTCCAGCTTCCTGTATCTCACAGCGGCCCCACCAGATGCGTTTGGGAGCACATGAAACTAGATATCTATCTCCTGATACCACTCCCCTGCATCTGGCCCTTAAAGTACCCTGGTTTCTCCCTCATGGTTTGTAACCTGTGATGGACTTTTCCTCCAGGAATCTGTCCAATCCCCTTTTGAAGGCATCCACGCCAGATGCCATCACCACATCCTGTGGCAGGGAGTTCCATAGACTTACAACGTGCTGGGTGAAAAAATATTTTCTTTTGTCAGTTCTTACTCTCCCAGCCCTCAATTTGAGTGTATGTCCCCTAGTTCTGGTATTTTGGGAGAGAGAGAAGAGCTTCCCTCTATCCACTTTACTCATACCCTGCATTATTTTGTATGTCTCAATCATATCCCCCCTCAAGCACGTTTTTTACAGACTAAAGAGGCCCAAATGTTTTAGCCTTTCTTCATAAGGGAGGTGCCCCAGCCCAGTAATCATTTTAGTCGCTCTCTTCTGCACCTTTACCAGTTCCACTATGTCTTTCTTGAGATGCGGTGACCAGAATTGTACACAATACTCCAGGTGCGGCCTTACTATTGTTTTGTATAATGGCATTATAATGTTGGCTGTTTTATTTTCAATCCCCTTTTTGATAATCCCTAGCATGGAATTGGCCTTCTTCACCACTGCCACACATTGGGGAGACACCTTCATGGAGCTGTCCACCCAACACACCAAGATCTCTTTCCTGATCCGTCACAGATAACTCAGAGCCCATGAGTTGATAGATGAAGTTTGGATTTTTTGCCCCAATATGCACTAGTTTACATTTGGTTACATTAAAACGCATTTGCCATTTCTCAGCCCATTCCCCCAGTTTGGAGAGATCCTTCTGGAGCTCTTCACAATTTTCTCTGGTTTTCACCACACGGAAAAGTTTTGTGTCATCTGCAAACTTGGCCACCTCACTATTTATCCCTGTCTCCCAACACTTTGACTCCATGTACAAGATCCTCCTTTTTGTTAAGCTCAGATCTAAAATAGCTGATCCTCTTGTTGCCTCCTCTACCTTCTTGCTAGTTACAGGATCCCTGGGGTGTCCACCCCATCAGTATCCCTTGTCCAGTTTCACTTTGAATGATCCTGAGGAGTTTCAACGCCATTGTTAGCCGAGCAATAAATCATTGTTATGGGGGTCCCCCACTGCCCCCCACTATTCACCCATGGCCCTATCCATCTTACTTGCCTCATCCAGTGTTCTTTCATACCTGCAGGTTCTCACCTGCTACTTTAAAAGCTTGGTTCCATCCCAATACCTGTAAAACCACCACTAGAGCCGAGCATAGCTCAGTTCCTGCCAGAGCACTGCAGATGCAACCAATCACATATGACCTTCCTAGCCGCCACCACCCACTGTTCATTGCCCTTGTCCGATAAATGGACCCCGTCCACCCAGTACGTATTGTCTGCCTTGAAGGAAACGGTGGGTGTTTTATCCAATGTCCACCCCAACTGGTAACCAAGTGTCCTATGGCTTTGTCCACTTTGCGTCTGACCATTTCAACTTTTCCTCCATGCCGTGTACCCCTCCAGCTTCTCCTGTGTAGTAGTTGGGAGGAGAATATGGTTACGTCTGGGTAAGAACTATGCATCATGTGTTGGATTTCAGAAGGGCATTATCCTTTTACATTTCTTCTACTGCAGCATTTTGCACATCCACAATACTCTTTCTTTGCTATGGTGGACATGGTTGTGTTCTCCTGCTTTCTTCACATTACCTTTTGCATTGAAATCTGGATTGTATTGAACTTGCATACCAAATTGAGAAGCAACTTTTTAGTCTGGGTTAAGAGCCATGAGAGCATCTAGGCAGCTGCATCACTCCACAGTTGTGAAGCACTACTGCACGCATATTCATGCCAGTGCTGACATCTACCAAAGGAGACGGGTGCTGTTGTCTAGTCTTAACTGACACCACTCTCCCAGTGGTGAGTCAAAGAGTCTTTAAACATTCCCCTCTGTTACTGTTGTCCGTCATTTCCTTTTACGTGTGTGTGTGTGTGGTGGTGGTGGTGGGAGGGGTTGGGGTTGGGCAGAGCTACCGCCAAAATGTTTCTATATTCTGAAATCTTCTGAGTAATTCTGCGCAGGTGCAGAGGCTCAGTAATGTGAGTTCACAGATGACCATTCAAAGAGCAAAGAGTTACTAGAGCAACCTGTTGTTATCCTCACCGAGCTTTTCCTTGTTTTCAATAAAAACTTATCATGAGTATCACTCATGAGATTCACCCATGGCCCCATCCATCTGACTTGCCTCACCAGGTGTTCTTTCACCAGCTACTTTAAAAGATTGGTTCCATCCTAATGCCTATAAACCCCCTACTGGAGCTGATCATAGCTTTGTTCCTGCCAGAGCACTGCAGATTAGAGATGGGCACGAAACAAACTTTTAGTTCATTTCATTATTCGTTAATCATTTCGTTATGTAATGAAACAAATAATGACCTTGGGGTAAATTTAAAACGAATTTCATTAATGGGGAGGAGGAGATGTCTCCTACCTAGTGCCGGTCCTTCAGGGATGGTGACCGGGGAGGGGGGAGCTGCCGTCCGCCATACAGCTATAGCATGGCCACATGGTCGGCAGTTTTAAAAAAAAACAATAAAAATTTTAAAAAATCAAACAAAATCAAACAAAAACAAAAAAAGGGAGCGCCGACCAGGCCCCAGGGGTGGCCTGGGTTTGGCCAATCCACCCACCCTGCATAAGACGCTTCTCTTTTGGAATGAACAGATTTATTGACTTCATCCAGGTTGTAAAATAGAATCATACACTCATAGAATCATAGAGCTGAAAGAGACCTCAAGGGCCATCTAGTCCAACCCCCTGCCATGCAGGAACCCCATCACAATATTTCCAACAGATGGCCATCCAGCCTCTGCTTAAAAACTTCCAAAGAAGGTGACTCAACCACCCTCCGTGGCAACATATTCCACTGCCGAACAGTTCTAACTGTCATGAAGTTCTTCCCAATGTTCAAATGGAATCTCTTTTCCTGTAGTTTAAAACTGTTGCCCCGAGTCCTAGTCTCTGAAGCCATGGAAAACAAACCTGTTCCCTCGTCAATATGGCATCCTTTCAAATATTTAAACATAGCTATCATATCTCCCCTCAGCCTTCTTTTTGAAAGGCTAAACATTCCCAGTTCCCTAACCCGTTCCTCATAAGACATTTCCTACAGACCCTCAATCATTCTGGTTGCCCTCCTCTGCACCCGCTCGAGGTTGTCAACATCCTTTTTAAATTGAGGCGCATACAACTGGACACAGTACTCCAGGTGGCGCCTGACCAGAGCAGAATAGAGTGGTAGTATCACTTCCCTTGATCTAGACACGATGGTGCTGTTGATGCAACCAAGAAGTGCATTGGCTTTCCTGGCCACCGTATCACACTGCTGACTCATTTTCAATTTCTGGTCCACCAAGACTCCCAAATCCCTTTCACAGGTACTATTCTCCAGCCAAGTATCCCCCATCCGATATCTGTGCAATTCATTTTTTTTACTTAGATGTAGCACCCTACATTTCCCTCTGTTGAAATTCATTCCATTAGCTTTGGCCCAGCACTCTAATCTGTCAAGGTCTTTTTGGATTTTCATCCTATCCTCTGGGGAATTAGCTACCCCTCCCAATTTAGTATCATCTGCAAATTTAATTAGCATACTCTCTATTCCTTCCTCCAAGTCATTAATAAAGATATTGAACAGCACTGGACCCAGAACAGAACCCTGGGGCACCCCACTGGTCACGTCTCTCCAAGCTGAAGAGAGGCCATTTATGGTCACCCTTTGGGTGCAATCAGTCAACCAATGACAAATCCACCTAACAGTTGCACTACCTATCCCACTTTCTACTAACGCCTTAGGAAGAATACCATGAGGAACCTTATCAAAGGCCTTACTAAAGTCCAGATAAGCAATATTCACAGCATTCCCCTGATCCACCAGGCCTGTAATTTTATCAAAGAAAGAGATCAAATTCATCTGGCATGACTTGTTTTTAAGAAACCCGTGTTGACTTCTTGTAATGACAGCATTGTTTGTTAAATAATTGCAGACTGACTGTTTAATAATCTGCCCTAGGATCCTTCCAGGAAATGAAGTCAAGCTGACTGGGCGGTAATTATTTGGGTCCTCTTTCCCCCCCTTTTTGAAGATGGGGACAACATTAGCCCTCCTCCAGTCGATGGGGACTTCCCCTGTTCTCCAGGACTTCTCAAAGATTATTGCCAATTGTTCTGAAATTACTTCTGCCAGTTCTTTTAATATCCTTGGGTGTAATTCATCTGCCCCTGGAGACTTAAATTCATTTAATGCTTCCAGGTGTTTCAGTACTAGCTCTCTACCTATTCCATGTTGCAATTCCCATCCTACCTCATCTACTCTTTGTCCCAGCTGATCTCTTTCTTCCTTTTTGGAGAAAACGGAGGCAAAGTAGGTGTTGAGTAGTTCTGCCTTTTCCTTGTCTCCTGTTAGTAACTGGTTATTATCGCCACACAGGGAGCCTATCATTTCCTTATTTTTCCTTTTGCTGCGGACATAACTAAAGAAAACCTTTTTGCTACTTTTAATCTCTCTGGCAAGTCTAAGTTCATTTTGCACTTTAGCTTTTTTTACCATCCCCCTGCATATATTAGCTCTTTGCTTATATTCCTCTTTGGTGCATTTCCCATTTTTCCATTCCTTGTACTTATTTTTCTTTATAGTTAGCTGAGTTGAAAGTTCTTTAGTAAACCATTGGGGTTTTTTTAGACCTCTCCCATTTCTTCTTCTTGTTGGAACAGTTTTAAATTCTGCCTTTAATATCTCGCTTTTAAGGAACTCCCATCCATCTTGGACTCCCTTCCCTTTCAGTGTGTCAGTCCATGGAATCACAGCCAATAATTCCCTAAGTTTACAAAAATTGGCTTTCTTAAAGTCCAAGATTCTTTTCTGACTATGCTTAGCTTCACCTTCCAATGTATAACAAATTCCAAGAGGGCATGGTCACTTTTACCTAATGATCCCACCACTTTGACCCCATTTACAAGGTCCTCCTTATTGATTAAGACCAGATCTAAAATGGTTTTGTCTGCAAGGGCAGTAGGGAATTTGTTAGACCTTGCATTCTTAGCTGAGTAGGACTTCCAGCATATATCAGGATAGTTAAAATATCCCATTAGTACTACATCTCTCCCTTTTGACTGTGTGGCCATCTGCTCAAAGAAGGCATCATCCCACTCCTCCGGCTGGTTTGGGGGTCTATAATATACCCCCACAGTGACATCCCTCCTAGTTTTTCCACCCCTGATTTTCACCCAAATACTCTCAACATGGTTCCTCTGCTGTTTATCTTGTATTTCCTCAGCAGTATAAATGTCCTTAATATATAAAGCTACACCTCCTCCTTTCTTACTCAGTCTGTTCCTTTGAAATAGTATATACCCCCCAATGACTACGTTCCAATCCTACCTCTCATCCCACCGTGTTTCAGTGATGCCAATTATGTCATATTTATTTTTGCTGTATTAGGAGTTCCAGCTCCTCTTCTTTGTTCCCCATGCTCTGTGCATTGGTGTAGAGACATTTGAGGCTACGTGTGCTTCTTACATGTCCTTTGCTTAAACTGTTTTTCCTCGCACTGATGGTCTGAAGTACTTCTTGTCCTGCTCCTGTTGCAACATTTGGGCTAGTCTCCACAACCCCTTCTGGATCTCTACCATTAAGAGAATTTTCTCCCTCCCCCTGCAAACTCAGTTTAAAGCTCTCCTTATTAAATCTGCAATCCTCTTTGCAAAAAGATTCGTACCAGCAGTGGTGAGGTGCACCCCATCATGCCCAATATCCCATCTGAATTAAAAAGCAAACCATGGTCCAAGAATCCGAATCGTTCCTGCCGGCACCATCTCCGAAGCCAATTGTTCACTTCCACTATTGTTCTTTCCCTTTACATAAGAACATAAGAACATAAGAAGAGCCATGCTGGATCAGGCCAAAGGCCCATATAGTCCAGCTTCCTGTATCTCACAGCGGCTCCACCAGATGCGTTTGGGAGCGCATGAGACTAGATATCTGTCTCCTGATACCACTCCCCTGCATCTGGCCCTTGAAGTACCCTGGTTTTAAGCCTGGAGATTACACATCTCCATCATGGTTTGTAACCTGTGATGGACGTTTCCTCCAGGAATCTGTCCAATCCCCTTTTGAAGGCATCCAGGCCAGATGCCATCACCACATCCTGTGGCAGGGAGTTCCATAGACTTACAACGCGCTGGGTGAAAAAATATTTTCTTTTGTCAGTTCTTACTCTCCCAGCCCTCAATTTGAGTGTATGTCCCCTAGTTCTGGTATTTTGGGAGAGAGAGAAGAGCTTCCCTCTATCCACTTTACCCATACCCTGCATTATTTTGTATGTCTCAATCATATCCCCCCTCAGGCGCCTTTTTTCCAGACTAAAGAGGCCCAAATGTTTTAGCCTTTCTTAATAAGGGAGGTGCCCCAGCCCAGTAATCATTTTAGTCGCTCTCTTCTGCACCTTTTCCAGTTCCACTATGTCTTTCTTGAGATGCGGTGACCAGAATTGTACACAATACTCCAGGTGGAGCCTTACTATTGTTTTGTATAATGGCATTATAATGTTGGCTGTTTTATTTTCAATCCCCTTTTTGATAATCCCTAGCATGGAATTGGCCTTCTTCACTGCTGCCACACATTGGGGAGACACCTTCATGGAGCTGTCCACCAACACACCATGATCTCTTTCCTGATCCCTCACGGATAACTCAGAGCCCATGAATTGATAGATGAAGTTTGGATTTTTTTGCCCCAATATGCATTACTTTACATTTGGTTACATTAAGACACATTTGCCATTTCTCAGCCCATTCCCCCAGTTTGGAGAGATCCTTCTGGAGCTCTTCACAATCTTCTCTAGTTTTTACCACACGGAAAAGTTTTGTGTCATCTGCAAACTTGGCCACCTCACTGTTTATCCCTGTCTCCAGGTCATTTATGAACAGATTGAAAAGCACCGGTCCCAGGACAGATCCCTGGGGCACACCGCTTTTCACTTCTCTCCATTGTGAAAATTTCGCATTGACACCTACTCTTTGTTTCCAGTATCTCAACCAGTTCTCAATCCATAAGAGGACCTGCCCTCTTATCCCCTGACTTAGTCCCCTGGTGAGGGACTGTGTCAAAAGCCTTTTGAAAATCCAGATAGACTATATCCACCGGTTCACCCAAATCCACGTGCCTGTTGACCTTTTCAAAAAATTCTAAAAGGTTTGTCAGACAAGATTTACCCTTACAGAAGCCATGCTGATTTTCTCTCAGCAAGGTTTGTTCTTTTATGTGTTTTAAGATTTTCTCTTGGATGAGGTTTTCCACCATCTTCCCTGGGACAGATGTAAGGCTAACTGGCCTGTAGTTTCCCGGGTCCCCCCCTCCTTCCATTTTTAAAAATTGGTGTGACATCTGCTATCCTCCAGTCCTCCGGCACTGTGGCCATTTTAAGAGACAAGTTGCATATAACCGTTAAGAGATCTGCAATTTCATTTCTCAGTTCCCTAATAACCCTTGGGTGGATGCCATCTGGGCCCGGTGACTTGTTAATCCTCAATTTATCGATTAGTCCTAAAACCTCATCTCTTTTAACCTGTATTTGATTTATTTCTTTAGTCAAGAGGGGCGGCTCAGGCAACAGAATCCGCTCAAGGTCCTCTGTCGTGAAGACAGACGCAAAGAAGTCATTCAATTTCTCTGCAAAGTCCAAGTCCTCCTTAACCTCCCCTTTTGCCACTCTCACCATCCAGAGGGCCAACTGGTTCTCTGGCAGGTTTTCTACTTCTAACATATTTAGAGAAGCTTTTATTATTACCCTTTATATTGCTAGCCATGCGTTCCTCAAAATCTTTCTTTGCCTCCCTTATCATCTTCTTACATTTCTTTTGCCAGAGTTTGTGTTCCTTTTTATTTTCCTCATTTGGGGAGGATTTCCATTTACAGAAAGACCTCTCTTTGCGCTTTAGAGCCTATCTAACTCCACTCGTTAACCATGCCGGTGTCCTCTTGGACTTAAATGAGCTCTTCTTTCTTTGTGGTATGCACTTGTGCTGGGCCTCTATTATTGTTGTTTTAAACAGGCTCCATGCACTCTGAAGAGATTGGATTCTTCTAACCTTCCCCTTCATTTTCTCTCTAACTAGTTTCCTCATCTGAGGGAAGTTTGCCCTTCGAAAATCAAGGGTTTTTATGTCTGGTTTGCTTGACACTCTTCCTCCAACATGCATGGCGAAGGAAATTGCAGCATGGTCACTGTTCCCCAGAGGCTCAGTGACATTCACATCGCTGACCAGGTCCTGAATATCGCACAGTATTAGATCCAGAGTTGCCTGTTCTCGGGTGGGCTCCATGACAAGTTGCTCTAAGGCACAGTCATTCAGCAAGTCGAGAAACCCAGTTTCTCTTTCTTGCCCGGAGCTCGCATTGGCCCAGTCAATGTGGGGATAATTGAAGTCCCCCATGATTACTATCCTATCCCTCTTAGCCACCTCCATGATTTCTCTCCTCATTTCAAGGTCCCCCTCAAGTTTTTGATCTGGTGGACGATAGAATACTCCAACTATCACATCACTCCTTGGACCTGGTAGTTTAACCCACAGTGATTCTGTGGTGGAGTCAGACCCTCTGTCCATCTGCATTCTGCTGGATTTTACCCCTTCTTTGACATAGATGGCCACTCCTCCTCCAGTCCGCCCCTCTCTATCCCTTCTATAGAGTTTATAGCCTGGGATTGCTGTATCCCACTGGTTCTCCTCATTCCACCAGGTTTCCGTCATGGCTATTATATCTATGTTATCCCTAGCTGCCAAATGTTCAAGTTCTCCCATCTTTGTTCGGAGGCTTCGAGCATTGGCGTAGAAGCACCTGTACAGTGGGTCCCCGAAGAACTGCTGCTGCCTTGTTCCTTTTCCCCGAGAGCTTTTATTTTCAGTAGACAAACTGTCACATTCCGTTATTCTTCTAGTGCTAATACCTGCTATGTCTTCTCTATGTGATTCTCTACCCTCTCCAACCTCATTCCCCAAGGATGAGGTGTTCCGAACCGGATGTCACTCAGCTCCTGTCGGCTTTCCCCCAGTTATCAGTTTAAAAGCTGCTCTGCTGCCTTTTTGAGGTTGAATGCCAGCAATCTGGTCCCATCATGATTCAAGTGCAACCCATCCCTCCTGAACAGGTTTGGCTTGTCCCAAAATGTTCTCCAGTTCCTGACAAATCTAAAGCCCTCCTCTCGACACCATCGCCTCATCCATGCATTGAGGCTTCTGAGTTCTGCCTGCCTGGCAGGTCCTGCACGAGGAACAGGTAGCACTTCTGAAAATGCTACCTTGGAAACCCGGGACTTCAATCTTCTACCTAACAACCTGAATTTGGCTTCCAAGACTGACCGCTTGGCCTTCCCGACATCATTGGTACCAATGTGTACCATGACCACTGGCTCCTTCCCAGTTCTCTCTAACAAGCTATCTAGATTTCTGGTGATGTCTGCAACCTTTGCACCTGGCAGGCAAGTGACCATACGGTTATCATGCTCCTCACAAATCCATCCCTCTGTATTTCTAATGATAGAATCCCCTAGTACAAGGAGCTTCTCTCCTGCAGCCTGTTCATCTACATGTACCTGATCTTGTATCTCATCAATAGTGATGAGGGAGAGATCCTCAGGTGGAACCAATTCTTCCTCTGTGTGTGCCTCATGAGGTGTGCTGAGGGAAAGAGCCTCAAACTGATTGTGTAATATGAGAATCCCTGAGCGATCCCTTGGCCTTCTACTCCTTTGAGTCACATTCCTCCACCCATCTACCTCCTGAATTGGGGAAGTGACTTCATCCTCCGAAGTGTGCCCTGTCTCTTCTTGGACCTGGATAGTCTGTTCTGCTCTGTCCAAGAACCGCTCAAGCTCCTTAATATGTTGCTGGTCCGATACGCGAGCCTCTAGCTGCTGGACCTTCTCTTCCAGTAGCACAACCAACTTGCACTTGCAGCAAATGTAGTTCTGCACACGCTCTGTCAAGGTGAGAAACATGGCACATGTACTGCAGGTAGTTGCTCCCTCCAACTCCATTTTAACGAGTGCAATAAAATGTATTCAAGGTCTCAAAAATGTAAACTTACACTAATATTTTTTTTTACCTAGTAAGACTCTTTACTTCTTTTGTTGTTTATTCAAAATCTAACAGTGTAGGGGCCGCTAAAGCACCAACTGCAAGCACATCAGGAAGTTTCCAGTGCTAACTTGCTAATGTGTGTAGGATCTCCTCAGGAGTAGCTTGGCTTGGGAACTCAAATATACCCAGAAGAAATTATATATTTTTTTACTTCTTTTTTTTTTAGTTTGCACGTGTTGTTAGGAGCGTGCTGCTGGGAGCAGGTATTTAAAGATAAAACTCCGCCCCTTACTTCCTGCAAGGACAGGAAGCAATCTCTATGCCCTCTGGCTGTGTGCTTCCTCTATAGCTGTGTGCTTCTCCTCACCACCTCCTTCCTCTCTGCTGCTCTGCAAGAAAAGGACTGAGAGGCTGCTAGGAGCAGGTATTTAAAGATAAAACTCCGCCCCTTACTTCCTGCAAGGACATGAAGCAATCTCTATGCCCTCTGGCCATGTGCTTCCTCTATAGCTGTGTGCTTCTCCTCACCACCTCCTTCCTCTCTGCTGCTCTGCAAGATATGTGGCCCATATCCTTCTACAGAGAGGAGATATGAGATTACCACCTGCCCACTCAGGTCCTTCAGCTTCCTACCCATCTCTTCGTATGCTTTTATGATATCGTGAAAGCTGCGTTTTAAAGTATCATTTGATTAGTTCCTGCATGGACCAAGAGAAAGGGGTTAGAATCAGAGGGCTTGATGAGTCTCGTCAGTCTCTCAGATACATCCTGAATCTTGGATCCAGGGAGACAGCAGACCTCTCGGTTCATTTTGTCAGGCCTGCAGATGACCGCTTCTGTTCCTCTAAGCAAGGAATCCCCAACCACCACCACCCACCTCCTCCGAGGCTTCGTAGATGCCCCCTGGTGCACTGTAGGATTCAGATTCCTTTGTGCAAGGTACTTCCAGAAATTTGTAAAGGGCTTTGAACAACCCCTCCTCCTGGCTCCTCCTGGCTCCTGGAAAGGAAAAGATTTAAAGAGCACAGAACTCTACGCTTTAAAATGCAAGCAATAGCAAAAACCCCAGCTCACGTGCTTCCAGAAATTTGTAAAGGGCTTTGAAAACGGGTTATTTTTAGAGTCTCTGGACGGGGTAAAGTCTGTGAAAATTAGTCCCCCTTCTGCTCCAGAGGGAGGGGGATTCCACCACATGCTTTCGGAAGTACCGGCTCTGGGTTCGGTATCTCTGCCAGTACCCCAACCTCTGAGGTAATTCTGTGTCCAGTTCTCCTCACTAGCCGGTTCCTTCCCGGGAAGTCATCCCATAAAGCTAATCCCCTCCCTGTGGTATGTTTCCCGGTACGTCGGTCCTCCTCCTTGATCTTTTCTCGAACTCCAAGTCCTTCCTGATTTGCTTTAATTTGCGGTTGTACTCTCTAGCCTCATTTTCGCCCCAGTAAGAGCACCCCTTCTTCTGCGCTCTCCGGCGATAACTTTCAGCCTCGGCATGGGGCATCATCATCTGCTCCCATCTCTGGGTGCATGGATCTTCCATCCACACCCACTCCCAACCTGGGGGTAGAACCCTTGGCTTCCCCCTTTTAATGTCCCCAAACCCCACCTCCACAACTGTGGGTTGGCTGGTTTTTCCCACCTTTTCTTCTTCCACCAATTTGGGGTTTTGCCCTGGTTTTCCCACCTCTGCCTGTTCGGCACCCTAAAATCTTAATAATAATAAAAAAACCCCAGCACTGACCAGGCCCCAGGGGCCGCACTGTTGGTGCTGAAAGAAAATGAAACAACAACAACAACAAAAGCCCCGGAAGTGAAAGAAAAACCAAAATAAAAATAAAATTAAAAAGGAATGGGCCCCATGGGTGGCCTGGTTGGCACCCTAAAACACTTTAAAAAAGAAGAAGTGCCCACCCGGCCCCAGGGGCCATGCGGTGGACGCTTGAATTTTTTTAAAAAAGGGGGCCTCAAAAAGCCCCTGCCGCAGGGACCAGGATCCGCCGCCACCGAGGATCTGCCACTGCTGATGCCGTTAACAACCCGAACCAAACCAAAGGTGGGCCTGAACCAAACAAACCAAAACCACGGGTTTTCTGGTTCGTTCCCATCTCTACTGCAGATACAACCAGTCATATATGGCTTTCCTAATCACCACCACCCAATGCTCATTGCCCTTGTCTGATAAGTGAACCCAATCCACCTAGTACATATTGAGCGCCTTGAAGGAAACGGTGGGTGTTTTATCCAATGTCCGCTCCAACTGGTAACCAAGTGTCCTATGGCTTTGTCCACTTTGTGCCTGACCGCTTCAACTTTTGCTGGATGCCTTGTTCCCTCCAGTGTCTTCTTTGCAGTTGTTGGGACCAGAATATGGTCACATCTGCATAAGAACTATGAATCACTTGAAGTGATGCTGCCATGTCCTTTTTCAGGTCTAATCCCCATGATGAGTTATGGGATCATCATGGGCTCTGTATTATCTGTCACAGATCAGGAAAGAGAGCTTGGTGTGTTGGTGGACAGCTCAATGAAGCTCCTGGGTCCGGTGCTTTTCAATCTGTTCATAAATGACCTGGAGACAGGGATAAGCAGTGAGGTGGCCAAGTTTGCAGATGACATAGAACTTTAAAAACCAGAAAAGATTGTGAAGAGCTCCAAACTGGGGGAATGGGCTGCAAAAAGGCAAATGTGTTTCAAAATAGCAAAATGTAAAGTAATGCATATTGGGGCAAAAAAAAATCCAAACTTTATCAACTCATGGGCTCTGAGCTATCTGTGATGGATCAGGAAAGAAATCTTGGTGTGTTGGTGGACAGCTCCATGAAGGTGTCTCCCCAATGTGTGGCAGCGGTGAAGAAGGCCAATTCCATGCTAGGGATTATCAAAAAGGGGATTGAAAATAAAACAGCCAACATTATAATTCCACTGTACAAAACAATCGTAGGGCCGCACCTGGAGTATTGTGTACAATTCTGGTCACCACATCTCAAAAAAGACGTAGTGGAACTGGAGAAGGTGCAGAAGAGAGCAACTAAAATGATTACTGGGCTGGGGGACTTCCCTTATGAGGAAAGGTTAAAACATTTGGGGCTCTTTAGTCTGGAAAAAAGGCGCCTGAGGGGGTATATGATTGAGAGGTACAAAATAATGCAGGGCATGATTAAAGTGGATAGAGGGATGCTCTTCTCCCTGTCACAAGGAGACATCCACTCAAACTGAGGGTTGGGAGAGTGAGAACAGACAAAAGAATTTTTTTTTAACCCAGCATATTGTTAGTCTGTCAAACTCCCTGCCACAAGTTGTGGTGATGGCATCTAGCATGGATGATTTCAAAAGCGGATTGGAAAGATTCCGGGAGGAGAAGTCCATCACAAGTTACAAACCATGATGGAGATTAGAGATGGGCATGAAACGGAAAAATTCTGTTTCCGTTTTGTTTTGCGGCCCATCTCCCTTTGTTACCATTTTTTGGAATGATTTTTAAAAAAATATTTGTTCCGTTTTGTTTTGTTTTTTGGAAATGGAGGTCTCATCTTCCCCGCGCCGGATGACAGCGCCAGGTGCCCTGTCATCCAGTGTGGGGAAGATCCCTCTCACCACCCTCTGCCACGGTGCATGACAGCCTGCGGGGCTGTCATTCACCGGGGCAGAGATGGCTGGAGAAGAGGCTGTGATCCCCAGGGCTGTGGAGTCGGAGTCGAGGAGTCAGAGTCGGAGGAAATTTGGGGTACCTGGAGTCGGAGTCGGAGTCGGAGTCAGCAAACAATGCACCGACTTCGACTCAAACTCCAACTGCTACTAAATTTAGATTGGAATTTTTAAAAAAGCAAGTTTAAATGTCCCAATTCAAAAAAAGTTATAATTAATGCCTTCTCTACTGCAACTCTGGAAGTTGAGTCATGGCTACTGGACTTCTTTTTTGAGAGATAGAAACGTTTCACTGTTCATCCAAACAGCTTCATCGGTCTGAATACAGCTAGTGCAAGTCCTCCATATGATAGTCAGCTTTGACCTCTTGTCACCCTGATCTGAATCAGGCTCATAAGATGAACAATGGCCTGAATAGGCTCGTTAGGTAGACAATAGTATCCATAGCCTTAAGGTGAACAATGGCCTAAGGTGCTGAAAGCCATCAAGAATGGGTCCTTAGTTATGGCCTTGGTGGTGAAGGCTTTTTCATTTGTTTGGGTACTTTGGAAAGCACAGCCTAATAAGTAGCAGATAAACTATGCCGGAGCCCACCACCTCTGTTGAGGGAGGGGTTTTTCAATGCTCACATGAATCGCTTCCCTTACTCATCTCTCAAACCACCTCTCTTCTTTGTCTAATATGTGTACATCCTCATCTTTGAAAGAGTGCCCTTTGTCCTTCAAATGGAAGTGTACTGCTGATTCTGGTCCTGAGCTGTTACCCCTCCTATGTTGGGCCATCCTTCTGTTTAATGGCTGTTTAGTTTCTCCAATGTAGAGGTCTGAACACTCCTCACTGCATTGGACTGCATATACTATATTGCTCCTTTTATGGTTTAGTATCGGATCCTTTGGGTGGACAAGTGTCTGCCTTAGTGTGTTTGTGGGTTTGAAATAAACAGGGATGTGGTGTTTGCCAAAAATCCTTTTAAGCTTCTCCGACACTCCAGCCATGTAAGGAATGACCAGGTTCTTCCGTCGAGTCTGGGTCTCAGACTGATCCCTTGTTCTTCTGGAATGGCCCACTGCTTTGTTGAAGGCCCACTTTGGATATCCACAGGCCTTAAGTGCTGTCTTCAGGAGCCTGTCTTCCTTCTTCTTGGCTTATGTGGAGGTGGGGATGCTCTCTGCTCTGGGGCTTAGGGTCCTGATGACTCAATGCGGTGGACCCTAATATTAGGTTCACTAGGGAAGACACCCAAGACAACAGGCTGGCTTTCCTGGATTGTGCAGTCATCATCAGACCTGACCGTGGGAGTAGAAGTTTACAGGAAACCCACCCACACAGATCAATACTTACTGTTTGACTCCCACCATCCATTACAGCACAAACTTGTTATTACACTGTTGGATAGTCAGATTACTACTTGACCAGTTGTTGTAAACCCTCTACTATGGCCTTATGAACTTTGCAGGGCAAGGGTTTGCCTGGAAGGTTGTCATTATCAGCATGCTTCTGCTCGCAGTTGACCCTTGCAGGGCGCCCGAGCCTACCTGCCTCTCTCTCTTTTTGTTGAGTGCTCTCTTGCACAGCACCCAGCAGTGAAGACCCAGTACATGTGCCACCTCTCCCAGTAGCTTTTATACCTAGTACCTACATCCTCCTCCTGCGAGGACTCAGTTGATGATGAGGATGAAGAAGATGTGTCCCACCTCAAACACGTCTTTGATTTGCAGGTGGCCACCTTCTTCTTTCCCCTTTGTGCTATTGCCTTTCTGGTGATGCTCAAGAGGATTCTCTGGATTCAGAAGAGGCTGATGAAGAGGTCTCTGCCCTGCCTGGGGGAACCAGTTCCTCCATCTCTATGCTCATGTCACCTGTATCAGCATAACCAGCAATTCTTGAGCCATGTTAGCCAGTGCTTTGATGTAAAGTGGTGGCAATGCGGTGTACGCACCATTGTGCCCCAGCCCCCTTTTTTGCAGACTTCCCTGCCTAGGCCCCTTTTGTGGATGTTTTTCTCTGACATGTGCTGCGCCTTTGTGCCTCAGAGGGAGGAGCAGAGGCAGCTTGGGTCTGTAGCTGCCTCCTTTGGTCGTTGGGAGCCATAACTGGTAATGATGCTTGTGCCTTACTTCACTTTAGATTGTGGTGTATAAACTGCTCAGTGTTGTTGTTGTTTAAATTTGCTCTGGAACATATGTCTTACGAAGAATGGCTTGGTACAAAAAGAAGTTTGAGAAGGGGATATATTGCCACGTTTAAACATTTGAAAGAATGTCATATCGAAGAAGGGGTTAGTTTGTTTTTCATGGCTTCAAAGACTAGGACTTAGAGCAAAGGTATCAAACTACAGGAAAAGAGATTCCATTTGTACATTTTTTATTTTTATTTTTTAAAATACATACAGGCCATTTATTTATGCACTTCCATTTGTACATTTGGAAGAACTTCCTGGTGGTAAGAGCTGTTCAGCAGTGGAATATGCTGTCAGGCAACTGGTGAAGTCTCCTTTTTAGTGGTTTTTAGGCAGAGGCTGGATGGCCATCTGTCAGGGGTATTTTAATGGGGGGCTTCTGCATGGCAGAGAGTTGGACTGGATGGCCTTTGAGGTCTCTTCCAACTCTTCTATGATTCTGTGATTCTATGATTATTATTATTTCCCAGATGACTGAATAGCTGATATAGCTGATGTACTTAATTCCTGTGCATCACCAGTATCTGCTCACTATTTAACAATGATTGATGGAATTAGTTCACAATTTAAAGAAAATAATTAATTTAAAGGTCCTGCAATTAATTTATGTGCTACCTGCTGCTTAACATTGTTTGTTTCAATTATTTGAATATTAAAGGGGATGATCCAATTATTTTTTAAAATTAAATTTTCCTTAATTAATGAATATGTTGCCTGTGGTATAACAGTGATTATTTTAATTAATTCAAATATTAACAGTGAATGATTTAAGTAATTTAGTAATTTAGTAATTTTAAAAAGGCTCTGCAATTAATGCATGTGCATCTCAATTGGCTGGATTACAAATGATGAGGAATTAAAATGAATCAGGGAACCAAATTAATCAGTAGAGATGGACAGGAAACGCCAAAACGGCATTCTGTTCCGTTATTTGTGCCCTGGGGTCTTGTTTCTTTTTGTTGAATATGAAACAAAATTTTAATATACAAATTCATTTCATATTCGTTTTGTTTCAGGGCCCCAGGCGCTGCAGGAGCCAGTGGCAAGCCTCCAGGGAGAGCATTCCCATGGCTGGGCGCCGCCGGAGCTGGCTGCATGCTCGCTCGGAGAGCGTTCCCAGGGCCGCGGGGAGCCCTCCTGGGGCCAGGCGCCGCGGGAGCTGGCCAGCAAGCCAGCAAGGAGAGCAGTACTGCAGCCACAGGAGTGCTCTCCTGGCCAGCTTGCTGATGCCAGTGGCACCACGGGAGGGCTGGGGGGAGATTTAAAAAGCCCGCTCTTCCCCCACCCCATCAGGTGGGAGGACAGAGCAGGCTTTTTAAATCTTCTCCCCTCCTGAACTTAGCACCGAGTGGCTACTGGGTGCTGGCTCTGGGAGGGGAGAAAGTGGTGGGGAGAGAACGCTCTTCTTCCCTCCACCCCGTGTGATGTAGGGAAGAGCGCACTCTTTAAACGTGTTTCCACTCCAGCTTCCCATCCCGAAACTAGCACCAAGCAGCTGCTTCGTGCTAGTTTCGGGAGGCTGGAAACAAGTTTAAAGAGCATGCTCTATAAATCTCCACCCCAGCCCTCCCGGGAGTCTCTTCTTCCCCACCCCAGATGACAGCACCAGGTGCGCTGTCATCTGGCGTGGGGAAGATCCCTTTAGAGAGACCCCCCCATTTGCACCTCTGCATCCAGAGGCGTGAACAGGGGTCTCATTTTCCCCGTGCCAGATGACAGCGCTGGGAAGATCCCTTTAGAGAGACCCCCGTTCACACCGCTGCATCTAAAGGGATTTTCCCCGCACCGGATGACAGCGTGCCCAGCGGGGAAGACGAGACCCCTGTTCATGCCTCTTCATGTTGTGAACATCCAGTGAAAATCTGTCTGCCTTTGTCACTTTAAAATTAAATGTATCTTTGAGGTGTGTGAAATAAATTTACCATGGTAAACGGTAAATTGGAGGGCAGTTTATTGCCCTAATTAAAGAAAAAGTAATAAAACATTTTTACAACAGTGGGAGACAGAAAATATTTGAAAGCAATCTGATGTGCCCATCTCACCAGCCCTTCCAAAACAAACATTTTGTATTATTTTTCAATTTAGCCCACCTCTACATATCATAAATGGAAGTATATTAGGAGAATGAAATCTACACCACTGCTTATGTGAGAGATTTTAGACTGTATTTCTTAGAGAGCTGGCCACAAGCTACATTACAAATCTTTTGTGAAACTGAGGGAAGTTTCCAAAGCAATTTATTGTGGTCTGTGAGCCTGCTGGTAAAAAGAAATATTTATCTTTCTAAAATAAAGCTACAGCACCCCTTAATGAATAATTTTTGTTTTTTAAATATCATGAAGAACAGTAAAGGTTTTAATATTGATATTATATTTTTCTTTTACAGGTTATTCTGATCCTAACTTTTACTACGAGTTTACCGCACGGTATCATGCAGCGCCTTGTAACAGTAGATATAATACTTCTTTCAAAAAAACGTTGCTTCAGATACTAGCCAAACTTGTTGGCGAGTTATCCTGTAAGGTTTCATTACGCAAATCAGAATGCCATCGTGTAAAAATGCAAAGAGCTGGATTGCAAAATGAGATTTTTTTTACTTTTACAGGTAAAAAGTACTATTGTTTGAAGAGCTGGTTGAAGAAATATTTATTTCATGAAATAATGTGTACTGCAGAGTTCCAATGGCAACCAAATTTAATGAGACACTATTTGAAAGGGTTTATAAAATAAGGAAGTTATGCAAGTACATACCTAATAAATGATTAATCTTCAAAAATGTTTAATCCAGTGAATGACAGGATTATTTTAGTTATATTACGATTTAAAATATGAGATTTCACATTTTCTTTAGAGTATACCTCTCTCTGTCTTAGACACACACACACACATTTCTCATCCTTTTTCTATTTGAATGTATGTGAGTTTAAAAACAGCAGTGCTTCACTTTCTCTATTTTAATACATAGTATTTTGCTACTCAATTAAAAGGATGCTAGTTCATGAACATTCAGACTTTCTACTAAGAAATATGCATGGAAACTACTATATACTGGTAGTACAAAAAACATGTGAAAACTCCCATATGCTGTTATGGCAGCAAGTTTCCATTTAAGGTACACATATACATAAGCCTCTATTCGCTTTCATGAGGGGCTTTTCCTCCCCTGTGCACCCAGAGTGATTGTTTAGGGTCTTGTCATGAAGTCGGACCAAAAATTAGAAGGGACATTGGGTAGTAGTGTTGAACTGAGGCTCAGAAAACAATATTTCTATATTGCCAATTAAAAGTAGGTGGATGCTCTTTGCAAAGCATAGTATTCTGGATATAACAACCCTGTTGCTTAGAAAAGGTCCAGTGAAATTCTAGTACAGTATTTGGTGAATATCTGAGACAGCTTAAAAAAAACTTTTATGTAAGGTGGACATGGAAATACAATCAAGAAGAAATCTGGTTAAAGCTTTATTTCAGATTTGTTGCATCATATACTTTTGTTTACAAGAATTCATTTTATCAGATAAATGAAATGTTATTCTCAGGTAACAAGAATATGCATATTGATGTAGGGGGAAACTATAAAGGCTGGAATTAACTAGCATAACAGTTTAGGTTTGTTTAGTTAGCTAATCATACATGCTTGCCTAGGGAACAGCTAAACAATCGTGGACTTCAGGTTTATTTATCATTATGTCTGAACCACATAGGAACCAGCATTCTGTCTAATTTTTCTCTCAAGAAGGCAGGGAAAGAATCTGCAGTTTGTTCTGTGTTTCTTTGTCTTGCTGTGGAAGAAGCTGTAGCGTTACCCTGATTTGCCCCCACCCCTTTCATAGAATCGTAGAGTTGGAAGAGACCTCAAGGGCCATCTAGTCCAACCCCCTGCCATGCAGGAACCCCCATCACAGGACTTTCACAGGCTATTAACAAGCACTGCTTTTTTCTCTTTTGTTGCCCAATTTCTCTAGTAAATTAATGCTTTCAGACTGATTTTAAATTGAATAAAGATAAAAGAAGTTTAGTTATTACAAGGTAGATGTGAGGGGAATTACACCGAAGGTGGGAGAGTGACCCCTGCACAACAAGAAGCTGAAAGGGATGAGTGGCTGGAAAAACAGAAGAGGAGGGAGGAGCATACAGCTGTGCAAGAGAGAGAGGCCGTGGAGAGGGAAATGCTGTGGAAACAGTTTAAAGACTCACTGAAGATCTTGGAAAGGGAGAAAGAGGAGGGAAAGTACAAAAAACCCAGTTAAGGAGGAAAAGGAACCGGAGAAAACGGCGGGAAAACCCAGCCAATCAGATGTGGTGGAGGTAGGGTTCAAAGAGTGTAAAAAGGGGAAGCCATGTGTTCTACCCCCAGATTGGGACTGGGTGTGGATGGAAAACCCCTGGACTGGACAATGGGAGCAAATGATGATGCCCAAAGCTGAAGCAGAAAGCTACAGGAGAAGAGCACACCGACAGCACTGATCATATTGGGGTGAGCGGGAGGCCAGTGAGTACAACAGAAAGAGAAAGGCAATAAGAAAGGAGTTGGCCTGGGAACAATGGCTTGCCAAACTGAAGGAGGAGGAGGAGGAGGAAAGAACCGGGAGACTGTGTACCGGGAGGAGCTTGACCCTGAGAGAAGACTATCCCTTCAGATCCCGCCGCCAGAGACGTCCTGGACCTAAACTCACTTCGGAGGTTGGGTTGCAAGTGGGGGAGCCAAGTCTCTCAGGGAAGGAGGGGAAGGAAAATGGTGGAACCAAATTTCCCCAAGAGTAGGAGGAGGACTTGACTTTTCTATATTGACACCTTCTTACGAGTCTAAAAACAACCCTTTTGTTACCGAGGTTAAAGATGTTGAAACTGTTATAAGAAAGAGAACTTCCATCATTGTAGAAGAAACCATTGTGGAAGACATCATTGTGGAGAGACCATAAATGGCCTATCATCAGCTTGGAGAGACGTGACCTGTGGGGTGGCCCAGGGTTCTGTTGTGGGTCCAGTGCTGTTCAATATCTTTATTAATGACTTGGAAGAAGTTATAGAGAGTATGCTTATAAATTTGCAGATGATACCAAATTGAGAGGGGTTGCTAATTCCCTAGAGGATAGGATGAAAATTCAAAAAGACCTTGACAGATTAGAGTGCTGGGCCAAAGTTAACGGAATGGATTTCAACAGAGGAAAATTTAGGGTGCTACATCTAGGTAAAAAGAATGATTTGCACAGATATAGGATGGAGGATACATGGCTGGAGAATAGTACCTGTGAAAGGGATTTGGGAGTCTTGGTGGACCACAAATTGAACATGAGTCAGGAGTGTGATGCGGCAGCCTGGAAAGCCAATGCGCTTCTTGGTTGAGTCAACAGAAGCATCGTGTCTAGATCAAGGGGAGTGATAGTGCCAGTCTATTCTGCTCTGGTCAGACCCCACCTGGAGTACTGTGTCCAGTTCTGTGCACCTCAATTTAAAAAGGATGTTGACAACCTCGAGTGGTTGCAGAGGAGGGTGACCAGGATGGTTGAGGGTCTGGAGGAAATGTCTTATGAGGAACGGCTTAGGGAACTGGGAATGTTTAGCCTTTCAAAGAGAAGGCTAAGGGGAGATATGATAGCTATATTTAAATATTTGAAAGGATGTCATATTGACGAGGGAACAGGTTTGTTTTCCATGGCTTCAGAGATTAGGATTCAGGGCAATGGTTTCAAACTACAGGAAAATAGATTCCATTTGAACACTAGGAAGAACTTCATGACAGTTAGAGCTGTTCAGCAGTGGAATATGCTGCCACAAAGGGTGGAGTCGCCTTCCTTGGACGTTTTTAAGCAGAGGCTGGATGGCCATCTGTCGGAAATATTGTGATGGGGTTCCTGCATGGCAGGGGGTTGGACTAGATGGTCTCTTCCAACTCTATGATTCTATGATTCTAAATAAAAGTCCAGTTCATCCTTTTCAAGATGTGTCTTCATTGAAACCAGAAGGGCGGGACACCTGGGTAAAAGGGGAACCCTCTCATATTGGCGCAAAACTTAAGGGGCCAGGCGACTGCCAGAATGTGGCAGATCAATGGCTAAGACGAATACTAGAAGGACAAGAATCAGTACTTAAGCAAATGGCAGAACAACAAAGACTACTGACCGACAAGATGGCGGGAACACCACAGACGCCAATGAGCCCAAGCCACATCAAGCTGCAGAAGATGGGTCGAGGAGACGACCCAATCGCTTTTCTCAACACATTTGGGAGGATTGCCCGTGCCTCCAAATGGCCCAAAGAACAATGGACATTAATATTAACCCCATGCCTAACAGGACTCCCACTGGAGATCGTGGATGTGATAGATCCAGAAGAGGCAGAGGATTACGAAAAAAACCAAGGAGACTATTTTGAATACCATGAACTTGAATGAAGAAGCATACAGGTAAATGTTCAGAGACACCAAGTGGAAACCAGGAGTCCACCCGAGGACATTGGCACAGAAACTAAAGATCTACGTGAACCGGTGGATAAAGCTGACAGGGAAAACGACGGAGCAGGTGCAGCACTTCCCAGTGGACCGAAGAGCTGGGGGGTGCGACACAGGCCAGGATTGCTAGAGGGAGCCATCACTCTGCTGGAGGACTATCTAGGAGCAGAAGACACCGGAAGGAACGTGACCCAGCCTGCACCGGAAAAGGAGAGGAACCCCTGCCCAGCAATGGTGAACACTGAACGCAGAGCGGCACCGATGGTGGCGAACAAAAGGGACCGAGACTTCCCAATGCAGAGCACGGGATGCGGACAGCGAGTGGACTCGGGGGAAGAACCCCCTCATTCTTTGAAAGGGACCGTTGGAGGAGGGAGAGAACAGAAAGGACTTACTTGCTTTCGTTGTGGCCAGTTCGGCCATGTGCAAAGATTCTGCCCAGGAGAGGACTGTGCATGGGCGGCCACCCGGGTCTTTTCAGCGCAGGTGGGTGAAAACCACCCAGGGTGGGTGATTCCAGTCAGAGTAAATGGGAAGGTTACACAAGCTCTGATTGATACCAGGTGTAACAGAACCCTGTTGAGGGATAGGGTAGATGGAGTTTTACCGGAACCCCTGTTCATACGATGTATCCACAGGGATGTGAAAGAATACCAGACGGCACGGGTAACCCTGGAGATCGGGGGGATATTGCAGGAGATGGAAGTAGGGATCGTACCAGGACTAACTCGTGAGGTTCTGCTGGGGCGAGATTGGCCAGGGATTGAGTGGTTGGCAGCCCAAGCCAAGGAAGTATGCGAAGGAGAAGAAGGCTGCGACGCCACTGATTGGGAACGTTTGCAGGCCAACTGGGATCAGATCCGTAACTGGCAACAGGATGATCCCAGCCTTCAAGGGGTAAGGGAACAGGCGAAGGAACAGGGAACGGTACCTCAGGGAGGAAAAGGGTTTGAGTTGAGAAGGGGAGTGTTATATATGGTGGACAGAGAAGGGGGGAGGATAAATGCCAGATGGTCCTACCCCACTGGCTAAGGCAGATGGTCCTGAACCTTGCTCACAGTGTCCCTTCCTCAGGACACCTAGCCACACGGAAAACGCTAGATAGGGTTCACCAAAGGTTCTTCTGGTCACAAATGATGGCCGACGTAGAAACATATTGCCAGTCATGTCCCAGCTGCCATAAGGTCAAGGCCAAGCCACCCCCGGGGGGCCACTCGTCCCTTTACCTCTTGTGGACCACCCCTTAGACTGAACTGCCCTAGACATAGTGGGGCCATTGACTAAGTCAGCAGGGGGACAGCAACACATTCTGGTCCTCATTGATTACGCAACGAGGTACCCAGAGGCCATTCCCTTATGCACAACCACGGCAAGGGTCCTAGCGAAGGAGCTAATTAATGTTTTCTCTAGGGTAGGGTTCCCAAAAGAGGTCCTGATGGATCAGGGCTGAAATTTCATGAGTGAAACCCTCCGACAGATGTGGCAAATGCTAAAGGTCAAGCCCCTGAGGACTAGTATTTACCATCCCCAGGCAAACGGCCTTGTAGAACGGTTCAATAGAACACTGAAGGGGAGGCTCAGGAGGCTGGTAGCCTACAAACCAGGACAGTGGCACCTGATGTTACCCCCCCCCCATGTTCGCAGTCAGGGAGATACCCCAAGCATCCCTGGGGTTTTCCCCATTTGAGCTGCTGTATGGGCAACAATCCCGAGGAGTCTTAGACCTGGTAAAGGAACAGTGGGAAGAAGGGGTTGATTCGTCCCAGAACCTACTGCAACAAATATTAGAAATGAGGGAACATATTAGAGATACTTGGACTTTGGCCAAAGAAGCCTTGGGGAGGGCACAAGATAGCCAAAAGAATAGGTATGATCGGAAAGTTAAGCTGAGGGTGTTCGAAGCCGGCAAGAGAGTGTTAGTTCTACTGCCCACCAAAGGCTCAAAGCTGCTGTCCCAATGGCAAGGGCCTTACAAAGTGCTCAGGTGAATAAATAATGTAGATTATGAGGTTGAGACCCCTGATTGAAGGAAAAAGTCTCAGATCTTCCATGTCAACCTATTGAAGGAGTGGATAGAAAGGGAAGCATTTTGGGGAGAGCAGGAGGAAGGGGACTTAGGACCCGAAGCCAAAAATATGACCCTAGTGAAAGGAGGTCAGGTAGTCTTAGGAGAACAGCTGAATGCCTCTCAGAGAGAACAGGTGAGAAAGTTAGAATCTAGATACAAAGGGGTCTTTTCAGACCACCCGGGGAAAACCTCCATTATTCAGCATGAAATCTACACCCCTCCAGGAACAGTGGTAAGGACAAAGGGAAGGAATTGGCCCCGACATGCCATCCCTGCCATTAACCAAGAAGTCAAGGAAACGCTCAAATTGGGAGTGATAGAACCATCATTTAGTCTGTGGCGCAGCTATCCGGTGATAGTACCAAAACCCGATGGCTCCTTGCGCTTTTGCATCGACTTCAGACAACTTAACTCTGTGTCTAAGTTCGATGCTTACCCCATGCCCAAGATAGGAGATCTGACTGACAGGGTAGGAGAAGCCCAGTTCCTAAGCACCATAGACTTAACTAAAGGCTAATGGCAAATCCCAATGAGGGCCCAAGACAAGGAGAAGACCACGTTCTCCATCCCCAAAGGATTGTACCAATTCCGGTATATGCCTTTTGGCCTCCACGGGGCAGCCGCCACCTTCCAGTGCCTCATGAACCGGGTGTTGGAAGCCGTTCAGGACTGTGCAGCAGCTTACATTGACAATGTCGTCCTCTTTAGTCAGATGTGGGAAGAACACCTAGAACACATCCAAAGGGTCTTGGAAGTCTTAAAGAAGGCAGGGTAAACGGTAAACCCCACAAAATGTACTATTGGGCTGTCCAAGGTAAAATTTCTGGGCTTCATGGTTGGGAAGGGGGAAATCCAACCTCTCCAGGATAAAGTCACCAAAATATCTGGATGGAGGAGGCCCCGTACCAAGAGGGAAGTCCAGCAGTTTTTAGGACTAATTGGATAATATAGGCATTTCATTCCCAATTTCGCAACAAGGGCGGCCCCTCTAACAGACTTAGTGAGGAAGAGAGGACCCAGAATAGTGGTATGGGGGAAGGCTCAAGAAAAGGCCTTTTCAGATCTGAAGGATCCCCCGTGTGACATACCATCCCGATATACTCCCGATTTCAAGTTGCCTTTTTGGCTTTATACGGATGCTTCGGACAGAGGATTGGGGGCAATGCTAGCACAGAGGAAAGGTGAGCAAGAGTTCCCTATCCTTTTCCTAAGGAAAATCTCAGACAGGCAATGTAAATAAATATCCAGAAATTGAGAAAGAGGACCTAGTGGTCAAGTGGGCCACCAATGCCTTAAGATATTACCTCCTGGGGGCCCCTTTCCACCTATTTATTTATTTATTTATTATTGTATTTATACCCCGCTTATCTTTCATACGAAACTCTAAGCGGCTTACACGGGCGAGCAAGCGCCAATAAACACAAAACAATAATTATATAATACACAACAAAATAATTAAGCTATTAAAACCCGATGCATCCAAAAAAAAAAACCAGAAGTACAATAACTATCAACCAAGCGCACACAAAACATGGTACACATAGGAATGATCAATGGGCATTAAAGATGGCGGGAGCTAAAAAAAAATAAAAAATCAGGGTTCGCCAAAGGCCTCTCGAAATAAATAAGTTTTTACAGCTCTTCGAAGTCACCTAGTGACTGACCACGCCTCATTGAAGTTGTTACAGATGATGAAGGAGACTAATCCACGTCTCACCCGATGGTATCTGGCCTTACAACCTGTTGCCTTCTCCATCCACTATAGAAAAGGGGGCCAACACATTAATGCAGACTTTTTTTTCCCCGACAGGGCCGCTGGGATGGAGAAGCAGAGGTGCAGGCATCCCTCTTGGAAGGGGGGATGTGTGAGGGGAATTACACCGAAGGTGGGAGAGTGACCCCTGCACAACAAGAAGCTGAAAGGGATGAGTGGCTGGAAAAACAGAAGAGGAGGGAGGAGCATACAGCTGTGCAAGAGAGAGAGGCCGTGGAGAGGGAAATGCTGTGGAAACAGTTTAAAGACTCACTGAAGATCTTGGAAAGGGAGAAAGAGGAGGGAAAGTACAAAAAAAACCAGTTAAGGAGGAAAAGGAACCGGAGAAAACGGCGGGAAAACCCAGCCAAACCCTCCAATCAGATGTGGTGGAGGTGGGGTTCGGAGAGTGTAAAAAGGGGAAGCCATGTGTTCTACCCCCAGATTGGGACTGGGTGTGGATGGAAAACCCCTGGACTGGACAATGGGAGCAAATGATGATGCCCAAAGCTGAAGCAGAAAGCTACAGGAGAAGAGCACACCGACAGCACTGATCATATTGGGGTGAGCGGGAGGCCAGTGAGTACAACAGAAAGAGAAAGGCAATAAGAAAGGAGTTGGCCTGGGAACAATGGCTTGCCAAACTGAAGGAGAAGGAGGAGGAGGAAAGAACCGGGAGACTGTGTACCGGGAGGAGCTTGACCCTGAGAGAAGACTATCCCTTCAGATCCCGCCGCCAGAGACGTCCTGGACCTAAACTCACTTCGGAGGTTGGGTTGCAAGTGGGGGAGCCGAGCCTCTCAGGGAAGGAGGGGAAGGAAAATGGTGGAACCAAATTTCCCCAAGAGTAGGAGGAGGACTTGACTTTTCTATATTAACACCTTCTTACATGTCTAGAAACAACCTTTTTGTTACCTAGGTTAAAGATGTTGAAACTGTTGTGAGAAAGAGAACCTCCATCATTGTGGAAGAACCAAATAAAAGTCCAGTTTATCCTTTTCAAGATGTGTCTTCATTGAAACCAGAAGGGTGGGACACCTGGGTAAAGGGGAACCCTCACAGTAATATTCAAAGCAGAAAGGTAACGTGTTTAGGTACAAAACAAAAAGGAAGAATATAGCTCAAACACTAAAGTCTGGTCACTGACAAAGTTGTTCACAAGCACACCCTGTTCTTTAAGTTTACAGACGCTCAACACTTAGTTTTCCTCACAGAACTTCTAAAATCCTAGCTTTTCTGTCTCTAGTCTTTAACTGTCTCTCAGTGAGACCCTGTCTATCTTTTCTCAGTAAGTGTAAGTATGTATCTGACCTTCTCTCATACAGTGTCAGTCCCTATCTGATTTATTCAGTGCAGGGCTGAGCCTTAAATCTCCTCAGGTTCCTCCCACAAACTCTCTCATTGGTCCACAAACAACCAATCTACATAGACACATCTGATACTTATTCAACACCAAGGGGTAAACGATGCAGTAGCAAATAAGTGTATTAGTATTCAGGAAGCATGCACATGCATACTACTGATATAAATACCATAGCTTGTTGTGACAGTTGACCTGGCCCATTATAATTGTGAGTAAAAGATCCCTTAAATTTCATGACACATAAGATATAGCCATGTTCAAGAATCTTTTATGTCTTCTAACTTATGCTTAATCCAAGTTCTCCTTTTCCTGTCTTGTGTACTGTTACTTGCAGTTCTAAGGTCTGCTTTGCATTAACACCAGAAATTTGATATGTGTGTTGAGGACTAAGTTGACTTTTGGTAAACAACACCCCATTTCAGTCATGTAGGTATGAGAAACTGTTTGTAAATTGTCTTCTGTTTATTAAGCAATATAATACCAGGGCTAAGTCTTTGGTTTTTCCCTTTTAAAACAACTTTTTCCACAGTTTCTTCTGTAGATGGAGAAGAAGGCAAAAGTATGCGTCAGAAAAATGTATGTGATGTAACAAGATTACAAAAGGTAGTGCAGATTTACATGAAGACAAAACATCAAACATTACGTGCTCTTTCTACCAAGTTATTCTAAGAAGTGAAGATAATAGCTTTGATATTCTTATTGTATAAGTAATGGCCTGAGTTGAATAAGCAAAGAAATATTCATAGTAAAAAGAGTGAGCTGATTGAGTTGTAGGATGAAAGGCAAGTCAGCTCATGGGACACTAGCTGTCCCATGACGGAAAATGGAAGAGCAAAGAATGAAAAGTTAAGTTTTGGATCTCCTGAAGAGCTGGATTGCACCTAATATGATTTATTTAGAATAAATTGTTGGGCTGAAGAGTAGAGTATTTAATTCCGCAGGGAACAATACTTCAGTACAGTACAAAAATGTACTCTCAGTTTCTCTCAACAGGTCTTGAGAATAGGTGAATGTCAGGGAGATGATTTTGGGAGCACAAAAATTCTTAGAGAACAAAAATTGCATTGCTGAGCTGTTGCACCTTTAGGCAGACTGGGCAGCGGGAGGGTGCTCCTTCATTCCACCCACCACTCCCACTGGGCAAGTCTTTGCACTGCCCAGAATTTGGGGGATATTTGGGGTGAACACTTTCACCCCCAGCATCCCTGTTACCACCATCAAACCCTTATCTGCAGATTTCAGTATTTGTGAGGTGGCCCGGAATCGATCCCCTGCAGATACAGGGGTCTTACTGTATTTCTTATGGGAAAATTTGCTTTGATATAAGAGGGGTTTGGTATTCAAGAATATTTCCAGAATGAATTAAACAGCAAACCAAGGTATTACTGTACATGGTAACTAGTTGGAAAGGTTATCCTGGAATTGTAGCAAAAAGCTTAGTGTAAACATCAATTTATTATCATGTAGTATAAAAAATAACAGATTATGTTACCAAGAATTATTTTAAAAGTAGGTGAACATAAAATGGGAAATAATGGTAATGCCTTTGTTATCACTTGCAAAGTTGCAATTGCACCAAACAGAAAAGAAATAGCAGTCTGGAAAGGGCATTTGCATGTTTAATTTCTTGAGCTGTGTATTATGTGAAGAAAATGAGAGGGAAGAGCCCATCCCATCAGTAACTTAAAATGCAGAGCCATTAAGTGACATTTATAGGCAGTATACTGTATATGAATGTTCAAAAGAAAAACATACAACATAAAACTGAATCATGGTATTCAGTACTACATCATAAATTCAGAGGCCACAGACTGATAGGTTTAAAGGGGAGGATGGATTAACTGCAATCTAGGACATAGCCTCTCAACCAAGATTCAGAGATTATCAAAGCAAAACATCTAACTGCATCTCAGTTTTGAATATAGAATAACACCATTGACACTTTATTCTTTGTCTTCTTTAAAGGGAAAAATAAGATTTTATTGTTAATTTCACAAATGCTTTTTGGTTAGCTGTTGCTGAGATGAGAGGGAGGAAAAGGGGAAATGTGTCCTTTTTTTAGATTCTGTGGTTGTCTTGTGAAAGGGGTGTATTGCCACTTAACAGATCTTTGAGCTTCTTGCTTAAAAAGACATCTTCAGTTTTTGAATAAAGGAGGTGTTGATATCAGCTTTGCTAGATTTCTATTATACCATCTGAAGTATATTAAAATCTCAATTTTAAATATTTCAATGATTGAATGCTGGTCTTTAGGTCAACTCAATTATTTTTCAAAAGGAAATTAAAGTTCTTGAGTCCAGTGGTAACCTGACTTAAAAGGTGTCCGGCATATGGAACTTATGAGCAAGATCGGGATTCCCCATCTTGTGAGCAGTGGGTGTGGGGGATGTCAGGATTTGAATTGCCTTCCAGTCACTGAGGCAGCATTTGCCTCCATGACTGGAAAGCATTTCAAAAGTGGTGCGCCACTCCCCACCACCACCACAGGGGCTCTGGAGAAGCAGTGAGCCACTTTTGAAATCCCTTCCAGGCACTGAGACAGCATTTGCCTTTGTGACTGGAAGGGATTTAAAAAGTGGTGCACAATTTCTCTGGAGCC
>JAHTLZ010000023.1:356768-376631 GCA_023846285.1 Phrynocephalus versicolor | reverse complement strand
GAAGAAGAAGAAGAAGAAGAAGAAGAAGAAGAAGAAGAAGAAGAAGATCATAATACTCTCTGGTGTGTTCAATGGGATTTTATCTCTTAAAAATGGAGCATCTTACAAGCATTTCTGGCCTTAAAGTGTTTATGATGTTTAAGGCTCATCTAATGAATGTAAAAAGAATTTTATCTTTGTCTTGCCAAGTTCCAACATGCTCCATATGGTGCCGGATGAGAGGAAACCATAAGCACAGTATTGAATAACTTAAGTGGCTATTATAATAAAGGAGGTTTGTCACAGATCTCTTCCTGTGGATAGTAAATGCGTACTAAATTGTTAAAAATGTATTTCTATAGTGCTTAATTTATAGGAAGAAAAGTAAAATATTTCTCAAGAGGAACAAGGCAATCCATCTGAAACTCAGTAAAAGCAATTAAGAATCCAAACATAGAGATTAATAAAAACTGTTCAAACCTAGTAGAGCAACTGTTTGAAGAGCTGGAGCTCAAGGGAACAGCAGGAGCTGGAGGTGGGAAGAGGATATATTGTGTTGAAAGTAAGCAAACTCAAAAAATATGGGTGCCCCAAACAAAAATGTGCAACTGTGTGTGAGAAGGAGGGTGCTCCCTCCTCTCCAGAGAAAACACTTGGGCAAGAGAACACAAAGGTCCAACCCAAACAAGAGGAAGGGGAGAGTGAAGCTATAGAGGTGGAGGATGCAGGAGAGGTGTTGCCCAAGGCGGCATTAGGAAGATGGGCGGGAGAAAGCAGGAAGAAGGAAGAAGAGCTGGTGGAGGTGGTAAAAAAGGATACCTGGACAGGGCAGTGGGTGACTTTCCAACTCTCATGAGAAGTGTCCGAACAGGAGTGGAGAGAAAAAAAGGTGTGAAAAGCCCCATTTGGGGGGCAGATGACAGAGAGGGAGCATTGGAGAGAGACACGAGAGTACTTTGTGTGCAAAGCCTGCCATCGTGAACAGCAGAGGGCTCTAGCGGAAATATGGCAGGGTACCCATGGAGCTGAGAGGGAGAAGAAGTAAGAACTTGGGTAAGAAGATGAATTAGAAGACCCTGCCGTGGCCGCGGCAGGAGCAACAGGTGAGAACCCAAATTTAATTAAGAGTTTAGCCAGACTTAACATGGACCTGGGCCATCCCGTAACGCAAGAAGCCCCCATTTGGAGGTGGACTGTGGAGCCTGGATTAACGCCCATGCAAATAGCAGAGTTTTGGTCTGAGGCTGAACCTCTGATCTCAGAGAAGGGAGAGCAGGCCATTGAAGACCCCAATGTTGATGTTCGCTTTACTAATAAAAGTTGCAGTTTGCAAAGCAACCTGCGTCATCTCTATCTCCATCTGGAGGGCAACGGGGGGAGAGAGATGAAAGGTGTGACCCTCACATTATGGAACTGCATGTTAGATGGGCAACAAATTTGGCCAATGTAGCAGAAAGTCTGTTCTTGTTCTGAGCCACATTTGGGGATGTTTGGGCAAAGGATTTTTGATTTACAATTTTGAAAAAGGTAACACTTACCTCTGTGCATAAGCAAGTGACCATGAGCTACAGCTGATTTGAAACAAATCAAATATATTGAAAAGAACAAATTTACCTATCTTGAGAGGTGCGGGAGGGGGAGTGCACTCTCAACCACCTTTTTTTTCACTTGGAAGGAATTCAGCCATTCCTGGCACTTTGAAATTAGTGATCATAAACAAGAAAACATGGCTTTCTATAGGCTTTCACTTATTGCCAGCAGTGTAAATACAGTGGACCCTTTGTGAGATTTAAAATATATATCCATGCTTGGCAATGAGCTTATTGACAATATATAATCAATAGATACCTTATTTTCTTGTCCTGTGCTCTTGGAGAGAGGGGACATTGGGTTGCTACTCGTGGATTACAGGTCACTCACTTGGGAATTGCGATCTCTGGAAGCTTCGGGTCTCTTGGGTTGGTGCTGTTTGGGAGTTTTTTTATCTATTCCCAGGCAGCACCAAGCGAGAGCTTGATGCAACTGAATCCTGGTGGTGTCAGGTCCTTGCTCTATATTGCCACGAGAGAGATCATTTGATCCAGGGAATTTCTGAGATGCCTGTGTGTTCCCCAATTATGTCCTTGAGTGTTTTAATTTTATGGCTGAGTTGGTGATGAATACAATATTGTGTGCTGTGCAGACCTCATTTACAGCTGGTATTGTACCTATTACCAACTGATCTCCATCAGCCAGATAACAGGTGCCGTAAGCATTTGCTCCTACAAAGTCCATATCTCATAGGAATGTGATTTGTATCAGTCAGACCAATTTTTAATGAAGATTTCCTGGGTGATGCCATTTGGTTTGATTGCTGTCAGGTGTTCACTGTCTCTATTTGAGATTTTCATTCTTAGACCATTCCCTGACAACTGGTGACAAATCTTTGAACAGCAGATCTGCTTTGCTCCATAAGTTCTGCTGAACACCAATACAGCTGTGAAGTGTGCTGGCCGACCAATTGTGCCTAATCCAGCTTGGGGGGGGGGGAATCTACCACAGCTGACGGTCCCAATGATTGCATTCCTCAGAACCCCAGTGTTTGCAATACTCCAAGTGTCTCAACGATTCCCAAAGACCAGCCTCAGTGAGAGTCTGTTCAACCGGTTCCTGGCAAGTCTCCGGTAACCCACCAACGATACAATCTACGCCCTCGAAACAAGGAGAAGCTGGTCAAGCGTCCCTAGCTGTTTTCTTCGTGGGTTCCTGGCTGTGAAGATAGAGGTGTCCAATGTTCTTCAAAAGAGTGGTGTTTGTTCCACTCCAACTCCACATCATCTGGGAGTGGAAATTTGTGGGCTTCAGAAATTGTGGGTTTATTGTTTCAAGTTCATCCATCATCAAGGTGAATTGAAAATGCCCCTTGAAACCAACCGGCGGCTCACGGAGACTGCTAGAATCTGCAGATACTTGGTCCCTGTCATGTTTTTCATTGCTGGGGTTCCTGATGAATGCCTTTGATGTTTTTAGTCGACATTCCAAGCCATTTCCTGGATATCAGCAGAACTTTGCTTCACCTATGGCGGCAGTTACCAGTCTGCCATCCTCAGTTCCTGTCACCAATGGTCATCGGAAATTGATGCAGGTTGTACAAGACATTGATAATCCATTTGAAAGTAATAGATTTTTACAAATCTGGCCTTTCAAAATGTTAGCTTTGTGAGTCTCTGGTTAAATCGGTTCAAGAGTCTGTTAAATTGCTGGGGACAGCACATGCTCCACCTCTCTTGTTAATTTCAGCTGTTGAGAGTCTGTATTGTTTTAGTCTCCAATGCAATCACAGCAGCTTAAATGCTGATTTGGCCCATTTACAAATATTGCAAATTTCTGTCATCAGGCACACTGATTGGTCAGGGTTTTCACCACAATTTCCAGCCAAGGGTGTCTACTGCCAATGTCCTGTAGGGTTGACAAAACCTTCCCCAACACTTGGGATTGACAGTTTCCATGACAAATGAGTGAATGAATTGGAAACATTATATAACGTACATTCTTGGAGGTATGATGGCACCAGTTGTATTTAAGGGAATAATGGATGTGTGAAAGCAACTAAAACTAGATCAAATGTTCAGAAACCAAATGTTCAGATGTGCTAACAATTTAACCTCTATCCTGGATTTCCATGCTACTACACAGGATCACTGCTTGCACCTAAATTTTACCAGGAAGGATCTTTTCATGTTACACTACATGAGCCTAATATAGTATCTGGTAGTTATAAATTAATTCAGGCACTACGATTATCTGTGTGTTGCACTCCTCTGCCTCTGATTGGGAAAACAGGGGAAAAGGGAATAAGAGAATGTTCCCCTATTCATCGTTATCACCCAAATATAGTGGGGAATAATACTAATTCATGGATGCACAGAATATTGGATGGGATTGGAAAATGGCATAACGGAGTGTCCTAAGGGGAGGAACACTATTGCTTTGTGTACCACAAATGAAGTAGTGTATAGTGTAAGTGGGAACACTGTTTTGTTGGTGGTACATAGGGCAATAGTCCAGGGAATAAAGCCTGCCTGGCACTTTACAGAGTTAGGTCACAGACATAAATGGTCAACTGTGTTACAGAGCAATTGGAATAAATTTGGGGGTCTTGTGTTCCCTCAAGCAGGTGTTTACATGTTGTGGGATCAATATAGGGCATTTGCCAAAATAGGGGATTTATTTGTCAACTTTACCACAGATTCCTTACAAATTATAAAACACATTCAGAAGGCAGGGGCTCAATACAGATTGGACACAACATCAGTTGTAGGAACATACTTTGATCAATTACTCACTGGAATACTGTGAGCTAGAGATGGGCACGACTTGATGAAATTCTCGTTTCCGTTTCTGTTACTCGTTTCCGTTACGGAACGGAAAAGGAAACGACAATTACTTCGCCAGAACTCGAACTCGAACCGACTAAAGAAAAATTGGGTCTGATTTGTCGTTGTCATTCCTGGCATCGCAGCGATCCCGCGATGCCAAGCGGCACAGAAAAAAAGTTTTTAAAAATAAAAAAAAACCTGATTCCTGGGCAAAAAGCAGGCGAAAATATGCCTGCCTGAGTGAGGGCTCAGGGCACCTACCAGAGGGGTGGTTGACCCCCCCCTCCTGTCCTGGGCTGCTCTGGTGGTGGGGGAAATCCTCGTCGTAGTTGCTCGCAACAAGCCGGACTCGCCGCCGGCCGCCGCAATTCAACCGGCACAGAAAAAAGTTTTAAAAACCCCGATTCCCGGCCCAAAAAGCAGGGGAAAATATGCCTGCCTGAGTGAGGGCTCAGGGCAGGGCACCTACCAGAGGGGTGGTTTCTGGGGGGGGAGTCCCTGGCCTCCCCCCTCTCCTGTCCTCCTGGGCTGCTCTCGTCTCGCCATGCCATGCGGTGCGGGCGGGGGATCGAAAATGGGGCGGCAACTGCAATATTTTTTTTGAAATCGTGGTCCAAAAAACAAAAACACACAAGCCAACACAAGCACCACAGAAACATGCGGAAATTGCTATTTTAAAACTGCCAGAATTTTTACAGTAGCAGTGGGTTTTTCTTGCAACAAAATGTCTCCTCTGTCCTCTCTCCATTGATTTTATTTTATTTTTATTTTTTTTTACACCTGCGCAATGATGGGCTGGCCATGGGAGTGACCATGCAAATTTTTGGAGCCATTCCACCAATCGCATGGCCACTTGGCCAGGTTGACCACAGAGACTTCTGGGATGTGCCAATCGGGCATAAAAAGCCCACTAACCGTAGCCCGAACCCGAAGCCTAAGCCTAACCCATACGCCAGTACACTGTCCTTCTAAGTTGGTCAGAGAGGCACCCAGGGGTGCACCCCAATACTCACCCTAACCTCACCCGTAACTAGCCTAACCCTAGCCCTTGCGCTAACCCATCTTAACCCTAAGCCAGATCTACTTGCATTGCACTACACGCAAGTACCTTTCCCTTCTTAGTGAGACGCAGCGGGTGCAGAGAGTCCACCAGTCTGGCTCTGGGTGACTCCTGCAGGCTCGGCTCGGCAGCATGTGTGACATGCAGCAAACCATGCCCCCAAGGCCTGACTGATGCAGGGAAGGCACCCCAAAAAGAGGGGTGCCTCTGCCAGTCTGCTGCGTCTGCAACTTGATATGCATATCCATATGGCTATGCATGCCCTTTTGCAGCGGGTGAGGATAGGAGGCCCCCACGGGTGCCTCCAGGAGCTCGCTTTCCCTTTATAGCGGGCCAGAGGAGGCACCCACCCCACAGAGGTGCCTCCAGGAGCCCACTACCCCCCTAAACCAGTATAACGACAGACGAAAAAACGACACCACGAAACGACAAATTTTTGCGAAATTTTGCGAAAAATGGAAACGAGCCAAAACGGACCCGTCCTGAACAACGATAACTCGGGAAAAAAATTTCCTGGTCGTGCCCATCTCTGCTGTGGGCATGTATCAGCACATCAACACCTAAGCCCTCAACATTGCAACATTGCAGCCTTAATGCTTAAGCAACTTATAAGTATGCTGCCGCCGAGAAAAGATCTTAAATCATCTTGGCTGATTATGCTTGGCTTTTATATGCTTTCATATACTTTGAGTAAAATATACAGTATTTAGGAATGCAATAAGAAAGTACAAAATGATAAAATATGGCCCTTCAAAGGGCCACAGGGGGGAACTGTGAGATTTAAAATATATATCCATGCTTGGCAATGAACTTATTGACAATATATAATCAATAGATACCTGATAATTGAAAGAAGGTGTTTTGTAATTGTAATGCTAAGAAAAGACTGTGTTATGTAGCAAGCAATGCTGTGGTTTCCTGCCTGGGAACTGTTCAGGAAATGTGTGGGAGCTTACTGAACGAAAAAGAGGAAGTAAGAGGAGCTTATGAAGCCTTGGAGATGTAGTAAATGATGAACAGATGATGGGAGGTGTTGAAGGTGTGACTATCTGAAGAAGGGTGTGGTAGGGGTCTAAAATGGTATAAAAACCCCGGGAAAAGTGTGTTTGAGGTCCCTTCTTGACTGTGAGGGGGACCCCTTTGCGTCTGTCCGCAAAAGGTTCTCTGTTCTGCCTTTGCTTCTGCTCAATAAACTCAGCGCTGAGAAATCCTCCTTTCTGTCTGACTTCGTCTCATTCTTGGGAAATCTCAACCTTGCCTCATCTTACATCTTCTGACTTAGTCTCAGTTTGAACTTATTTTTGGAGCACTGAACCACAAGATTACACCTTATATAACAAATGATTTGTATAACAAAGTCTGTACAACATTAAAAAATCCAGGGATAGGAGAAATTTGCTTAACATAATTGTCTATGTGGCAAATCTGTACAACATAAAAATGGCCAGAATTAGGGATTACTCTGTTTTCAACGCATTCCTTTGGGAAATTTGTATAAAGGAAAATTTGCTTAACATAATTTCATTTGGAGCAAATTATTTCCTTTATACAAGTTACCACTGGAGACTGAACTTTGACCCTGCCACTCAGAACCCGATTCAATGTCTGGGAATGAAAACATTTAACTGTAAAAACATTTTAAAAGATACTTAAAAGGAGAATAATAGAAGCCTATTTAAACTATGAAATTACTGGTTTTTTGTTTTGCAGCTGGGATGATCTCAGAGCAAGTTTTTCCTGTATTACTTGTGAGTATGTTAAACCAATTTCCAGTACTTATGACTAAGATGATACCAGCAATAGCAGCCCAAGGACAGGTGCAGTGTGGGGAAAGAGCATTGGTTTGAAGTTTAGGGAGCTCCTCACTCTATGAGTTACTGACTTCCAAAATGTCCTATTATTAAGAGCTCTGCTCAGATATTTCAAACCAACAGCATCTCATGTTGTTCTCTTTTTCTGTTGCCCCTCCTTCCTAGCAATATTGTTTTTTCAATCATGTTCTGTTCAGAAATTGCAAACAGAGCTGTGGCTTCCTTTACTGAGATATCTTATGTTAGAGTTTCCTCTTTGTCTACTAGTCCTCCCCACTTTCCCCAGAAATATAGTCTATTTTGGTTGTTTCTATTATATGTGCATGGCACAATAAGCTCAGATTATTCATTTTTGAGTGTGGGTTCAGGCTTGGCTTGAATGAGTACCCTTTTTTGTGTTTTTCTAGCTATCTTTCATGTCTGTACAGATCTTCTTCAACACCACATTTCAAATGAGACAATTTTTGTCCCTGTCTTTTTTCATTGATTTTCACATAGTGTGAATCATTTTGCCCTTGGTTTTGAGTGCCATTCTTTGCTAACTCTAACTTCTTCCTTTATTTATTTCAAAAACCAAATTGACATCTTTTGGAAAACATGCATAGAACGTATCCCTAGATGTTTTGATCCAATATAACTTTTCTTCTTCAGCTTACCAAACTCAAAGAAAGGGACTAAAACATTGCTTTCCAGTCTACATTTGCCAAGAGGGCATGACAACAGTAGTTTAATTGAGAGGTTAAAGGGTGGTGTGCATGTTTCTCCACTGTATTATACCTACAAGCTTTGTAATTTAATTAAATCCAAAACAGGCAGATATCTGCTTCTGTTCACTACCATTCACATGTGTTGAAATTGCTTTGTGCTGGAGTGAGAAGTAGCCAACTGGTAAAAAAACAAGTTGGCTTTTGGGATTTTCTATTGTGTGGTGACGTTAAGTCATAATTGGGCATAATGAAATATTTTGTGAGATGCTTTTGCGGTTCCCAACACCCCAAAACCGTGCCCCATACCATGCACAAGCACCACATGAAAACCCCAAACAAATTGGAACTTTCCCATAGAAATAATAGGCAAGCTGCTCTGCAGTCTTTTCCCAGCCTGAGCAGCACTGTTGCTGAACCAGGAGGCTTTGATTAATTGAAATACAACAACATTATTCACCAGAGACTCTGAAGAGCCTAAGCTACTGACAAAACTCCATACACACCTTGATTCTCCTTCTCCCCCTCCACTAGATTTCCCCCCTCTCTTTCTCTTGCCTTCCCCTCTCCGCCACCTTGAGCTAGAAGGGCACCCCCTGCTCCCCTCTTAACCTCTTACCCCACCATGTTTTCCTGGGTACCCCCCCCATTCTCTATGCTTGGGACCACCATCTTGGGCAAGAACCATGGGGAGAGAAGGAGGCAAATGGTGACTCTTTGGCATGGCTGCATCTTCCAGAAGTGGAATCCATTGTTCATCTTGGCCCTTGCACGTCTCCAGCAGCTGCATCCTGGATTAAGAGGCAGCCAGAGGCATTTCCATTGTTTCAACTTTACACCTTTCCAGGACTGTCTGGCAGCCTCCAGCCTCATTCCATTGAGACTCTGGTTTCCCCATTGAATTGTCTCTGTTTCCTGATGACTCACTGCTCTCCCCCCCATTGATTTACTGATTTTCTCTGTTTGTCAAGACCTCAGCACAATACCCTGCTCTTCCTTATCATTGTCACACCCCTGATGGCCCATTAAGGGACAGATTAGGCCAGGCACAACTGGGCAGATGACCAGCCCTGCATAATCAGGAACACCTTGGGACCACCCCTGGACCAACCCCCAGACTGCATCCATTGGACAATCCCCGAAGACTGCCCCCACCCCCCCCAGGGGAGGCACCACCTTGGGAGGGAAGGAAGGGGGGGAATAAAATATGTTGCACCATTGTCTTCAGGGCGGAACACCTCAGCACTGTCCTGGGTGGGGTGTTGGCCTGCTGTCTTTTATTGAGCTCAATAAAACCAGTATTCCTCCTTGGATCTCTCTCCTGCTGGACTCTTTATTGGGAATTTTGAGGCCCAGCAGCATACAGCAGGAATAGCTTACTGCAGCCTCAACATTTTTGGTGGCCCAGATGGGACAGGGAAAGGGTTAATCTCCCTAAACTCTCTGTGGGCCGCCCCAAATTTCCTTTGGCCCCATTTTGGGAGCTGCCTTTCCGAGCAGCTGAGAGGCGAAACCAAGAGCTGTTCAGCTTCCCTCTTTTGGTGCCACCAACCACTTGCTGGATAAGGGGGGACTGAACCTCACTTGGCAGACCCTTTTCAGCTTCGAACGGATGGGTGAGAGACATCCTTTTTGGTTAGGGACCCGGAGAGGAGAACCATCACGATGAGACTGAGGACTGGACTTGGATTGGTAAGGATTACGCTTCGGAACCTGAGTGAGAGAGTGTGTGGGGACGGCCAGTTTTGTCTGAGCGAAAGAGCATTGGCGTGAGTGTTTCCCAGATAGAGGCGAGGCCCTAGATCGTGGGAAGGAGATGCTTGAGGCAGCAAGACTCGTGCGGGTGGGAGCGAAGCAAGCCAGCACAATAAGAGGGGGGGGGTCGGACACGTCCCTGCCACGGATCTAAGCTATTAGGGCTTTAGACCGTGAGGCGAGAAACTCCTCAGTGCTGGGATTGTGGCTTTAGAATAAGAGGTAGGGTAGATAGGGAATTCGGAGCTCTAAAGCCAACTAAATTCATATAATGGTTAGTTAGAAAAGAGAGAAAACTTGTTGTGATGGGCAATGAACTGTCTCCCGCTGGGGTACGAAAGACTCCCCTTGGTTGCACCCTGGACCACTTCCCTGCCTTGGTGGATCCAGAGACCAAATGTAAAAAGAAAAAAGAAAAACAGAAAAAAACCTAGAAAAATTTCTGTAGGGACGTATGGCCCCTGTGCCACCTTGGCCAGGATTCTCCCCCCATCAATGGCCATGGGAGGGGACTTCTTTAGGAGGAATCCTCCACCACATGGAGTGATATCTATGGCCAGATCACCACTTATCGGAACTGCCATACCTTCATATATTTTACAATCTGGGCAGAGAGGCAGGCATTTGCCAGCAGGACAGCCTCGAACCCCAGTTTGTCAAAGGCTGGGGAAACGTGCATCTTTAGCACCACCAAATGCAAGCCCAACCACCCAAAAGATCCTGTTTGAAAGGGGGGCCTCATGGGGTGCACCAAAAGAACATGATTTTCCTTCCCCATATGTGCCCCTGGTTGCAGTACTCACAGCCAGATCTGGCTGCAAGGATCCCTACATGGGACCCCGAAGAGGGGAGAGTGGCTAGTCAACCCTCCCCTGTGCCAGCTTCATGGCTGACTCATTACCAGCCCGATCCCATCCCCATCATCTCTAGAAGGGGGTGCTAGCAGAGCACCAGCCTTCCCCATCCTCATGTCTCAGCCCCAAGGGAATTCAAATGCTAGCCCCCTTGGGGAGACTCACCTCTGTCTTTAGAATTGACCAGACGGTCAGAATGCCAAAAAGCTCTGGAGCCCCTCTTTTCAGAAAACCCAGGCACCTTCACGTGGGGACACCCCCCCCCACAAGACAATATTCCTCTGCCAGGTCCCTGGGGCTACTTATGTACATAAACTAACCTTCTTGCCCCTTGGATCCATATCACTGAATCCAGGGGAGGCCTCTCTACAAGGAGGCTCCACCAAAAATATGTGGACCTGGTTATTCTGAAACTATCCAAACCCCCCCCCCCGCCAAAGCACATGTGAAGCTCGATCAATTTTCCTCTCCTACAGAGAAAAACCGTTCAGCTCCAATCCAAAAAAAGGGGGGAAGGTGAGGCTTCTTCACCTTCTCTCTCCCTCTCTCTCTCCCTCTCCCCCCTCTCTCTTTCTCTCTCTTCCCTCCATTCCTACCTACCTATCTATCTACAGTGGACCCTGGTGTGACAAACAGCTTGTGTTGCATAGAATTTGTACAACATAGAGGTTCCGGAGATAGGGGGAATTTGCTTAGCATGGTCGCTTATGGGGAGGACCCGTACTACTTGGAAATGAGATCGTTCCAATTTCAGTGCATTCCTATGGGAATTTGTGTAAAGGAGAGTTTGCTTAATATGATTTCATTTGGAGCGGATTGGTTCCTTTGTACAGGGTACTACTGTATCTATCTATCTACCTATCTATCTACCTATCTATCTGTCTATCTATCCATCTGTCTGTCTAAATTTGACAAAATAAGGCCAACAACAGGGGAGACACAATGTCTGCCTAGTTGAATTTTTTTTCATGGTGGCTTACTGAGTGCCTTAACTAGTTTTTTCCCTTTGAAAAGAGAGCATTCTAGTGTGCTCCAAAAACTGCCTCCCCCTTTGGGAGACACTGGCTGAATGTGTTGTCCATTGTCTTTCTTTCAAGGGTAAATGCCTCATTTGAGTTGTGTGGTTTTGCAACTCCTATGTGTCTATGTGATTCCCCCCCCTTCTCTTTCCTCTGGCTGTTGTGCTTGCTTCTGTTTGGTTGTGCGTGTGTGTACGTGCACCTAAACTGGATGAGCCTTCCGGAATCAATTTGGGTTTAATTTGTTGAATCCCTGCCTCGCCCTTCTTGTGTGTCCACATTAAAAAAAAAAAGTTTTCCTTTGGGAAGGATTCCTTGTCAAAACCTACCTCTGGGGAGCTGCAGCAGGCCAATCCTTGCTCCCTCTGTGTGCTGGACTTTTCTAAGCTGCACATGGGTGATAGGGGTGCCCCCCTCCTTTCAGCCTGCAGTAATTTCAAGCTGGAATCCTAAGCATTCCCTTCTTGTTGTGCTGAGGTGCCAGGCATGTATATGTGTATTTAATGTTTTAAAGTTTCAATGTTTCTCCCCACCACCACCAACATGAGGGAAAGGCCTATTGCACAAAGAGGCAGGTTTTTTTTCCCTAGAAGGGTAGGCTGGCTCTGAGAGCCCCCACCCCCTCTTGGCTCCTTCAATTTTTTTTTTAAAAAAATAGGTTATTAGTCCTGATCTAACATGGCCTCAAGAAGTGGCCCTAATGTTGATTTGCTTTCTCTATTTTGGAAAAGAACGCATGTGTTTCCCCCCCTGCCCACCCCCCTTTGGCTGATTAAGGGTTTCAAACAGGGGTAGGGACATTCTGGCCTCGAATTGAAAAAGGGGGAGGGCTACTTCCCCTTTTCAGACCCTGGCTTTGTTTTCTTTGTTTCCTTTTTGTGGCCACTGCTGGGATGAATCCCAGGTTCAATGGTGTTGTGGGTCCTCCTTCCCAGGTGCCCACATGTTCCTTCTCCCAGCTTTTCTGGGACCCTCCTGAATATCAAGGTCCTTGCCATGTGGTGGGGCACCCAGTTGTCCCCCCTCCTTTTGCCCCCTCCTTTTGACTCCCCTCCTTTTGACGCCTCTCATGCTCATGGTCCCATCGCCCTAGGGGTCCTCACTCAGCCAGTGGGTCCCGAGTGCCTTCCAGTAGCCTACCTTTCCAAATCCCTCGAGCCCACCACCTCAGGGTGGCCAGCCTACCTCAGGGTGGCCAGGCCATGGCTGCAACTGCTCTGCTGGTGGCTGAGGCAGCCAAAATCACTGAAGGGGCCCCTATCTGAGCCACCCCCACCGCCCGCCTAGGACTGTCCCCCTTCAAACTTCTCCATGGCCGCCCTTTCGTTGCCCTGGCCCCAAACCCTAACTCAGGGGATCAGCCCCTGCTGTTTATTTTAGGGGGTTGGAGGGGGTTCTCTCTCCCCTCTCTCAACAGGTCGCTGCAGCCGTCCCTCCTCAGACAGATCCCACCCCCCGTCGAGTTCCACCCAGGAGACTGGGCGATGGTGGAAGAGCTGCATCCCAGCCACTTGGAGGCAAAATGGTCACCCCCCTGGCACACCAAGTTCTCCTCAGTACCCCAACAGCTGTGAAGATGGAAGAAATGAGATCTTGGGCCCACCATTCCAGGGAAAATACTGACCCACCACCTGAGGAGCCTCGTGGCGCAGTGGTTAAATGCCTGTACTGCAGGTAAAACTGTGCTCACGACCTGGGTTCAATCCCCGGTAGCAGGCTCAAGGTTCACTCAGCCTTCCATCCTTCCGAGGTCGGTAAAATGAGTACCCAGCTTGCTGGGGGGGCAATGTGTAGCCTGCACACTGTAACTAAAATTGTAAACTGCCCAGAGACCACTTGTAGTGGTATGGGGCGGTATATATATAAGCAGAACACTTTAAAGATCCAGAGGTGAAGAGACCGTCAGAACCCCACACCCGACCCCGGAGTGACCCCCTTGCTTCATCCACCTGGGGACGAGGAACTAACCACAGTAACCTGAACCAGAGGCCAGAGAGCAGCCCTGTCTTATCCTCAACCAGCTGTGGTGAGACGTGGTGTGCCCAAGCGCCCCCCTCTCCCTCTCTCTCCCTCACACACTCTCTCTCACTCTCTCTATATCCCTCCTCTTATGCCCCCCCAGGTAGCTACTGCTGAATAGTAAGCCTTTCGGTCCAGGAGGAAATGTAGAGCCTCCAGCTGCAGGACTGCTTTATCTGGAATTTGAATTTGGTTTGAAACTTAACATTGTTTTATCCCTGAAAAAGCTGACTGTTTCCCATGAAACTACTGAACTGGGTGCCTATTTGCTAAAAATGTTTTTGTTTCCTCAGTTCAGAATGGAACCAAAGCAATCAGTCCCCAATTGGAGAGGTTATCCAGGGAATTCACTGCATCTGTAGGAATGGCAATGGGATTGTTATTTGATTTTCACCTATTGGCAAAGTTTCCAAAGCAATGCTTACATTGTGCAGACTGAGGTTTTATACCTCAGCTTATTTCAACCAAAAAGCAAATGAAGGGCCTTCTTAGGAATGGCTGGTTATTGTCATGTTCGGATCGCTGACCTTGTACAATTGGCTAAACCCCTATTTGAGGGACTAAACCAGACGGGTGAAAGGGTTGAGTCAAATAAGAGATGTGGAGAGCATTCCAGAACCGCTAAAGATCAAGCTTATTGAAGCTCTGACTTGAGGTATACCCGCCCAGCACTGAATTAATCAGATAGGGACTGCCACTGCCTGAGAGAAGGTCAGATAGGGACCTACACTTACTGGGAAAAGATAGATTGGGTCTGACAGACATAGGCCGTTACTTCACGAGCCGCTCGCTTCGCGGCAAGCCGTCATTTCTGTGCGAACCGATCGCTTCAGTCCGCACGCTCCTCCTTTTTGGCTGTGACGTCACCCCGACCACGCCCCCTTTACCGTGCTCCAACCGGGGTGAGTGATTCCCCTGCCATGGGCCGGGAATCTTTTCGCTTCGCATCTCGCTTCGCTCCCAACGTCACGTGTGGTCTCGTTTTTTGGCTTTTGTTTCAAGTTTTTTTAAAAAATATTCAAACAGGGATATCGATGCATCGCTATATAGTTTCATCGCTTTGCGCTGTTACTTCCTCGCGCGAGTAGCGGAGGCGGCGGCGGCGGCGGGAGCAGGAGGAGCCGCAGCCGCCTCGCCCGGCCAGAGCAGGGCACCTGGGGCAGGCAGCGTGCAAGCGGCGGAGGGCGGGTGGCTGTGCCATGCGGGGCTCCCCCCGAGTAGCGGCGGCGGTGGCGGGGGGGCTGCCAATGATGCCAGGAAACAATGGACAAAACAATATAAATTAGGAGCGGAAAACACAGGATCGTACAGTAACCACGCTCTGTCGTGAATGACAGCCAAGCATTGATGCATCGATACGCCAAGTAAATTTTTTTAAAAAAATAAAAGGAGAGTGGAACTGGACGTTGCAAATCAGCTTTCTAATGCGAAGGGAGCACGTGAGGTAGTAATCGATTCGGTCCCAAAAATGCCCCGCGTGAGTACAGAGAAACGGGGGTGGGAGCGAAGGGAGACCACGTGACCACCACGTGACCGCCTCCGAATTCAAATCGAAGGCAAGGTCGATTCGAAGCGAGGCACCTCGTGAAGTAACGGCCATAGAGAGAAAGTTAGACTATAAATGGCTCTCTGTTGAGAGCGGGGTTTTCAATACTCACATGAATGGCTTCCCTGACTCCTCTCTCAGACCACCTCTCTTCTCTGTCTAATATGTGTACATCTTCAATTTTGAATGAGTGCCCTTTGTCCTTCAAATGGAGGTATACTGCTGACTCTGGTCCTGAGCTGTTGCCCTTCCTATGATGAGCCATCCTCCTCTTTAATGGCTATTTAGTTTCTCCGATGTGGAGGTCTGCACACTCCTCAGTGCATTGGATCATATGTACTATATTGCTCCTTTTGTGTTTTGGTGTCAGATCCTTTGGATGGACAAGCCTCTGCCTTAGGGTGTTTGTGGGTTTGAAGTAAACAGGGATGTGGTGTTTGCCAAAAATCCTTTTAAGCTTTTCAGACACTCCTGCCATGTAGGGAATGACTAGGTTCTTCTGTCGGCTCTGAGTCTCAGGCTGATCCATTGTTATTCTGGGTTGGGACACTGCTTTACTGAAGGCCCACTTTAGATATCCACAGGCCTTAAGTGCTATATTCAGGTGTATGTTTTCCTCCTTCTTGGCTTCTGTGGAGATGGGGATGCTCTCTGCTCTGTGGTTTAGGGTCTTGATGACTCCTATTTTGTGCTGTAATGGATGGTGGGAGTCAAACAATAAGTACTGATCTGTGTGGGTGGGTTTCACTGGCCAACAAATTTTATGAAATATTTGGTTTCCTCTACAATTTTGGGTGAGGTAATAGATTTTTACTTTGCTGAACAGAAATATGTAATTGTAATTTCTGTATCACGTTGGGTTTTTCAGTAATCGACATTTGAACATTTAGCATTGTAATGTCTTCTGTGATATAATGCTACAGAAGGATATTGCAATAGTTATAAAATGTAAAGAAATTAGAAATGTTTTGCTGTAGATTTTCATTTGTAGTCACTGTCCTGTGCTTCACGTATCAATGTCCAGCAATAGTCTGCCAGCATAGACGGACTCCACTTCTCCTTGTAGCATTTCTCCATGGTCGCAATGTCTTGGTGAAATTGTTCACCATGTTCATCACTGACTGCACCAGGATTGGTCAGGAAGAAGTTCAAATGAGAATGAAGAAAATGTATCTTCAGTGACATGTTGCATTTCATTTACTTGTAAGGTTGGAGCAGATTTTCAACTACTTCAACATAGTTTGGTGCATTGTAGTTGCCCAGAAAGTTAGCAACAACAATATTGAAGGCTGCCCAGGCAACACATTCAGCACCCTGCAGAAGGTCTTCAAAGTGACTGTCCTTTTATCAGCTCTTAAATCTGTGGGCCAATGAAAATGCCTTCTTTGATCCTAGCACCACTGATGCGTGGAAACTTCTGTCTTAAGTATGTAAAGGCTTCACTGTGCTTGTTCATTGCTTTGACATAGTTTTTCATTAACCCAAGTTTGATGTGCAAAGGTGGGAGATAAATGTTCTTCTTATCTAGGAGAGGATCATGTGTAACATTCTTCTGTCCTAGAACCAAGACCCTGCACAGTGGCCAGTCCTTTCTCACATAATGTGAATCTCTAGCTCAGCTGTCCCACTCGCAAAAAAAAAGCAGCAGTACTTGATGTAACCAAGCTGGAGACCAAGTAAAATTGCAACAACCTTCAAATCGCCACATATATTCCAATTATATCTCGAGTATTAGCTGCATGTTCTCATATGTATGGAAGGGTACTTATTGCCATTATGCAGCAAAACAGCCTTCAAACTTCACAGTGAAGTTTCCTCATCTGAGGGAAGTTTGCCCTTCGAAAATCAAGGGTTTTTATGTCTGATTTGCTTGACACTCTTCCTCCAACATGCATGGCAAAGGAAATTGCAGCATGGTCACTGTTCCCCAGAGACTCAGTGACATTCACATCCCTGACCAGGTCCTGAGTATCACACAGTATTAGATCCAGAGTTGCCTGTTCTCGGGTGGGCTCCATGACAAGTTGCTCTAAGGCACAGTCATTCAGCAAGTTGAGAAACCCAGTTTCTCTTTCTTGCCCGGAGCTCGCATTGGCCCAGTCGATGTGGGAAGAATTGAAGTCCCCCATGATTACTATCCTATCCCTCTTAGCCACCTCCATGATTTCTCTCCTCATTTCAAGGTTCCCCTCAAGTTTTTGATCTGGTGGACGATAGAATACTCCAACTATCACATCACTCCTTGGACCTGGTAGTTTAACCCACAGTGATTCTATGGTGGAATCAGACCCTCTGTCCATCTCCATTCTGCTGGATTTTACCCCTTCTTTGACATAGATGGCCACTCCTCCTCCAACCCGCCCCTCTCTATCCCTTCCATAGAGTTTATCACCTGGGATTGCTGTATCCCACTGGTTCTCCACATTCCACCAGGTTTCCGTTATGGCTATTGTATCAATGTTATCCCTAGCTGCCAAATGTTCAAGTTCTCCCATCTTTGTTCGGAGGCTTCGAGCATTGGCGTAGAAGCACCTGTACAGTGAGTGGGTCCCGCAACAACAGCTGCTGCCTTGTTCTTTTCCCCTCACAGCTTTTATTTTCAGTAGACAAACTGTCACAGTCCATTATTCTCCCAGTGGTAATACCTGCTATGTCATCTCTATGTGATTCTCTACCCTCTCCAACCTCGTTCCCCGAGGATGAGGTGTTCCGAACCGGATGCCACTCAGCTCCTGTCGGCTTTCCCCCAGTTATCAGTTTAAAAGCTCCTCTGCTGCCTTTTTGAGGTTGAGTGCCAGCAATCTGGTCCCATCATGATTCAAGTGCAACCCATCCCTCCTGAACAGGTTTGGCTTGTCCCAAAATGTTCTCCAGTTCCTGACAAATCTAAAGCCCTCCTCTCGACACCATCGCCTCATCCACGCATTGAGGCTTCTGAGTTCTGCCTGCCTGGCAGGTCCTGCACGAGGAACAGGTAGCATTTCAGAAAATGCTACTTTGGAAGCCCAGGACCTCAATCTTCTACCTAACAACCTGAATTTGGCTTCCAAGACTGACCGTTTGGCCTTCCCGACATCATTGGTACCAACGTGTACCATGACCACTGGCTCCTTCCCAGTTCTCTCTAACAAGCTATCTAAATTTCTCGTGATGTCTGCAACCTTTGCAGGCAAGTGACCATACGGTTATCATGCTCATCACAAATCCATCCCTCTGTATTTCTAATTATAGAATCCCCTAGCAGAAGGAGCTTCTCTCCTGCAGCCTGCTCATCTACATGTACCTGATCTTGTATCTCATCAATAGTGATGAGGGAGAGATCCTCAGGTGGAACCAATTGTTCCTCTGTGCCTGCCTCATGAGGTGTGCTGAGGGAAAGAGCCTCAAATTGATTGTGCAATATGAGACTCTCTGAGAGATCCCTTGGCCTTCTACTCCTTTGAGTCACATTCCTCCACCCATCTACCTCCTGGGTTGGGGAAGTGAATACATCCTCAGAAGTGTGCCCTGTCTCTTCTTGGTCCTAGATAGTCTGTTCTGCTCTGTCCAAGAACCGCTCAAGCTCCTTAATATGTTGCTGGTCCGATATGCGAGCCTCTAGCTGCTGGACCTTCTGTTCCAATAGCGCAACCAGCTTGCACTTGCAGCAAATATAGTTCTGCACACGCTCTGTCATGATGACAAACAATGCACGGCCAATGCACCATCTGATAAGAATAAATTTAAGCTAAAGAAATTGGGTGTAGGTTGTTTTCTTTGTGAGTTGCCAATGCACCATTATAAATTGACAAAGTACCATTGGTGGTTCATCAAAGCTGCCACGCTGAATTAGTTATATAGCAAAAAGGTTTATTAAAGACAGATAGAGGTACAGCACAGGACAGAGAATGGGTTAGCTTAAGGATCCAGGGCGCAGCACGGCCAGAGGCCCTGCTGCCTCCTGGATCGGACAATACAGAGAATGGGTTAGCTTAGGATCCGAGTGCAACATGGCCAAACGGCCTTGTTGCTCTGGACACCGAGTGATGGTTTCCGTGGTCTTTTATACTCTTTCTGTAACCGCAGCTTACGTATTTCGTGCGCATGTCTTACGTAATCATACCTGGTAAGTTATCATAATTCTCAGAAATGGCTTTTGCCTATTTTTAGTTCGAGATTATTTTCCCAGAAATTGGCGCTTCTGGCGTCACGAGATGGTGCCCACGTTATCTGTTTCATCTTCGCCTCTCCTATCTTGGTTAACCACAAGAATTTGCTACTTCTACAGGCTGGCACCTGGGTTTTATCTTTTTTGTGTTTCTGCCAGCATGACCTAATACCTTCAGTCAGGTTTAACTCTTTATAATAGTTTTTGGCTTTATTCTCATATTGAGTTAATTCGATTAATTCTTATTAATTCTTATTAATTAATTCTCATCAATGGCACAAGTACTGCAGGTAACTACAGTTACTCCCTCCAACTCCATTTTAACGAGTACAATAAAATGTATTCAAGGTCTCAAAAATGTAAACTTACACTAAATTTTTTTTATCTAATAAGACTATTTACTTCTTTTCTTGTTTATTCAAGATCTAACAGTGTAGGGGCCACTAAAGCACTTGCTAATGTGCAGAGGACCTCCTCAAGAGTAGCTTGGCTTGGGAACTCAAATATACCCAGAAGAAGAAGCTATTTAAAGATAAAAGTCCGCCCCTTACCTCCTGCAAGGAAAGGAAGTAAGCTCTATCCCCTCTGGCCGTGTGCTTCCTCTATAGCCG
>JAHTLZ010000023.1:330209-347187 GCA_023846285.1 Phrynocephalus versicolor | reverse complement strand
TGTGATTTGCTAAAGCAGTGTATAGATAGTAGATTGATACCCTTCACCACGAATTGAAGTCAAGCTGACTGGGCGGTAATTATTTCGGTCTTTTTCCCCTTTTTGAAAATGGGGACAATATTAGCCCTCCTCCAATTGATGAGGACTTCCCCTCTTTTCCATGGCTTCTCCAAGATTATTGCCAATGGTTCTGAAATTACTTGACAGTTCTTTTAATATCCTTGGGTGTAATTCATCTGGCCCAAGAGACTTAAATTCATTTATTGTTTCTAGGTGTTCCTGTACTAGCTCTCTACCTATTCTATGTTGTAATTCCCATCCTACCTCAAGTACTCTTTGTCCCAGCGGATCTCTTTCTTTCTTTTTGGAGAAAACTGAGACAAAGAAGGTGTTGAGTTGTTCTGCTTTTTCCTTGTTGCCTGTTAGTAACTGGTTATGATCGCCATGCAGAGAGCCTAACACAGGCCTGCCCAAATCCGGCCCGGGGGCCAAATCCACCCCGTCAGGCCATTCTGAGTGGCCCACGGCTGGCTGGCCTGCCCCTCCCTCCCCCTCCTTTGCCCCATGTTTTTTTTTTAAAAAAAAAATCTTCTGCCAACACTAACACCGCTGGGAAGCTTGGGCATCTGGGTGGACGGGTGGTCTGCCACCACTGGCACCGCAGGGGAATGTGTGGGGGTGGGCAGGCCAGTGGGCCTCTGTCACCACCAAGGAGCTTTGGCGTGGGCTGGCGGGTGAGCCATCACCACTGCTGGGGAGCTTGCAGGTTGCAAGGTCGTACAGATAGCCTCTTCCAAGGGAAGACCTGTGACCACGGCTCCCTGTGCTTCCTTTGGTCCCCACCTTCCTTCCTTCCTTCCTCCCTTGGTCCCCACCTCCCTCCCTCGCTTCCTTGTTCCCCACCTTCCTTCCTTCCTCTACTGGTTTCCACCTCCCTCCCTCCCTCCCTTGGTCCCCGCCTTCTTTCCCCCTGCATATATTGGCTGTTTGCTTATATTACTCTTTGGTGCATTTCCCATTTTCCCACACAAATTACAGTGGACCATTTGAGTAACTACATTATGACGCTGTTAGTAATCAGTCTGAGCAAATGTCTTGCAACAACTCAATATATGGTCAATAGTTTCATCTGCCTCTTTACAGAGTCTATATGTGGGGTACTCAGCTGATTTTTCTATTCTAGCCTTAACTGCATTTGTTCTGATAGCTTGTTCTTGAGCTGCAAAAATCAGGGCTTCTGTCTCTTTTTTCAGTGTTCCATTGGTGAGCCATAACCAGGTCTTTTCCTCATCTACTTTTCCTTTAATTTTTTTCGAGGAACTGCCCACACAGTGCTTTACTATGCCAGCTATCAGCTCGTATTGCATTGTTGTTTTCCTACATTGTTTCTTTGTTTGCTTTACTTTAAAGACCTCCTTGTTCTTAACCTCCAATAATGCTGGCTCTCTATTTTTTACATAATCTGCCAATGCATGCTTCTCTTCTTCAACTGTCTGCTTCACTTGCAGAAGACCTCTACCACCTAATTTTCTAGGTAAATACAGCCTGTCAACATCACTGTGCAGATGTAATGCATAGTGAATGGTCATAAGTTTTCTTGTTTTCCTATCCAGACTATCTAGCTCCATCTGAGTCCAGTTTATAATGCCAGCGGTATACCTGATGACCGGTATGGTCCAGCTATTAATGGCCTTGATGGTGTTAGCACCATTCAGCTTACTTTTTAATACTTTTCTAACCCTTTGGATATATTCTTTGCTGACCACATTTTTCACTTGACCGTGCTTGATATTAACTAATTGCAGTATGCTCAGATATTTATAGGCTTCAAACTGATTATACTTAATGGCTTGTCCATTTGGCATTTCAATTCCTTCAGTCTCTGTGATTTTTCCTTTTCTCAGTGCCGCTGTGGCACATATGTTTAGTCCAAACTCAATGCTAACCTCAGTACTGCAAATTCGGGCTGTGTTGGTCAGTGAGTGTATTTCAGTTTCTGATTTTCCATACAACTTTAAGTCATCCATATACAATACATGAGAAATGTCCCCTGAATTTTTAGCAGTTTGGTACTCTAAATTTGTCTTCTGCAAAATTATTGAGAGGGGAATCAGTGCAATAGTAAATAGCAGAGGTGACAGAGTAACCTTGAAAAATCACTCGTTTAATGTTAACCAATCCGTAGATTTTGTCCCTGACAAACAATTCTGTTTTCTAGTTCTTCGTCACATTTTCAATTAGGCCACTAACACTTTACATATTCCAATGGCATCCAGGCACTTAATAATCCAACTATGCGGTACTGAGTCAAAGGTTTTTTTTATAGTCCATCCAAGTCATATATAATTAGTTTTCCGGGCTTTACAATTCTCTAGGATCATTTTGTCAATGAGTAACTGATCTTTTGTGCCTCTACTTCCCCATTTGTTCCCTTTCTGCTCTACTGGCATGATGTTATTTGCTTCCAAATAATCCTGGACTCTATCAGCTATGATGCCTGTCAGCATTTTATACATAGTTGGTAAACACGTGATTGGCCTGTATTTTTCAGGTATTGTTCCTTTTGTTGGATCCTTCTGAATCAAATAGGTTTTGCCAGTTGTTAACCACTCATTAATATAACCTGACCTCAACATTTCATTAAATTGTTTGGCCATTTTTCCATGCAGACTGGTCAGGTGTTTAAGCCAACACCGATGCAGTTGATCATTGCCAGGTGATGTCCTATTTTTGACTCTGCCCTCTTTTGGCAATCATATCAACTGTTATTTCTACTTGGTCCATTTTACACTTGGGATATTTGTTCTCAAAATCTTGTAGCCTTCCAGCATTTCTATTAGAATCTTTCTCAGTCCCCCATATGTCTTTCCAAAACTGAATGGTTGCCATTTTTTCAGGCTTTTCATTCTTTATACTTATCTTCTGATTTAAACTCTGATAGAACTTTCTTTGATCTGATCGAAACAAGTGGTTGTCTTTATCCTGAGTAAATCTAGTATCATATCTTTCAATTTTTCTAGCTGTTGCTGTTATTTGCTGCTTCACTATTTCCAATGCTTCCCCAATTCTCCTTGTACTTAGCCAGTATTTTTCAGTCAAATATTTGTTGATCTTACCATTCTTTAATTTGTCCTCCTGCCGGTTTTTCAAGTTACTCGCATCTGCTCGGAGTCTTTTGATTTTAAGCTCCAGCCTGATCTTCCATCGTGGTTTCTCAAGACAATTTTGGAGGGCTATAATGGTGGAATCCCTCGTTCTTCCAATACTATTACTGCTATACTGTAAGCAAGCTGATTTATTTGTTCATTTGACATTATATGGATTGTTGCAAGTGCAGAGTTTACGTCGTTCATCAATGGTACCAAATTTTTTCTAGGCACAGTCTTCAAAATCAGAAGCCTTCCCCTCTCTTCATTTAATGCAGAATGTGACAGTATTTTATTCTTCGGTTCTTGCTGCCTAATAGAGAGCTCTGCTGGTGTTCCAATCCTAATTGAACATTCTTGTGGTTCAAATTTTTGCACAACATCCATAATTTCTTCAACTTCAGATTGCTCAATATTCCCAGGTGTTATTAATCTATTTTCTCCTCCTATAATTTGTGGACCCCCTATTTCACAACTCCTTCGTATTATTTCTTATTCAACTTTACTAAACACCTTGTTTCTAATAATACAGTATATCTTTGCTAGTCAGCTAATCGTAATTCAGTTATCTTGGAGTTCAGATATTCTTGTTTCCATAATTGATGGATCCCTTTTGGTAACCTTGTTTTTCAGGTACTGCTCTATAATAGCATTTCATGATTGCCTGATTCTCTGGTAAAGTATATTTCTGCTGCTTCTGAGATGGTTCAACTTCCAGTACAGGCCCATGCCCTGGTTGCTCAGCAATGGGATCCATGACCTGTAGCCCATTTATCGACGGATGTCCAGGTTCATCAACACCCATCATGGTCCTTGTTAACCCGGGTGACAACTGAGCCAGTATAGGCTTCTTTTGATTATATTTCACCATGATTCATGGGTTGTTGGGTGCACTCATACCAGACCTCTCTGGTATGGTTGGACCTAGTGGTTGTTTACACTACCACCAGTGCAGCCCTCAACATCACTGGAGCAGTTAAGACCCCCCGACCATGACAAGGCGGCACCCTTGTGGGGGGATGATGATGATGATGATGATGATGATGAAATGTAAGAAGATGATAAGAGAGGCAAAGAAAGATTTTGAGGAACACGTGGCTAGCAATATAAAGGGTAATAATAAAAGCTTCTTTAAATATGTTAGAAGTAGAAAACCTGCCAGAGAACCAGTTGGCCCACTGGATGGTGAGGGAGGAAAAGGGGAGGTAATGGAGGACTTGGAAACTGCAGAGAAATTAAATGAGTTCTTTGCATCTGTCTTCACGACAGAAGACCTCGAGCAGATTCCACTGCCAGAACCGCCCCGCTTGACTAAAGAATTAAATCAAATACAGGTTAAAAGAGAGGAGGTTTTAGGACTAATTGATAAATTGAAGATTAACAAGTCACCGGGCCCAGATGGCATCCACCCAAGGGTTATTAGGGAACTGAGAAATGAAATTGCAGCTCTCTTAACAGTTATATGCAACTTGTCTCTTAAAACGGCCACAGTGCCAGAGGACTGGAGGATAGCAGATGTCACACCAATTTTTAAAAAAGGAAAGAGGGGGGACCCAGGAAACTACAGGCCAGTTAGCCTTACATCTGTCCCAGGGAAGATGGTGGAAAGCCTCATCCAAGAGAAAATCTTAAAATATACAGAAGAACAAACCTGCTGAGAGAAAATCAGCATGGCTTCTGTAAGGGTAAATCTTGTCAGACAAATCTTTTAGAATTCTTTGAAAGGGTCAACAGGCATGTGGATTTGGGTGAACCAGTTGATATAGTCTATCTGAATTTTCAGAAGTCTTTTGACACAGTCCCTCACCAAAGGCTGCTGAGAAAATTGCACAGTCAGGGGATAAGAGGGCAGGTCCTCTTCTGGATTGAGAACTGGTTGAGATCCAGGAAAAAAGAGTAGATGTCAATGGGAAATTTTCACAATGGAGAGAAGTGGAAAGCTGTGTGCCCCAGGGCTCTGTCCTGGGACCGGTGCTTTTCAATCTGTTCATAAATGATCTAGAGACAGGGATAAGCTGTGAGGTGGCCAAGTTGTGGATGACACGAAAGTTTTCCATGTGGTAAAAACCAGAGAAGATTGTGAAGAGCTTAAGAAGGAACATTCGAAACTGGGGAAATGGGCTATCAAATGGCAAATGTGTTTTAATGTTGCAAAATATAAAGTAATGCATACTGGGGCTAAAAATCAAAACTTTATCTATCTACGCATGGGCTCTGAGCTGTCCATGATAGATCAGGAAACAGATCTTGGTGTGTTGGTGGACAGCTCAATGAAGGTGCCTACCCAATGTGTGGCAGTGGTGAAGAAGGCTAATTTCATGCTAGGGATTATGAAAAGGGGGACTGAAAATAAAACAGCCAACATTATAATGCCATTTTACAAAACGATAGTATTGTGTACAGTTCTGGTCACCACATCTTGAAAAAGACATAGTGGAACTGGAAAAGGTGCAGAAGAGAGTGACTAAAATGATTACTGGGCTGGGGCACCTCCCTTATGAGGAAAGGCTAAAACATTTGGGCCTCTTTAGTCTGGAAAAAAAAGGCGCCTGAGGGAGGATATGATTGAGATGTACAAAATAATGCAGGGCATGAGTAAAGTGGATAGAGGGAAGCTCTTCTCTCTCACACAAAATACCAGAACTAGGGGACATACACTCAAATTGAGGGCTGGGAAAGTAAGAACAGACAAAAGAAAATATTTTTTCACCCAGCATGTTGTTAGTCTATGGAACTCCCCGCCACAGGATGTGGTGATGGCATCTGGCCTGGATGCCTTCAAAAGGGGATTGGACAGATTCCTGGTGGAAAACTGCATCACAGGTTACAAACCATGATGAAGATGTGATCTCCAGGCTTAAAACCAGGGTACTTCAAGGGTCAGATGCTGGGGAGTAGTATCAGGAGACAGATATCTAGTCTCATGCGCTCCCAAACGCATCTGGTGGGGCCGCTGTGAGATACAGGAAGCTGGACTAGATGGGCCTTTGGACTGATCCAGCATGGCTCTTCTTATGTTCTTATGTTCTTATGATGATGATTAACCCTTCAGTGCTATACTGCTACTAAGTTTTCTGCACAGTGGGTACTAATTTTGGACCTGAGAAAACTGCTTTAGCATTGGCCTGGAGAAACACTGGTGAGGGGGAGTGACCAAAAATGTGTGCAAGAGCTACAGTCTTCCCTCTCTGCTCGATTGCCTACATCTTCACTTGAAAAGAAGTGGGCTCTGAACAAGCTCTATGTGCAGATTACAGCCATGGTTTTTATCAGAGCCCAGAAGCTCTATGCAAGGGCAAACGAAACTCTGGGAATCAGACACAAAAGTGAATAACAGGTTTTTTTTTCAGGCCTTAGGATTCTGCTGGCCAGTATGAATATTCCACCTTGCCTGCCAAAAGACAAATGAGGGATTTTGCATCAAGCACTCCAACTACTGTGGAGCAACCTAGGCATGACTAATAAAGAGAAATCCCAGGGTGCCGAAGTGAAAGATGCCCAGCTCAGAAATGCAATTGGCAACTGGTCGTTGGATCCAGGGTTTTTTGAATATGCTTTCTTGGCATTGGTGGCCCTGACCGAAAAACATCCAGATCTTTCAGTATTTGGTTTAAAACCAATAGACCATTCAGCATGTATGGAGAGAAGGACAGGTTTTCACCTGAAGTGGCAGCACATAGAAAAACAAACAAATTGGGAGGAAATATTTCCTGGTTGAACATTATACAAATGGAAAAATGGACTAAAGGATGGATAACTAAAGTAGGGGGAAGTAGAAAATTGATGAGATTTGAAGAAATTATAGATAGAAGAAATGAGATAGAGAATAAAGAACAGAGGAAAGGAATTGTAAGTGAGATATATAAAATATTAATTCAGGAGGATAATAAAAAATAATAATTTAAGAAGATGTTAATAAAGAGATGAAAAAGGAAGAATGGGGGAAATGTGGTATAAAAGAATAATGAAAAATATGTCAGTGAGAGTTAAAGAAAACTGTTATAAAGTATATTGGAGATGGCATATAACACCTGTGAAGTTAAATATAATAAATAAAGAAATATCTCCAATTTGTTTGAGATGTAAAAAAGAAAAAGGGACATATATACATATGTGGTGGGCATGTGAGAAAAGGAAATTTTAATGGAATTTGTTTTTTAATGAAATGCAAGAAATATTAGGGGGAAAGAATCCAATGTCCCCCAACTGGTATTGTTAAACATGGTTGCAGATACACAACTGTAGAAAGAGGAGGAGGAATTGGTAATTATAATGGCTATGACTACAAGGCTGATTTTTGCCAAATATTGGAAATCTAATTATCAATTAGTAATGGAAGAATGGTATAAGGAGTTATGGAATCTAGCTATTAGCGATAAACTGTCTTGTGAAATTAAAATTTTGAAAGGCCTGAGCAAGTCTAATGAGCTTAATGGAATATGGGATAAACTGTTAGCATATGTATTTCAAAATGGTAAACGGTACACACTCGCAGAAGACTCAGTGTATTTCTGGAGGGAAATGGGCTGGTCAATATCATGAAAGTTGTAATTTTGTTTAAGTCCTGAGGGGGGTGGGTTGCATGGGGTTTCTGTCTGTTATATTTGTTATAGTTTTGTTACATTGATGTGTGTTATTTTTGTTACATTGTTACATTGATGTGTTTTATTTGTTTTTTATATAAAATTAATAAAAGTTAAAAAATAAAGCTGCTCTGCATCCTTTTTGATGCTGAGAGCCAGCAATCTGGTGCCATCATGGTTTAAGTGCAACCCGTCCCTCCTGTACAGGTTCGGCTTGTCCCAAAATGTTCTCCAGTTCCTGACAAATCTGAAGCCGTCCTCTTGACACCATTGCCTCATCCACCCATTGAGGCTTCTGAGGTCTGCCTGCCTGGTGGTTCCTATATGAGGAACAGGCAGCACTTCTGAAAATGCTACCTTGGAAGTCCTGGACTTCAATCTTCTTCCTAACAACCTGAATTTGGCTTCCAGGACTGACCGCTTTGCCTTCCCGACATCACTGGTACCAACGTGTACCATGACCACTGGCTTCTTCCCAGCTCTCTCTAACAAACTATCTAGATGTCTGGTTATGTCTGCAGCCTTTGCACCTGGCAGGTAAGTCACCATATGCTTATCATGTGCATCACATATCCATCCCTCTGTATTTTTAATAATTGAATCCCCTAGTAGAAGGAGCCTCTTTCCTGCAGCCTGTTCATCTACATGCACCTGATCAACTATATTAAGAGAGAGGTCTCCAGTCTGTTCCTGTTGTGTGTCTTCCTGAATGTCATCAAGTGTGATGAGGGAGAGATCCTCAGGTGGAACCAGTTGTTCCTCCACGCATTCTTCCTGAGGTGTGATGAGGGAAAGAGCCTCAAATTGATTGTGCAATCTGAGACTCTCTGAGCGATCCCTTGGTCTTCTACTCCTTTGAGTCAGATTCCTCCACATCTCAACCTCCTGAGTTAATGAAGTGACTTCTTCCTCAGAAGTGTGCCCTGTCTCTTTGTCCAGGATGGTCTGCTCTCCTCTGTCCACAAGCAGATCAAATTTGTTGATTTGTTTCTGGTTAGATATGTGGGCCTCTACCTGCTGGACCTTCTCTTCTAGTAGTGCAACCAGCTTGCACTTGCAGCAAGTGTAGTTCTCCATGCGGTTTGTCAAGATGACGAACATGTCACAAGTGTTGCAGGTAACTACAGCTGCTCCCTCAGACTCCATTGAATGATTGCAATATTATGGTTCTCAAAAATGGACCCTTTTACTACCTTTGTATCTAGTAAGACTTTCTTCCTTTGTTTTTTATTCAAAATCTAACAGTGCATGGGCTTCTAAAGCACCTCTACTCCAACCGCAAGCACCTTAGAAACTTACAGTGATAACTTGCTCCTGATTCTTAGGAACTCCTCAGCAGTAGCTCTGCTTGGGAAAACACCCAGAAGAAATTAGTATGGTAGAAGGTTTTATTTTTAAGTTTGCACAGGAAGTAGTCTCAAAGCCTCCTTTCTCTCTGCTGCTTTGCAAGAAAAGAAATTGTAAGCTGCTGGGAGCAGGTATTTAAAGGTAAAACTCCACCCCCTCAATTACTGTAAGCACAGGAAGTAGCCAGAAGCTCCACCCCCGCTGGCCGTGTGCTTCCTCTATTTTTCTCAAAGCCTCCTTTCTCTCTGCTGCTCTGCAAAAAAAGAAATTGGAAGCTCCTTGGAGCAGGTATTTAAACGTAAAACTCCATCCCCTCGATTACTGTAAGCACAGGAAGTAGTCAGAAGCTCCACCCCCTCTGGCCAGGTGCTGGCCATTTGTCAGTTGATCAGGTAGAAGATCCTGCCAGCGATAAGTGTCTGGTTGATATAACAATGACATTATTATAAGAATTCGTGATTGTATTAAAATAAGTTAACATTGGCTAAAGCTATCGTAATATTGAACAACTAATTGTAAACCAATAAACATTTCCTGTTTTATTTTGAAACAATGAAACCTATGTCTCTCTTACATATATACAAGAGTTCAGTTAATCTGGTGGTGGCACTGAGTGGGGACCCAGTGTGTGTGGAGTATGTCACAAATTGGTGGCAGCAGAGGGATGCCTAAACAAATCCAGTGGTGCCTTTGAAAAACCAGACCTTTAAAAAACTAGTTATAAAGAAGAAAAGAAAAATAGTGAATTTAGTGGACTTGTATTTGGCAAGCCTGATGGTTTATTTGGTGGGAAATCTTTAAGTAGGGAAAGATTCCATGTGAAAGGCACAGCCTATTTAAATGAATTTTAGGCTCTGGCTGGGGAAGGGTGCTGCTGAGAAGGAAGGAAGGCAGGCAGGAGGCAGTGGTGAGCCAAGGCACCACCTGGGGGAAAAGCATTTGCACTTCCACCTCTCCCTGCTCTCCCTCAGGCCACCTCGGGGACCCTCCTCAGCCCCCGGCTTGCCTCCTTCACCAGGCCCAGAGGAGGAGCTCTGTCAGGGAAGGAAGGTGCCCGCCCTCTCACCCTCCAGCCAGCCAGGCAGCCATGGTGTGTCCCCGGGGCCATGAGGCTTGTGCACCTGCTGGGCTGGAAAATGGTGCTGTGGCCAGCCAAGGTGGGTGCGTGGTGCTGGGGCGTCTGACCCTGGTAGCCCTGGAGGCCATCGAGCACTCTCTCTCCCTGCGAGGCAGCCAGCAGGAGGAGGAGGAGGGAGGCGCACCAAGCTGAGGGGGTGGGTTGGGAGGGGGAGGAAGGGGGCCTGCCATCTGTGGGCCACTCAAAATGGCCTGACAGGCCAGATTCGGGCCTTGGGCTGGACTTTGGACATGGCTGTAATAGAGGGACAAAGGATGTGGTGAAGGGGATTGTTCTTGAAATAATTAAATTACAAGTGGCTAAAGTCGATATACAGTTTAAGGAATGGACTGGACAGTGGGAGGTCACAATTTTGGACCTAATTCCTACAATGTGCCTGATAGGTCTCAGAGTTATAGACCATGTATGTGGTAAAGAAAGTGAAGGGTGTACCAAAACCAGAAAATAAGAAAAGACAGAAATTATTACAAAATAGTGCAATCAAATTAGATAGGCAATCAAATGGGAAGGTCAAAGAAATGGGCAGTTTAACCGTCACTAACAACTTCCATGACATGCCAGTTGCAGTAGAACAGAAGGAGGAGGAAAGCCTAAAAGAATGTTTGGAGGCTGTAGATAGACCAGAGCTACCAGTGAGACCTAAATCATTTGAAATGGAAAGTAACCTGATATATAAAGAGAGAAATTTAATGCCACCGGGAAGAAAGGGTGGTGCCTAAGGAATTCAGACAACAGATATTGGGGGAAAGCCATAACAGTGTAGATAAAAGGACACAGAGATATGGCAAAGATGAAACAAAAGAACCAGTATTTACTACAGAAGGGTGGCTGGAGTTTTAAAAATGTCAGCAAGTGTTTTAAAAGACCTAAGAAAACTATTAATATAAATCATTTCCAGAAAAAAAAATTAGATGTGTGAATTTACTTAAGACAGATCAAAGTAGACAAAAACATATGAGCAGGCAAGTCTCAAGAACATTTAGAAATGGAGAATTTTACTTTGAGAGAGATGAGTTATTTGAGAAACATGCCAAATAAAAACTGGAGGAATGTAGAGTCTGAAAAGAAAATCAAAGGACATGATAGATTAGAGAAAATCTACAGTAAAATTGAAGCATGGGGCAAAGAACCAGCTTTGAAAATAAACTTAAGTTGGAAACTAAGTCAATAAGTTTTATAAAGTCTCTAAGGGATATAATAGTTGAAACTGATCAGAAATATGGGAAGGCTTTTGAAAGTAGTGCAGCATGAGTGCTAGCAAAATGGAAGAAGGAGTGAGGTGTAAAACATGAATACAATTTAAAAGAAAGTATTATGGTAATAGATATTGTAGCAGGAGAGAAATATACAATGACATTCAAAAAGGTTTTGATGATTAAAGTAAACACTTCCATGAATACCAAAATAGAAGGGATGTTAATATTCAACACACAAATACAGTGCTTATAAAGAAGACAAGCATGAAAGGTAGTTCAGACAAACTTGTAAACAGCAGAGTGAAAGAGACAATTTAAAATTGTTCATGTAAAGTTAAAAATTCCTCTTCGTATGATTAATAATAGTGTGGTCTGTTGGAAGATAGAAATGCTGTCTAAGGAATGGAAAAGGCATTATTTGAATATTCTGTAAAATGTGTGCAGGAGAGAGTTGGTCCAATACACCTAGGAGAAAAGCTAAAGCCAAAACATCCAATAAATGGTTCAATCAGACTTCCACAATTGTGATATTGTTATTAAACTTGATATGGGGCGGTCTGAGAGCAACACTGGCAGTATATTTACTGATGTTGGTGTACTACGTTTTGCCGTTGATCCATGGGGGAGATCGGAGTATAAATAGGAATTGGAGAGTACTAACGTTTTCAAAAGTGACAACTATATGGACAAACTGCAGCATAAAGTTGGGAAAGATGTTTACGATGATCCAGTAAAATCATTTGGGAAATTGTCTGGAACCTGTTGCAAACCAGGAAGGGATTTACCACCAGTGCTAAAAAGGACTTGAATGAACTGTATCGGAAGTTATGTCGGAGAGTTGAGTCCCACATTCGAAGAACTCATGGAAGCATGGCATCAATTTATTTTGAACTAGACTTTGAGTTTAAGTGCTGAAGGAGGTGATCACCCATGGTGTGTCATCGTTCAGTGGTTGCAGGAATTACCAGAACAAATCAATTATATGGATTATGGTTAAATAATAAGATAATATTGTCTTTCTATTGTTGATATATGAGGAAGTTGTGCTGTGTGTGTGGAAATGTAATATAATAAAATGTGAAAGTGTAAGTTAATGTATAAAAGCTAACTGTAAGTAAAATGTTTATGTGATTATTAGAATAATTAGAGTATGTATATTTGTAAGTAAATAACTTGAAATGTATGTATAACTGTATTTTTACTGGATATGCAAAGGTATATTGAATGACTTGTTTAACTCCAGGAATTTAATTTTAAGTGGGCAAACTGATTGGAAAATTTATCCTTTTAAATTTATTTATTTATTTATTTATTTATTTATTTATTTATTTATTGTATTTTTATACTGCTCATCTTCCAGGATGGAAATCTGGGCAGTTTACAATTAAAACAACAATTTATGACAAATAAATAAGCAAAAGAGGACTAGTAAAATAAGGAGGGTGAGGCTCTCCAGAGCAGGCGTCGCGGGCGGCAAAAAAAAGAAAGAAATTAAATTAAATTAAATTAAAAGGTTGCCATATGCTTCTTTAAAAAGTAAGATTTTCAAAGCCTTTTTAAAGGCAGGCAGGGACTGTGCTAGGCGCAGCTCGCTACTAAGATGGTTCCACAACGTGGGGTCCACCACAGTGAAGGCACGATTATACGCGAGCGATTTCTGCGCCTCCCTGGGTGTGGCCACCCTAAGTGAGTGTGCCTGCACCATTCTAGTAGGCCTGACCTCAGTTGACCTCTGGGAGATAAGCTCCAACAGGTACTCTGGTCCCAAGCCATAGAGGGTTTTGAAAATCAAACTCGGACCTTGAACCTTATCTGGAGGACAATGGCCAGCCAATGCAGGCGAGCCAGAACTGGGGTGATGTGATCGAATCTACAAGCACCCACCACCAGTCTGGCCACTGCATTTTGCACCCACTGGAGCCTCCGGACAAGGGTCAAGGGCAACCCCATGTAGAGGGCATTGCCGTTGTCAAGATCACGAGGGCCTGCACAACTGTCTTCAGGGAGGACTCATCAAGGTACTGGCGGATCTGGGTGATCCTGCGGAGATGGACAAAAGCGGCCCTGGAGACCTGGGCTTTCAGGGAGAGGTCTGAGTCCAGGACCACACCCAGATTCTTGGCCCTGTCCGAAGGCTGGAGGGAACCCCCGAGGGTAGGGAGGGGGCCATTGTACCCGGATGAGGGCGCCCCGAAGAAGAGAACCTCAGTCTTCTCCAGGTTCAGCTTGAGCCGGTAGGTCCTGGTCCATTCCAAGACTGCCTCCAGACACAGGTCAAGGGAGCATACTGCCTCCTCTGCAGAGGAAGAAAAGGAGAGATAGAGCTGCATGTCATCAGCGTTTAGTTAGTTAATTAAGGGGGGAGGTTGTGGGAGCCATGGCGGAGCCATATTAATAACAGGCATATGCTGTGTTAGGAACCATTTTAGAAAATAGGCATATGCTGTGTTAGGAACCATTTTAGAAAGTATAGTACCCTTCGCCATTAGGGTGGAGCGAGCCTGTCACATGCACATAAATGTATCCATGTTATGTATTGTCATGAGACTGTTGGCAAAATGTTATTGGATAATGCTATCCATGGCCATTTTGAATGTTTAATAAAGGCTGCCGATTGGGTGTGGCCGGCAGAGTCAGTTCTGAGGAGAACAGACTGGAGTTACACACCAGAGATCAAGCTGCAGTGTCCATTTTCTTCAAGAGCTCTTTATTATTTTCGCACCATTCTTTCTCTGATTGGGGCTGGTTTCCGTCAGGAGGTATGTGACAAAAAGGGAAAACTAGTTTGAATAGTCATTAGTTTGTTTTGAATAGCCCATCACCAAGTAGGTGGGAGGGGCTAAGCATGTTATGTATGGAAACCTAATGGGTTCAGTTCAGTTCAGTTCAGTTAAGAGACTTGAGAGTCAGTTATCGGAGAGTCAGGATGGTTTGTCAGTTGGCTAGGTGGAAGATCCAACCACTGATAAGGGTCTGGTTGATATAACAATGGCATTATTATAAGAATTCATGATTGTATTAAAATAAGCTAATATCGGCTAAAGCTATAGTAATATTGAGCATCTAATTGTAAACCAATAAACACTTCCTGTTTTATTTTAAGACTATGAAATCTGTTGTCTGACTTTCTTAACTATACACAAATGTTCAGTTAATCTGGTGGTGGCAGTGAGTTGAGACCCAGTGTGTGTGAAGTACGTCACAGTTACATAAAAAAATAAGATGCAGGTACAAACTGGTCTACGAAGTATAGTATCAAGTGAGATATATATCAATCAAGGGGTGAAATAAGGGTGCAGTTTAGCACCCTTTCTTTTCAATTTCTATGTAAACAACCTGATCTCTGCAATGGCATCTCCTCCTTTCTTCCCTCCAGCAGTTGGAAGTCATAAAACCTCAATATTACTCTATGCCAATGACCTGTTACTGTTATCCTTGAATAAAATTTGCCTCAAAAGAATGCTAATCAAATTTGAGCAGCTTTGTAAGATGGAACAATTAACTATTCATTATACTGAAATCAAGATTATGGTTTTTGGGAAGAACCGCCCCCAGGCATAACTAGTTATTAGATCAGGGGTCCTCAAACTTTTTAAACAGGGGGCCTAATACGTATGCTCCACGAAGGAACCAAATTTAAGATTAGATGTAATCCCCAGGGTCAACTCACCAATTCTGTTGCCACTGATAAAGGTGTTAAACAGGGATGTATTCTGGCCCCTCTTATTTTCAATTTCTATATTAACTCCTTAGTGGCCTATCTTGACCACGGGACCTTCCAGCCTCCAAAACTGGTTGGAAAGCATATCACTCTCTTGCTTTACGTTGATGATGCAGCAATCCTCTTTAGAACACCTATAGGTCTCAGAAGAGCTCTGAATGCATGATCACAATTTTGTAAGTAAGAGCAATTAAAGCTCAATTATCAGAAAACTAAAATTGTGGCCTTTGACAAAAGACCTAAGATTTACTCTTGGAGTATCAATGGGCATAACATTGAGCAGGTTTCCTCCTTCATATATTTGGGAGCAGTCCTTCAGGCTAATAGTAGCAGAAAAACCAATGGAGATTATGTTGCCGACATTGGCCAAAGAAGTTCTCTAGCCATTCTTAAATATCTTAAGGCGGCCGGCGGCCAATATATTCCTGCAGCACTTAAACTATTCCAAACTAAGTCAATTTCCCAACTTCTGTATGGAGCCCAATTAGGTCCCCTTTCCAATTAAGCTCCACTGGAATCTAAATTTGTAAGATTGGCCTGACAAGTTCCCAAATGTGTTCCCAATGTTACTCTCCGATTATAGCTAGGCCTCATGAAAGTGGAGGCTAGAGCTTGGGTGGCTATTCTTACCTATTGGCTTAGATTGCATTTCTTCCCTAAGGGTTTAGCCCCCTCTTATTAGAAAAGATTACTTTAAGTCCAAATGGGAAGGGACAATAATATTTAAAATTCTCTCCTTAGGACTTTCCCAAGACCTCCTTTTCACCACGAACTATGACCAGGCTAAAGCGCTTATTAAGCAGCGGGTTACCAACTCAGAGCGACAACTGGATCTAGCTAGCTCCCCCTGCCTTTATTATTAATGACTCCTGCAGGTATCTGTCTTCCCCAATGGGATACTTAGCCAAGCTTGAGATACCCACTCACCGGAGGGTCTTTACCTTGGCCGATGTCATGCCCTCCCTTCTGCTGTTCTTGAGGGACGATATCAAAGATCTTCCTATTCGGAGAGGCTATGTCCCTGTGACTCCAGTGATATTGAGTCAACAGAACATGTACTTCTTCACTATTCCTTTCATAAAGATACCCGGGCTAAACTTATATCTCCAATACTCTATAAATATCCAGGACACTATTACACTCAATTGCTTCTGTCAGATATCAATTTTTCTATAAAATATAGTGTGGCTAGTTTCTGTGCTGCAGCGATCAAAATTTGTAGGAAAATGACCAGCATTACCAACTAATTAAAAGTATCACTTACGATAGATAGCCTGCTAAGTATCAACAACCCTTGATTAATCAACAAATGTGCAATGTCTTATGTGTATGGAACTGTATGTGTATATGTACTCTGATGCTTTTTGTACATATCTATTTTGTTCCTCCTCTCTGGCTCATTGGCATCACTAACTCCTCAGATATTAATAAGGTATAGCTTCGTGATGGTCAGGATGGATTTGTGGGCAGTTTTTTATATTATTTTATTACTATTTATTATACATTATCTCCTATTGCTGGTCAGTGACCGTAATAAAGTGCCAGAACAATTGGACAACTTAAAATATTTTTATATCAGAGGAGGACAGCTAATAAATCCTGCTCTCAGGTTTTTCATTCTAAAAATTCTGGTCCAAATGCTCCGTGGGGAAGAAAAATGTGGAGAGGGAGCCAAGCCTAATTTGGAAGTAATACAGAATAACCTTTTAAGGCAGATGTTGGGGTTTCCTCCTGGGATCACCTCAGCACACCTTATTTATTTATTTACTTACTTACTTACTTACTTACTTACTTACTTACTTACTTACTTACTTACTTACTTACTTACTTACTTACTTACTTACTTA
>JAHTLZ010000023.1:294680-330199 GCA_023846285.1 Phrynocephalus versicolor | reverse complement strand
TTACTTACTTACTTACTTACTTACTTACTTACTTACTTACTTACTTATATCCTGCACCATCTTCCCAACAGGAACTCTGGGCGGCTAACAGGAATAAAAAACACATAAAACAAGCAGTAGAAACTGCAAACAAAAAGGCAGCGGGAGGCAAGATGGCGACGAGCCCAAGGGAGGGGGGGAAATCTACTAATTAACAAGGTCGCCGAAGGCCTCTCTAAAAAAGAGGGTCTTCAAGGCCTTCTTAAAGGCAGGCAGGGACGGAAGCAGGCGCAGCTCACTGGGAAGGTGGTTCCAAAGTGAAGGCCCAACCACAGAGAAGGCGCGGTCTCGCGTGCGCATTTTCCGCGCCTCTCTGGGTGTGGCAACCCGCAGTGAGTGCGCCTGAGACGATCTCGTGGGTCTGGATCCGGATGCCTTTAGGGAGATGCGCTCCGCCAGGTACTCTGGTCCCAAGCCATGGAGGGCTTTGAAAATCAAAACCAGGACCTTGAACCTGATCCGGAGGACAACGGGGAGCTAGGGCTTCCTTTAATTTGTGCTAGAATTGCTTTAGCCAACTTTAGATAGTGGCATAGGTTAAATGGCCTGGAGAACCAATCATTGAGCAAGAGCTTTTGGATAGAGCAACTGCAGACTGGAGGTTGGGTGAAGCAGTGCCAAGAAGTGAAAGATCTATGATCTCACTATGGAAAATTTCCTTAGTCTTGATTCTAGTTCTAACACACAGGGCCACAATTTCTTTTTTTTTAACCTTTCTTTTTTATTATTTACATTAATATCTCACATAATATACATACATTTGTACAATTTCAAAACGTAACCGTTATCATAGATTGTGATTGTTTAGGTAAGGAAAAGAACAACAACAAAAAGAAGAGAGAACAGAAAAGAAAAGAAAGAAAAAAGAAAAAGAAAAAAAAGAAAAAAGAAAAAAGAAAAAAGAAAAAAAGGAAAGAAAAAAAACCAGAGTCACATAGTTATATATATCATTGGAAGATTGTACCATCCATATTTCAGTCTTTAGTTATGTTTTTGTCATATGCTTATAATTCATCTCCTTTTTTATATTTGTATTTTAACCAGTCATAAAATAAATTCCAGATTTGTGCAAATTTACTTTCATCTTTGTGTTTTAAAGTCATAGTCAGCTTATTCATTTCAGCACATTCTAATATTTTTGCAATTATCTCTTCATCAGATGGTATTGCTTTTACTTTCCATTTCTGTGCCCATATTAATCTGGCCGCTATCAATATGTGGACCACTAGGTAATGTACTTCCTTTTCTAAGTTGGCAGTTATGCCTAACAAGTAAAATTCTGGTAAAAACTCCACATTCTGTTGAAGGATTTGGGTGAGCCACTTATGAATTTTGGTCCAAAATTTCTTTACTTTATTACAGGTCCACCAGCAGTGATAGAACGTTCCTCTATGCTTTTGACATTTCCAACATTTTTCTGAGCTTTGGGGGAACATTTTATTTATTTTGTCTGGGGTTATATACCATCTATAAAACATTTTTAATAAATTTTCTTTATATGTGGTGGCAATTGTCAATTTATAATTTACTTTCCATAATTGCTCCCATTTTTTTCAAATGAATCTCATGACCTATATTTCTCGCCCATTCAATCATGGTACTCTTCACCTCCTCATCTTTTTTTTTAAGTAATTCCCAATCTAGCATGACTATATAATTTCTGGATCATTTTACTTTCTGTACTTTAAGAGTATCTTATCAATTAATGACTCATGTTCCTCGAACCCATATTCTTTTTTTTCTTGTTTCTATCTGTCATATAATTGATAGTAAGGCCACCAAGATTTCAATATAACTTTAGCTTCTAATTGAGTTTGAGATTTTAATTGCCCTCCTTTCTCTAAAAGTATCTTATATGTGGCTATATTCTCTGGGTTTATGATGTTGGGGTGGACTATGGCTTCTAGGGGGGAGATCCATTGGGGTATTTTCCTATAAAATTTACCTCTAATTTCATCCCAAATGTGTATTAGAGCTTTTCGAATGTAATGGTTACTAAATGTAGTTCTTTTGTTCCTAATATACCATAAATACACATGCCAACCCTTTTGTAAATCAATACCTTCTATATTCAGTAATCTTTTATTCTTTAATGTGATCCATTCTTTCACCCAGACCATAGAACAAGTTTGGTAATATAAATACGAATTTGGAGTTCCCCAGCCTCCTCTTTCTTTAATGTCTTGTAAAAGCTTCATTCTAATCCTGGGTTTTTAAACTGACCAAAGAAATTTAGAAGTTATTTTATTTAATTCCTTTAAAAAGGTTTTCCCTATAATGATGGGTATATTTTGGAACAGGAATAGTAATTTCGGGAGGATGTTCATTTTTAATGTTGCTATCCTTCCTAACATTGAAAGGTGCATTTTATTCCACCTCTCTAAATCTAATTGTATTTGCTTTAATAAGCTCCCATAGTTATCTTCCTTCAATGAAGAGCATCTTGATGTTAATTGAATGCCCAAATACTTTATCTTTTTCTGCGTGTGACCTGTTATTTCAGTGAGTTGCTTTACTTCTTGATTTTGCATATTTTTGTCAAAAATTTTGTTTTATTCTTATTAATTTTTAATCCTCACCAATTTCTTCTATTTCTTTCAATAGTATAGGGGCGGAAGTTAGTGGATTGTCAAATATGAAGGCTAAATCGTCCGCATATGCATATTTGTATTCCTCCTTTTTAATTTTTAGACCTGTAATTCTCTGATTTTTCCTGATCTCTCTGTTCAACACCTCTAAAACTAAAATAAATAATAGAGGTGATAGTGGACAACCTTGTCTGGTGCCTTGGTTTATTTTTATGTTTGGTGATAATTCCCCATTTATTAATACTCTTGCTCTCTGTTTAGAATAGATGGATGTTATTAAGTTTATAAATTTTCCTCCAAATCCCATAATCTTCAGCTGTTGTATCATAAATGTCCAGTTCACCTTATCAAAGGCTTTCTCTGCGTCTAAGAATAGGATTGCCATTTCTTTTTCCGGATGAAGTTCATAATACTCTAACACATAGTCCTGATATTATTTGTTAGTTGTCTTCCTGGTAGGAAACCGTTCTGATTCATGTGAATATATTCTTTTTTTAAAAAATTCAGTCTCCCTGCCAGGATTGTTGCTAAGATTTTATAATCGACGTTTAAGAGTGAGGTGGGTCTATAATTTAAGATTTCCATTAAATCAGCTTTTTCCTTGGGGATTCAAGTGATAATTGTTTCTTCCCATGAAGTTGGGATGGTGCCGATATTCAGTGCTTCATTAAATATCTTAGTCATTAGTCCTATTAAGGTTTTTTGAAGACATTGATATATCTCTGCTGGCAGCCCATCTGGTCCTGATGCTTTGTCCTTTTTTTGTTTTTTTATGGCTTCAATTATTTCCTCTTTTTTATTTCCACATTTGATAATGTCTTTATTTCCTCTGGTAATTTAGGTAATTCCACCCTATTTAAATATTGTTCTATTTTTATTAAATCTATCTTTTGTGCGTTATATAATTCTTCATAATATTTTATCACTATATCATGTATTGGTTCCTTTTTTGCATGTATATTGCCTACTTTATCTTTAAGTTTTCTAATATACCTTTCTTCTCTCCTTTTCTGAATTTTATAAGCTAACCATTTTCCCAGTTTGTTGGCGGCTTCAAAATAATTTTGTTTGTTTGCCTTTATTTATTTATTTTATTTATTAGACTTGTATCCCACCCATCTTCCCAAAGGGAACTCTGGGCAGCTAACAGCAATAAAAACAAGTAGTGAGGCACAGGACATAAATGAGGCGAGAAGGCGGCAGGGCCCGGGCGGAGGGAGTTAAAAAAAACTAACTGAAAAGGTCGCCAAAGGCCTCTCTAAAGAGTTGGGTCTTCAAGGCCTTCTTAAAGGCGGGCAGGGACTCCAACAGGCACAGCTCACTGGGAAGATGATTCCAGAGCGAGGGGCCCACCACAGAGAAGGCGCGGTCTTGCGTGCGCAATTTCCGTGCCTCTCTGGGTGTGGTCACCCTCAGTGAGTGCGCCTGCACCAGTCTCGTGGGTCTGGACCCAGTTGTCCTTTGGGAGATACGCTCCGCCAGGTACTCTGGTCCCAGGCCGTTGAGGGCTTTGAAAATCAAAACCAGGACCTTGAACCTGATCCAGAAGACAACAGGGAGCCAATGCAGGCGAGCCAGGACTGGGGTGATGTGCTCATATCTACGGGCACCCACCACCAGCCTAGCCGCCGCATTTTGCACCCGCTGTAACCTCCGGGTCAGGGTCAAGGGCAACCCCACGTAGAGGGCATTGCAATAGTCGATCCTCGAGATCACCAGGGCCTGCACAACTGTCCTCAGGGAGGACTCATCTAGATACTGGCGGATCTGGGTGATCCTGCGGAGATGGAAAAAAGTGGCCCTGGAGACAGCCATCACCTGGGCTTCCAGGGAGAGGGCTGAATCCTTGCTTTACAGAAATCCAGTCTATGAAAGGAAATCCATGGGAGTAAAATGCCCTGGTTTATGAAAATTTTATATGGGAAACCCCGGGTTACATTTTTTAATAAGGAAGGCATTACAAAAAAACAAAACAAAACAAAACAAAACACTTGTTCCCAGGATGCATTGAAAAAACTACTGTACCCAGGATGCATTGCACCCCCATGCATACACTTTTTTTGCATGCCATTTGCAAACTGTGCATGTACTCTGTGGGGTGGAGGTGACAGAGCATTCTTCCCCTCAAGTTTTGGAGCCATTCTGGATATTTTTGCAGCAGTTTTTGGAGTTTTTGAACTGTTTGGTGCATTTCTAAAGTTGTAGAAAGTTAGTTGAGCGTTGTCATTTGCAGGGCTTTTACTGTGTGTTATGCTTTATGGGGGGTGTCCATGCCAACTCATGTGCTGTGCATGCCTCTTACTATGTATTCTGCATTGGGGGAGGTTTCTGCTGTGCATTCCTCTTACTGTGTGTTAGGCATTGTAGGGGGAGGGGGTCTGACTTTTGAACCTCCAGAACAGATTAATTGGTTTTCATTTCATTCCTATGGGAAACCACACTTCAGTTTACAAAATTTTCATAATACAAAACATCCCGGATAATTGATTAATTTCATAAACCAGGGTACCCCTGTATGTGAGATATTCAGGGAATTGCAATAGCATTGTCACCCCCCTTGGGTAGTTTCCATGGATGAGCAGAAATTTGCACCCACATCTCCAGAGTCTATATAGACTGAATTTGGAGCAAAAAATAATTTTTAAAAGGAGCAAAAAAGTCAGAAAAGGTTCCATTCAAGAAAACTGTCAAGTGCCTTAACCATGAATGTATGTGAGCTTTTCTTTTTAAACAAAATGACATCCATGTGAGCTTTGTGGCACAGTGGTTAAACTGCTGTACTGCAATTATAACTGTGCTCACAACCTGGGGTTCAATCCCAGATAGCATGCTCGTGGTTGACTCAGCCTTCTATCCTTCTGAGGTCAATTAAATGAGTACCCAGCTCATTGTTTTGTGGGGGGCAATGTGTAGCCTGCATAATTAAATTGTAAACTGCCCAGAGAGTGCTTTTAGCACTCTGCAGATGTGTGTAAGCAGAACACTTAGCTTTCTGCTTTTGAATTTGTGTAACTTCCTTCCTTTTTAATATGCTCCCTCACTGATATTTCTGCTAGACAAACACATTCCCACATGTTCCATTCCAGAGAAAATGTCCTCCATTGACCTGATTCACCCAGGCTTTATTTTCACCATAGGTGTGAAACCTGTGTCTAGACCAGGTTTCTAGGTTGTCTTTGATTGTTGTCCTTTCCCTTTTTAAAACAAGCCTCCTCAATCTAGAAAACACATGTTGGGATGTCACTCTGTTGTTTCCCTAAGATTCTGTTGATAACATATTTATCAAACATCCTTCACCCAGATTTCATCTGCAGTCTTTCCAATAAGAGGCTTTGATAAACCACTTATGAGATGCATAAACTTGATATATGTATTTCAGGATGTCAAATTTCTTAGAATTTCTCTTTGGAGATAGTAGTTACTGACAGCAAGAGCATTTTGGAACATGTTCTCTTTGCATAGCTAGCTAGCATTGCACACTGTTCAGAGGAAAAACACTCGACCTGCCATGCTTCCTGAAATTCCACTTGACAAATTTCTGATATCCAAATGAGAGAAAATGTAAGCCACTTGGCTATAAGTTGTAACAGCAGCTTGTGTACTATGCTCATGTAAAAATGTAATTGTAATGCAATTACAATGTACACTGTGGTATATAGAAACTCCAGCCAAGACAGAGATCATTCACATGGTGCCCCCAGCAGTCTGTAGGGTGGGAACATCTCCTTCGGGGAGGGAGGGGTTAATCCTCTCTGCAGAGGAGCAGATGCACAACTTGGGCGTTGTCCTGGACCCAGCACTATCCATGGGTCTCTAGGTGGCATCTGTGGCCCAGTCTGCCTTTTACCACCTTATGCTTATTGCCCAACTGTGCCCACACATGAACTCTGGAAGCCTCACTGCCTTGGTTCATGTGCTGGTAATCTCAAGGCTCCACATGTAATGGCCTCTGCATGGGGCTGCCCCTGAGGCTCGTGCGGAGACTCCAGCCAGTACATAACATGGAGGCCAGACTTTTAACTGGGTTGACATACTTCCACCATATCTCCCCACTCTAGCCATGCTGCACTAGCTTCCTGTACATTTCCACACCAGGTTCAAGGTGATGACTCTCACCTATAAAGCCCTCATCGGTTTGGGACCTTGTTACCTTTCAGAACACCTGCTTCCATCAAGAACTGCCCATAATACACGTTCTACCCAGACTGGGTGCCTAAGATATATCACCCAAGAGGGTCATGGAAAGGAAATACAAGATCTTGTGCCTTTTCAGTGATTGATTCTACTTTGTGGAATGAGCTTCTGCCCAAGATTTGCCAATCCCCTTCCCTGAGTACATTTTAAAAAGCCTTGAAAACCTAGCTTTTTCAACAGGTCTTCCCAAAATTTTAGTTGCGGTTCTGCCATCTTAGTTTTTAATTCTCTACTCTTAATTCCCGTGTTAGTTTAATCAATTTTAGTTGTACTAATATTAACTCAATTTAAATTAATATATTCAGTTATAAGCTTGTTTTCTGATGTTATGGTGGTTTTATCATTTAATGGTTGTTATAGCTATGTGTTATGTGAATGGTTCATTTGTTGTAAGCCACCTCGAGTGGAAACCAGTAGGATAGGTGGGGTATAAATCTAATAAATAAAATGAAATTATTCTTGATAGGTAATCATAAGAGGATTTGCTCTACTTTTATTTGAGTTTTAAATGAATGAGAAAATGTTCAGTTTGAAAGCACAACTCTTTTATTGATTGATTGACGAATAATATTTTATACCACTTTTCTTCTTAAAAAGAATCCACTGTGGCTTCCACCATTAAAAGGACCATTAGGTAGAGAAGTAGTACAGGAACGCCTGGAAACATTAAATGAATTTAAGTCTCCTAGGCCAGATGAATTATACCCAAGGATATTAAAAGAACTGGCAGAAGTAATTTCAGAACCATAGATAGGCAATAATCTTTCAGAAGTCCTGGAGAACAGGGGAAGTCACCATCGATTGGAGGAGGGGTAATGTTGTCCCCATCTTCAAAAAGGGGGAAAGGAGGACCCAAATAATTACCGCCCAGTCAGCTTGACTTCAATTCCGGGAAAGACCCTAGAGCAGATTATTAAGCAGGCAGTAAGTAATTACACTGATCCCCCACCTATTGTGGGGGTTAGGGACCCGAGCTAACCCGCAATAATTGAAAATCCGCGATATGCAGGTGCAGGTCGGATCAGGCCTGGGGGGTGTAGCTGGGGGATCTTGTAATTACCCCCAGGCTGGCACTGCCCCAAACGGGCCTGTGGGGGCCTTCCTGGGCCTTCGGGAGGCCCCAAAAGGGCCTCCCTGCGAGCTGGAAGTGACTTCCGGAAAACTGGAAGTGACTTCCGGATCACCAAAAATCATTTCTGAGGCCTCCGAGGAAGTTCCCCCCTTACCCCAGGGGGTCTTTTTTCATATACTGTTGTCCCGCAATATACTGGGACCGCAGTATATGAACCGTGAAAGGGCGGGGGAACACTGTATTTAACAAACAATGCTATCATTACAAGAAGTCATAGAATCATAGAGTTGAAAGAGACCTCAAGGGTCATCCAGTCCAATCCCCAGCCATGCAGGAACCCCATCACAATATTTCTGAAAGATGACCATCCAGCCTGTGCTTCAAAACCTCCACAGAAAGAGACTCCAGCAGCCTCTGTGGTAGCATATTCCACTGCCAGACAGCTCTAACTGTCATGAAGTTCTTCCTAATGTTCAAATGTTATCTCTTTTCCTGTACTTTGAAACCATTGCCCCAAGTCCTAGTCTCTGAAGCCATAGAAAACAAACCTGTTCCCTCTCCAATATGACATCCTTTCAAATATTTAAACATAGTTATCATATCCCCCTCAGCCTTCTTTTTGAAAAGCTAAACATTTCCCATTCCCTAAGCCGTTCCTCATAAGACATTTCCTCCAGATCTTCAACCACCCTGATAGCCCTGCTCTGCACCGGCTCAAGGTTGACAACATCCTTTTTAAACTGAGGCGCACAGAACTGGACACAGTACTCCAGGTGGGGTCTGACCAAAGCAGAATAGAGTGGTACCATCACTTCCCTTGATCTAGACACTATGCTTCTGTTGATGCAACCAAGAAGCGCATTGGCTTTCCTGGCCGCCGCATCACACTGCTGGCTCATGTTCAATTTGTGGTCCACCAAGACTCCCAGATCTCTTTCACAAGTACTATTTTCCAGACAAGTACCTCCTATCCTATGTCTGTGTAATTCATTCTTTTTACCTAGATGTAGTACCCTACATTTCCCTCTGTTGAACCGCATTCCATTTGCTTTGGCCCAGCACTCTAATATGTCAAGGTCCTTTTGGATTTTCATCCTATCCTCTAGAGAATTAGCAATTCCTCCCAATTTGGTATCATCTGCAAATTTAATTAGCATACTCTCTATTCCTTCCTCCAAGTCATTAATAAAGATATTGAACAGCACTGGACCCAGAACAGAACCCTGGGGCACCCCACTGGTCCCGTCTCTCCCAGATGAAGAGAGGCCATTTATGATCACCCTTTGGGTGTGATCAGTGAAGCAATTACAAATCCACCAAACAATGCCACTATCTATCCCACTTTCTACTAACTTCTTAGCAAGAATAACACGGCGATCCTTATCGAAGGCCTTACTAAAGTCCAGATAAGCAATATCCACAACATTCCCCTCATTCATCAGGCCTGTAATTCTATCCAAGAAAGGGATCAAGTTAGTCTGGCATGACTTGATTTTAAGAAGACAAAATCTGCTTTGAAGAATGCATCGATTTTGAATGTGTAAGTTTGATATGTAGGCCAGGCCCCGTATTCTATACAGAAGTTCATTCAGCAGGACATAAAATCAAAGAGTGCTTGGTCCAAAGGATAACCAGGGTCATGGAGTCCAGCCCAAATGTATAATCCATACATATCTGAAATATGCCTACTTACGCATACAATATCAAAATAACAACCCCCCCTTTTAAACTTGTCATTAATGTATTATTATTTTGGCTAACCTTTTTAAATATTCTTAATAGGAAATATTTTTGGTACCAAAATACAACTGTGATGTACCAAAAATGCTCTTGTGCTCTTTGATCTGGAAAGCATCACATTAAGAGCAATGACAAGACAACTCAGGAAATTCATAATGACCATTGAAGACTTTTGCATCTAGGTCATGAGACTTGAATTCTCTTTCCTTGTAGCATGCAAGATATTTCACTATCAGATGATGGCTGTTTAGCAGTCTACATGGATTACATGACTCACTAAGATAAATCTGTACTATGCATATTCCAGCATTCACACACATGGCTCAGGCTGAGTTTGGCAATACCTAGGGGAAACATAAAAAAATTAAAATGCATGAAATGTGGGTTCTAGCCCCAATGAAGCCTGAACTCTCCCTGGAAACCAAAATGACTCTACAGGAATTCTCCCACATTATGAGAATATGAGATATATTGGAAAAGACAATAATTCTGGGAAAAATGGAAGACAACACAAGAAGGTTGTTTGTTTGAATACACAATGTATGTTTTACAATTCTTAGCAGCAGCTCCCATTGAACTAAGGCCCTTCATTTTGGATGGCATTTAAGTCCTTGAGAAAGCCAGAGCTCAACTTCTTGGCTGCCAATGCAAATAATGCTGCAGTATAAATAATGAACTGCTGATTGTCAATGAGCAACCTTGGTACTATTTCTTCGTGGATAATAAGGGAACATCTGGATGATGGGCAATAAAAATCTATCGCTAGGGTTCTTGTAGAGAGGGCAAATTAGTAAATAGTGAATTGTGTCTTTTATCTGATTACAGCCATAGACACATTTACGTTCCATAAATGGAATTATTTTGTATCTCCCTTCAAGATAAGCAGAAGGCATCTGTTGAAATTTAAGATCAGTGAAGACTCTACAAAGCCATGGAAAAGATAATGTCTCAAAATATTGTGGCCCTAAATCGTTGCTCTGAAGTTTAGGGTACCACATTGAGAACAGAGATTCAGAAATTGTGTAGTAAGAAGGCTGGTTAACTTCTGGTATGCCGTGGTGCGGACTCACCTCGGATTTGCTGCTCGTTGGGTGGTCCTTTTTTGGCTGGTTGTGGCATCCTTGTTCGAGCTGAGAAGAAGAGGAACGAGGTGGGGAGGGGCTGGAGGTACCGCCCCATGAGAGAGGCTGAGGACGTGAAGAAGACTGCTGGCAAATGTCTTCATTCCAGAGTCCCATCTCTTGCTGAACCACAACACAGCACAGCAGGGGCTCTACCCTGCGCAAGCCGTAGGTTTCCAACAGCTTCGTGCGAGATTTGCAACACGGAAGCTGCAGAGGTTTCCAAAAGCATAGCGGAGGAAAGCGGAGGAAAGCAGAGGAAAGCAGATGATATGACTGACACCTATTATATGACATTGGCAATTATCCCTCAACATATTCTGAGATTGCAATTAGAACTCCGAATTTTGAACTTTTGAGTGGCCGTCGAGCGGTGGAGAGGAGAAGGAAAAGAGAGGTGAAGGGGAGCTAGGTGAATGGGTGACTCGATAGGAAATGGGAGGAAAGCTGTCCTTTGCCCTCTAGTGGCCAAATGAGAATGGAGGAGGAAGGGTCGAAACTAGAGGGGATAAGTAATTGAATGGACTTCTGCAAGTATTCTATACTTCTACATATTTGAATGGGTGATTTGTAGGTGAAATTGATTCTGTGAACTCTGTGAACTCTGTGAACTTTCATGAAATCAATGAATTGCATGAACCTATTGATCTAACAGTGGATACGTAATAATTGGAGTAGAATTTTGGACTAGTGTGAACTGAATCGCAGCTGACAGAACAGAAGTAAGAAAGAAAGAAAGAAAGAAAGAAAGAAAGAAAGAAAGAAAGAAAGAAAGACTGATTAAGGTGAACAAGGAAGCAAAGAAAATAGGTGAAAAGACGAACTAGGAAGAAACGGAAATAAGGTTTGGACATTTCAAGTAGAGAAAGCGGGAAAAGAAAGTAAATATAAATCAAGAAAGCTACATAGATTGGAAAATAGCGGATTTAAAAGTAATATAAAAGTGGATAGACCTGTATTGAAACATAAGAAATTCTGTATACAATTTTGGGTTGCTTAAACGGATATATGGGAAGCACTAATGTTCATCTGCAGAACATATATAGAGAAAATTGTCTGAATTGTCTTAATTGTTATTATTTTATTGTCACATCATTTGTCACATGAATTGTCACATCTTAATTGTTACCTAACTGACTGATTGACTGGAAGATAGGAAAATAATTGGAACATAATAAGGCTAACTATTTCACTATTTAATTTAATTTAAAGTGGATTTAATGTCAATATTAAGAACCCTCTGAACTTATACTGCTTATTTGGTTGGGGAACTACAAGTAATTCATGTGAACATTAAAGTAACTCTGAATTTACATTGCCTACTTGCTTGGGGGAGTAAAAAGACAGTGTTTGTGTTTATTTGAGAGGAAATCTTGAAACTGAGGAATTATATATCTTACTATAGATTTAGGAAGAGTAAAGTCATTGTATATTTATAATGCCCACTATGGCATCTAAAGGAGCTAAAAAACCTAGCTCCAATCCACCCTCAGTTAATTCAAGTCCAGCACAACAAAAGACAATTTTAGAATTAATGGGAAAGCAAATAAATGAAGAACAAACCAGTAAGGAAATGGAAATAATGGCAATGTTTACAGATTTTAAAGCAGAAATTAGAAACAATCAATAAAAAATGGAGGAAAGGATAGATAAGATACATACAAAGCTGGATGAGACAGTAAATTCCCTAGAACTAACTCTACATATAACTGACTCAAAACATGATATAACAAAAATGCCAACAAAATTGAAGAGATAGAAAAACTGAAAGAAAAGGAAAAAGAGTTAGCGAAGCAGAGAGAACTCAACACAGAGACCCAAGCAGAATTTTTAAAAATTCTGGAGATAACTACAAGGATGGAACTAGACAAGGCTGCACATATGTTAAGATTAAGATATGTGGAAGAAAAAAAAGATCAGGATCTAGGGGAAGTAATTATCCCCCCACTTGCAGAAAGATTTGGCTTAGAGGCCCAAGAGCTGGGAAAAGAAATAGAAAGCATGTATAGAGTCAATTCAAATTTTGCAAGAAAACACAGAATGCGGAGAGATATTAGAATAAACTTTGTAAAAAGAAGTACAAAGGGTAAGATTTTGAAATTAACCAATTACAAACTGTTGGTGATACTGGGCAAGGAAGTGATAGTACTAAAAGAAATCCCAAAAAGCTTAAGAAAAATTAGGAATCAGTACCGCTTCTTAACTGATAAATTAAACCAATGCAATATAAGATTTAAATGGCTCATACCAGAAAGAATTCTTGTGAACTGGAAATCAAAAAATATAAAACTAGAGACAGTAGAACAGGCAGAGAACTTTGACAGACAACACCTCAAAAAAGAACAACAAGAGGGTGAAAACTTATCAGATGAGAATAACAGTCAAAGCATTAGGAAAAATAGCCAAGAACATAATTTATTAATTAATATAGAGAATCAGGAGGATCCTACAGAATTTGAAATAATAGGAACACGAAGAAAGACAAGGTAAACGAAACCAGAATACAAAATTTAAAAAGGAAAAGGAAAAGAAGAAAAAAGAGGAAATATGAAAAAAACAAAAAACAAAACAAAACAAAAGTGGGATAAGGCATTAAGATGAAAATAAATTTATTATCGCTAAATATAAATGGCTTAAATATACCCGAAAAGAGGAATAAAATATTTCATAAATTACAGAAGGAAAAGATGGGCATAGTTTGTCTTCAGGAAACACACATAAAAATAAAGATTGTAAGTTGTTGGAAAATCTCAAACTTGGTAAGCTTTTTTTCTCGTCAGTTAAGAATAAGAAGAAATGTGGAATAGTGGTATACGTAAGACCAACTTTAGAAGCAAAATTTATTAAAGCAGACTCTGAGGGTAGGATATTAATGATAGAATTAGTAATAAAAGATAAAAAAGATTTTATTAATAGCAATATATGCTCCAAATGGAAGTCAAACAAAATTCTTCCAAAGTTTGTACAAAGACCAAGTAATCAGAAAGTACCAGCATATTTTACTATTAGGAGATTTCAATGCAATTGTGGATAGAGGCAAGGACCATTCAAACATAAATAAAAAAAAGATACAGAAAAAATTATCACAGATTTTTTTCAATGGAGTGAAGAGATCTGTTTAGACAATATTTGGAGGGAGAAAAATGCAGATAAAAAAGAATATACATTCTATTCTGCCAGACACAAGACCTGGTCAAGAATTGACATGATCTAGACGACTACAGATTTAAGAAAATAAATTGATGAGATAGAAATTATTCCTAATACCTGGGTGGACCATAACCCAATTATGATCACATGGAAAATAAATAAGCTGAAATCCTCAAGATGGTCATTTAATAGGGAAATCTTAACAGATATGGAATTCCAACAAAAACTAAAAGAAAATTCGACTTGGTTTTTTAAAAGAAAATATAACAGCTGAAATTAAACCACAAACTGTCTGGGGCACCGCAAAGGTAGTAATCAGAGGTAATATAATTGCCTACACGGCATAAAATAATTAAATAAACCAAGAAAAGAAAAATATAGCAACTTGAAGCAAAAACTTAAGATACTAGAAAAACATATAATACAGAAGCCTAAAGAGAGGTTAAAATTGAGAAAAGAATTATTATTAGTGAAGCATCAAATAAACAACATGGAAGCTGAAGAACTAGCAAAACAGGTAACATGACCTCCTCAGGGAGGCCGACAGGGGGAGTTCCTCTCTGTTGGTTCTCCTTGACCTCTCAGCTGCCTTTGATACCATCAACCACGGTAACCTGCTGGTCCGGCTTGCGGAGGCGGGAATCGGTGGTCAGGATGTGGATTCCCTTAGGATGGTTGTGCAGGGGCTGGTGATCTTGAGAATAGATTACTGTAATGCTCTCTACATAGGGCTTCCCTTGAACCTTGTTCAGCGTCTACAGCAGGTGCAGAATGCAGCGGCCAGGCTGGTGGTTTGGTGCAGGCAGAGATGACTGCATCACCCCCATCCTGGCTTGCCTGTATTGGCTGCCTATTGCCTACTGAATAAGGTTCAAGGTAATGGTTTTGGTTAACAAAACCCTCCATGGCCTGGGACCTGTCTATCTGGCAGAGTAGATCTCCTAGTGGTCAACTTGAAGGTTGAAGGTTTATACAGAATGGATTTAAAATTGTCATATTGCAAGGGATGATGCAATTGGGGATGATGCAATTCTGGATGATGCAAGACAGAGAAGTTTGGGCATGCTCAGTTATCAAACTGCTGAGCAATGGTTGCATCAGCCACATGTATAAAAGTAAGAGAGTTTGTCCTGTATTTTGTGGGATGAAGTTGGAAGGAGCAGCACGTTACTTTGTCCATTTGGATCCCGAGAGTTTGGACTACAGGACTGTCTATGAGGTATATGCCTGCCAATTTTGGTTTGTGCTGGACTTGTACATATTTTGTAAATACAGTTTATTTGGTGATGGGAATCACCAGCTGTGTTTGCATTGTTATTTTTAGCACTGCTATCAGGCTGTTTAAAGCCCACACTCTATACACAGCTCTCACAGTCTTCCGCTAATAAACAGCCACTCTGCGACACAAATGACTAGAGCTTCGCTTCCCCTCTTGCTCCAGGTGGCCACACCTAGAGAGACCCAACGGGTTTCTACCCAGAATCAGGCATTCTCAGTGACCACCCCAGCATATTGGAACAGACTGCCAGTGGAGATTAGGTTGTCAGATTCGCTGCCGGCTTTTAGAAGGGCTTTAAAGACCTGGCTCTTCAGGGAATGCTTTGGGTGAACTTTGAGCATACTGTGGTTTTGTTATTAGTCTGTATGTCTGAGGGTCCCAGCCCTCTCTTGTCAGATCTTGTTTATGCTATATGGTTGCTGATGAGTTATGCTTATTTTTATTTGTATTTGTATTTGTATTTGTATTTTATTATTATTACTGTTTTCTTTATTATTCATAATTTGTTTTGTTATGTTGGGAAGAGTGTCAACCAAATCAGACACAAAAACCCTTGATTTTCGAAGGGCAAACTTCCCTCAGATGAGGAAACTAGTTAGAGAGAAATTGAAGGGGAAGGTTAGAAGAATCCAATCTCTTCAGAGTGCATGGAACCTGTTTAAAACAACAATAATAGAGGCCCAGCACAAGTGCATACCACAAAGAAAGAAGAGCTCATTTAAGTCCAAGAGGACACCGGCATGGTTGACGAGTGGAGTTAGAGAGGCTCTAAAGCGCAAGGACAGGTCTTTCTGTAAATGGAAATCCTCCCCAAATGAGGAAAATAAAAAGGACCACAAACTCTGGCAAAAGAAATGTAAGAAGATGATAAGGGAGGCAAAGAAAGATTTTGAGGAACGCATGGCTAGCAATATAAAGGGGAATAATAAAAGCTTCTCTAAATATGTTAGAAGTAGAAAACCTGCCAGAGAACCAGTTGGCCCTCTGGATGGTGAGGGAGGAAAAGGGGAGGTTAAGGAGGACTTGGACATTGCAGAGAAATTGAATGACTTCTTTGCATCTGTCTTCACGACAGAGGACCTTGAACAGATTCCGCTGCCTGAGCCGCCCCTCTTGACTAAAGAATTAAATCAAATACAGGTTAAAAGAGAGGAGGTTTTAGGTCTAATCGATAAATTGAGGATTAACAAGTCACTGGGCCCAGATGGCATCCACCCAAGGGTTATTAGGGAACTGAGAAATGAAATTGCAGATCTCTTAACAGTTATATGCAACTTGTCTCTTAAAACGGCCACAGTGCCGGAGGACTGGAGGACAGCAGATGTCACACCAATTTTTAAAAAAGGAAGGAGGCGGGACCCAGGAAACTACAGGCCAGTTAGCCTTACATCTGTCCCAGGGAAGATGGTGGAAAGCCTCATCCAAGAGAAAATCTTAAAACACATAAAAGAACAAACCTTGCTGAGGGAAAATCAGCATGACTTCTGTAAGGGTAAATCTTGTCTGACAAACCTTTTAGAATTTTTTGAAAAGGTCAACAGGCACATGGATTTGGGTGAACCGGTGGATATAGTCTACCTGGATTTTCAAAAGGCTTTTGAGACAGTCCCTCACCAAAGGCTGTTGAGAAAATTGCACAGTCGGGGGATAAGAGGGCAGGTCCTCTTCTGGATTGAGAACTGGTTGAGATCCCAGAAACAAAGAGTAGGTGTCAACGGGAAATTTTCACAATGGAGAGAAGTGAAACGCGGTGTGCCCCAGGGATCTGTCCTGGGACCGGTGCTTTTCAATCTGTTCATAAATGACCTGGAGACAGGGATAAACAGTGAGGTGGCCAAGTTTGCAGATGACACAAAACTTTTCCGTGTGGTAAAAACCAGAGAAGATTGTGAAGAGCTCCAGAAGGATCTCTCCAAACTGGGGGAATGGGCTGAGAAATGGCAAATGTGTCTTAATGTAACCAAATGTAAAGTAATGCATATTGGGGCAAAAAATCCAAACTTCATCTATCAACTCATGGGCTCTGAGTTATCCATGATGGATCAGGAAAGAGATCTTGGTGTGTTGGTGGACAGCTCCATGAAGGTGTCTCCCCAATGTGTGGCAGCGGTGAAGAAGGCCAATTCCATGCTAGGGATTATCAAAAAGGGGATTGAAAATAAAACAGCCAACATTATAATGCCATTATACAAAACGATAGTAAGGCCCCACCTGGAGTATTGTGTACAATTCTGGTCACCGCATCTCAAGAAAGACATAGTGGAACTGGAAAAGGTGCAGAAGAGAGTGACTAAAATGATTACTGGGCTGGGGCACCTCCCTTATGAAGAAAGGCTAAAACATTTGGGCCTCTTTAGTCTGGAAAAAGGCGCTTGAGGGGGGATATGATTGAGACGTACAAAATAATGCAGGGTATTAGTAAAGTGGATAGAGGGAAGCTCTTCTCTCTCTCCCAAAATACCAGAACTAGGGGACATACACTCAAATTGAGGACTGGGAGAGTAAGAACTGACAAAAGAAAATATTTTTTCACCCAGCGCGTTGTAAGTCTATGGAACTCCGTCACAGGATGTGGTGATGGCATCTGGCCTGGATGCCTTCAAAAGGGGATTGGACAGATTCCTGGAGGAAAAGTCCATCACAGGTTACAAACCATGATGGAGATGTGTAATCTCCAGGCTTAAAACCAGGGTACTTCAAGGGCCAGATGCAGGCGAGTGGTATCAGGAGACAGATATCTAGTCTCATGCGCTCTCAGATGCATCTGGTGGGGCCGCTGTGAGATACAGGAAGCTGGACTAGATGGGCCTTTGGCCTGATCCAGCATGGCTCTTCTTATGTTCTTATGTTCTTATGTTGTATGTTTGGGCAAGTTGTTTTGTAATGTGTTGTACACCACCCTGAGTTCCCGTGGGAAAATCAGGTGGTCAACAAGTACAAAAATAATAAATAAATAACGGAGATTCAAGTTAAGAGGAAAGAATTAGATAGCAAAGAAATAGATAAACTTCAGTGGGATTTGATACATTTGAGGAGAAATTTTTTGAATATGGTAATAAAATCTCTAAGCTTTTAGTATGGTTACTTCAAGTTAGAAGAGCAAAAAATAGGAAAGGAGTGATTAAAGATATATAAGAAAGAAATGTAGCTTGATTTGAAAGTTGTGTCATAGCAACTGGACTTCTTTTCTTGAGAGATTGATGAAAGAAAAATGAGATATATTTCATGAATTTTATAAAGAATTATGTGTAGGAAGCAATATACCTAAAGAGGATATAGAAAGCTATGTTAAGAAATCTGTGAAGACAAGAGTTCTAGAGACTGATAAAAGAGAGTTAGAAAAACCAATAGAGGAGGTAGAGATTGTAAGTATTATCGACAAGTTAAAAGTGTCAAAACTCAGGGTTTCAATGGGTTAGACTCCGATTTATAACTATTTAAATCAGTTCTAATTCCTAAATTAAAGATACCTTTAATGATATTTTGGAAGGAGAAAGGACACCATTATTCTGGAAAAACTCATTAACAATTCTTATTCCAAAACCCAATAAAGATTTAACTAATCTCAGTTAAATCTCAGACCTATTTATTTAATAAATCAAGATGCAAAGATTTTTACTGCAATACTAGCAAATAGAATGAACAGATTTATCACAAACTATATTAAAGAGGATCAAAATGGGTTCTTAAAGTCAAGACAAATGGCTAATTTAACTAAAGAGAGTGTTGAACATTATGTATGGTATAGTTTAATTAAATAAAGTAGATTAGGTATTTGAAAATTTATTATTAGGATTGAATGCTCTGTTAAAATTTGATGGTCTTGTTCAATGTTGCTTAATGTTGAAATTAATTGTTAAATGTGAAAATAGTCTTCAATATCATTTATTTACTAAATTAACTAGAAACCATTTTAAGAGGTCAGTCAATTCACTGTGAAGACTAGTTAAGACCACTGTTAACTATTGTTAACTAGACAGGTCAGTTTAACATCTTTGTTTATAGAACATCTAATTAATTGAATATTTGGACATGAAAAATGGAAAATGGAATATGGAAACCAGCTTGAGATGCCAATTTGTTAGATCTTTAAATGTTAGCCAGGCAAAGAAAGAGAAGGATATTTTCTTTTAATACAAGAAACAGAGAGACCAAGATGTAATACTTTTTTTTCTTTTAATAACCCATTAGGTATTAATTTTAGACATATATGGTTTTGAAAATTTGGTAAAACATATAAGAACAGAGTTGATGATGTCTATTATATATCTAAGGTTGTAGATTAGACAGACTACTTAATTTTGTACTTCACTATCTTAACTTCTTGTATTAGACAACAATAGATGTAAGCCTATGCCTACCCTGTTTCCCTGAAAATAAGACCTACCCAAAAAATAAACCCTAGCAGGATTTTTACAAATTTGTTAAATATAAGCCCTGCCCCAATAATAAGACCTAGTGATGGGTGTGACGAACTTGCCTGTCGCTCGCTCCTTCGCCACTGCCCCCTCACTCACCCCTCAAACCCAGGATGGCGCATTGCCTGCCTTGCTGCCTCTCTCTCTCTCTTGCCATCTTCCTGTCTCCATTTGGCACTGAGTGGGAGTGGTGGTGTGTTGCCTCTCAGCCAGCGCTGCCCCAGGGGGAACCGCTGCTGTCCCCTCCACCCACCTCACCCCCACCCACTTCAGTTAGTGGATCACTGCCTGGGCCCTTCACAAAAAAAAAAAAAAAAAAAAAAACCAGCGCCACCGCAGCAGGCGAAACAGCAGTTCCCTTCCACGGGAGCATGAGATGATTGGTGCTGCGGAAAGGCACATGCTGGCTTTCCTTGGCAGGCGGGGGGGGGGGCCTCTGGAGAGGAAGAGATGTTGTTTGCTCTCCTAGCCTAGCCTAAGGGGAATGGGACATAACCCCCCCCAGCCGGGGGAACCTGGTGGCCACCTGTCCTGCATGGAAGGAGGCAGAAGGAGAAAGGGACAAGGCATCTGCCCACTTCCCTGGGCTGTGTGGGGTGGGAAGGGAAGGGAGGGTCTTCATTACACTTCTCTCTTCACCTCCGCAACTGCAGAGCCTTAAAACATTGGTGGCCCTGCTGCTGCTGCTGTTGTGGACAGTGGCTGAGCGGTGATTCCGGCTGAATGCTGGCAGTGGGATTTGAAAGAGGTGTGCATGTGCGTGCATGTTTGGGTCTGGTTTTTGTGCGTGCATGCACTAGTGCATGTGCGCCGGCACACACACACACACATGTTGCACCTCCTGTTCCAGGCAGTGCCTCATAAAACTTGACACCTATGCTCCACCTCCCAACTGGGGGGAGGGAGAGACAGAGGGAAGGTTGCCTGAAGATAAGACATCCCCTAATAAAAAGCCCACTAGTATTTATACACTATTATTTTCTTAAGAAAAAAAAATATAAGACAGTGTCTCATTTTCGGGAAAACAGTATTATATATTGAACAAGTCAAATATAATTTAAACTGTTTAATTAAAGAAAGAATTAAGTTTTAGGATTGGGAATATTGCTAAAACTAAACTAGCTAATACAATATCGTAATCTGCTATCTATATGAAGACAGAGATAAACAAAGACAAACATGATATTGATGAAAAACATTAGAATAACATTGAAAATATTTAGTAAATATGGAAATATCAAAATAATCTTGTTTAAGATGAGAAGAGAATCATGGAATACCTTGGTCTACTTCATATATATGTAACATGGCAGGAGATAAGCAATTGTTTTTTAAAAAATAAAATATTAAAAAAAAGAAAGCTATGTTAATAAATCTGTGAAGACAAGGGTTCTAGAGATTGATAAAAGACAGTTAGAAAAACCAATACGGGAGGAAGAGATTGTAAGTACAGTAATACTTCAGATAATGAATGCCCCGATGCCAAAATTTTCAGATAACGTATCGAAATTTCCGGGTATAGGGCTGCCTCGGATAACAAATGTTCCCAATGGGCTGCCTCGGATAACAAATGTTTCAAAATGCCTGGCATAAAAGGGTAGCCAGGATGCATTGCTGCCCCTGTGGTTTGTGGAGGGGAGGAAGGAATTAGAACTTTTTTTCATGGTGTTTTGGAACCATTTTGAACATGCTTTGCTGAGAGATTTGGACTTGGAAAGGTAGGGAGCTAGCTTTTATTAATCTTGGCACTGCTTTTTGCATTTTGTTTGGTAAAAGCATGGGCCAAGTTTTCTCCTTTTATGCTTACATTTGCCTGTTTGGATTTTTTTCTCTTTGCACTTTGGGTGAGAAAAGGCTGAGATAGGCTTGGTGGTTTCATTTCTCAGTGTTTGCTAGCATTCTCCATTACTTTGGAGGCAAAACAGACTGCATTTTACTTGCTGCTTGCTTCTCTGGATTCCCCCCCCCCATTTGCACTTTGTGTGGGAAAAGGCTGAGCTAGGCTTGGTGGTTTCATTTCTCCGTGTTTGCATTGCCCTGCAGGGGGGTGTTCTGGTTGTGTGTGTGTCAGCACTGGATGCGTTTAAAGTGCACTTTATAAGGAGGTTTTGCCTTTTTTCAGACCTTGGAATGGATTAATTGGTTTCCCATTCACTTCAATGGGAAACCGTGTTTCAGATAATGATTTTTCAGATAACAAATTGCCTCGGAGAACGAATTAAATTTGTTATCCAAGATACCTCTGTATTATTAACAAGATTAAAAATGGCAAAACTCAGGGTTTCAATGGATTAGATTCAGAGTTCTATAAACTATTTAAATTGATTCTAGTTCCCAAATTAAAGATACTTTTTAATGGTATTTTAGAAGGAGAAAGGATACCATTATCCTGGAAGCACTCATTATCAATTCTTATTTCAAAATCTAATGAAGATTTAACTAACCTCAGTTCATATAGACCTATTTATTTAATAAATCAAGATGCAAAGATTTTTACTGCAATACTAGCAAATATAATGAACAGATTTATCTCAAACTATATCAAAAAAATTCATTCCATTATTCATTATTTGTTTCATTAGGTAATGAAACGAATAACGAGCCCCAGAGTAATCACGCGGAGGCGAGATCGCAGCGGCGCTTGGCCAAGACAGGGCCGCAGTCTCCCCTCCTCCCGTGGAGACGAGATCGCGGCTCGATCTCCGCCGCCGCCGGGGGATGACAGCCGCCCAGCTGTCACCCAACTGTGTTGGAGATCTGACTGGGGGGTCTCTTAAAAGGGATCTTCCCCATGGCGGATGACAGCACACCCGGCACTGTCATTCACCGCGGGGAAGAAGAGAACCCTGTTCCCAAACAACAAAAAATGAAATGAATTTTTTAAAAAAAAAAAAAAACATTTCTGTACAATGAAAATGAAGGGAGATGGGCCGCAAAACAGAACGGAAACGAAACACCATTTTTCTGTTTCGTGCCCATCTCTAATTGAAAAATATTTATTTGGCACTATTGAAATATTAAAAATAAGTAAGATTAATAATCCCATTTTTAGGTCTAAGTTAAGTGCATGGCATACTATATTTTTGCATGTATACGGCACTTTTTTCAAAAATCATGACATGAAAAATAAAGGGGCGTCCTATACACAGAAGTAAGCCTTTCCTGGGGAGGAGGGGTGGAGAGAAGCCAAACTGACCTTGCTGCTGCATTCGGAAGACTCCTCTCTGCTTTGCTTTTGTCACAGAAAATGAAGGGGTCCAATCCTCCAAGAACAAAGCAAAGGGGAGAGCAATAAAGCCGTCCTGGAAAGAAAACAAAACATAAAAGCAGCTGGGGTGGGAAACAGCAGGGGGTGGGGTCAAGGAGAATGAAAACAGCCAGGTCTGTTTGGAGTCTCCTGTTTCATTTCTTTTCCACCCCACTGTTTTGTTTTGTTTTTATTTTCCAGGAGCGCTTGACTGACCTCCTCTCTGCTTTGTTCTTGGAGGATCAGACCTTTCTTTTTTGCCTGAAAATGAACTTCTTAATGGGTTGCTCAACCCCCAAGCATTTCCCTGGAAAAATGAAAGCTCAGGTCTTTGCAAAAACAAAGTAGAGAGGAGTCTACAGAACACAAAAGTAAAGGAAACACCATGGGGTGGTGTCGGGTGGAGGAGGGTTCAAAGAGGTTTTATTAATTTTCTTAATTGGGGCAGCTAATATAGAGCAGCATCTTATAGGCAAAAAAATATTTGTCTCTCTCTCTCTCTCTCTGTGTATGATTGGCCATTAAAATAGTGCCTGAAAACTGAAATAGAGAACTGTAAATATCAAAGTTTTAATAAAATTATTTATGGAAAAACCATAGAGTTGGACATGACTAGCATGCATGTGCAGGGGGAAACCTTTACCTTTACCTTTTTATGAACTACGTATGGATGAATGGTATAATGAAGTATAGAATATTGCCTCAACACAGCAGAGTTCAATGGAATAAATGAAAGAAGTAGGGATATTTCATTGTTTAATTATGTACAATTAGAAAAAGACTAATGTTTGGATTAAGAAGTATAATAAATGTAGAGATATACGAAATATGAACTTTTTAGTGTTGCATGAAGATATTCAGAAGGAAGATTTAGTGAAAGGTAATGTGAGTAAAATATATATGATAGTTTTTTATAGATTTTAAAAAGGTTTTTAAAAAGAAATAAGGGAAGACTGGGCTAATATATGGAGAATGAGAATACTCAGATCTATGTCAGTGAGAATAATTGTTTTTTAAAAAATTAGGTTTAAGATGGTATATGATGCCAGTGAAACTGAATAAAATAAATGGTAATTATTCTAAGATTTGTTGGAAATGTGGCAAGGAAGTTGGTACATATTTTCATATGGGGGGGATGTGAAAAGGTATACAAATTTTGGAGATCTATCTTTAAATAATTAAGTGATATATTTGAGAGGCATATAGAGCCCAATTCAGAAATTGCTTTATTGTCAATTTTTGTTAAAATTGATTACAAATTTAAAACTAGACAGTTAATTACTAATCTCTTCACAGCAGCTAGATTAATTATAGCTAGGAATTAGAAGGGGAATATGAATATGTTGAGGGGTGTGGTCGCTCAGTGGTCTAAGGCTTCCGAAAACTGTCAGCTGCAAAGTTGGCAGCTCGGTGGTTCGAATCCCGGGTGCCATGCAGCAGAGTGAACTCCCGCTGATAACCCCACCTCCTGCCAACCTAGCAGTTCGAAAGCATGTCAGTACAAGTAGATAAATAGGTGTTGCCGTAAAAAGCGGGAAGGTAAAACAGTGTTTCTGTGCAGCCACGCCAGCCACGTGGCCATGGACTTGCACAACACTGGCTCTTCAGCTTGAATACGGAGATGAGCACCACCCCTAGAGTTGGACACGACTATCATGCATGTGCAGGGGGAAACCTTTACCTTTACCTTTTTATGAACTACGTATGGATGAATGGTATAATGAAGTATAGAATATTGCCTTAAATGATAAATTGACATGTAATTTAAAGATTAAGAAAGGGGTGTTAAAAAGAGATATTTTATGATCTATGGGGTAGATTGATTGGAATTGTGCTTGTAAGAAATAAAGACATAGTTCCAGTGCAATAGTCAATTCAGTTTTGGAAAGGAAGTTAATAAAGGACAACCTTAAGAGGTTCCATTGGTGGAGAGCACTATTGCTTAGTTATATTTTAATTTTTTATATATATTGCTTTATACAAAATTTATATAAAAGAGTTTAAAAATGAATTGTTGTGCCTTACTGCTTTGAATGTGTTTTCGATGCATTTGTTTAGCATGTCATCATGTGGTATTCAATTATTCCTAGTATTTGTATGCTTACTGTGTTGATGTTTAATTATTGAATTTCCTTGGGTCCTTTTTAAGGATAAAGGTGGGATAAAGTATTTTAAATACATACATAGTGCAAGCTTACTCTTAAAATGTTCAAAAACTAGGCATGCAGGTTGGATGAACAGCTCCTCAGAAAACAGTCAAAGCTGTCTGGGGGTATAGATGACTAACTTATTTGAAACATACAGGCCTACATATAATAAATACTCTTGAGGTATAACACTGGGTACAGAATACAGCTGGAGAGTATTTGAATTCTTAAAATAAGAATTCAACTACTCTCCAGCTGTATTCTGTACCCACTGTTATACCTCAAGAGGAAGCAGATGAAATACAGACTATTGGTGACACATTAAACATCTGGTGTAAGACTAGTAATTTTCCTCATATTTTCAAAACAGCAATTGTATTATTGTATAGCTGTTGAATTCTCAAGATAGCCATCTGAAAGTAAATCAGACTATTAACAGTTACATTATTGTGACAATTTTAGTAGTTATTTTTAGCTTTACATCCGAATGTTATTAAAATAATGTAACATAAATGGTTAAAAAAACTGAAGTGGGATTCATGAAAATAAGCCTTTTTAGTACAACCAAATATTACAGTTTTCCTCAGCTTTCACTGACTTCCTATCTCAGGAAATGTGGGAGCCTCCAGTGCTGGAATGAATGGAGGTGTCTTCTGAGGAGCATGCAGTCTGAAATATGACTGGACAGCTAACCTAAGGATAATTTGCATATTATAAGTGGGAACACCCCATATTAAACAATTATATAATTTATGTTGGACATGTTTTATCCATAACTGCCTGCATGCCAAGATATGAAATTAGTTTCAATAATAGTTAAAATAAAGAACAGCACAAATTATGCTTTTATTCATGCCTATTAAATATTTAACCATTGCAAATTCATAAATTATAATCTTACAGTACTAGATAAGGGCAATTATCATGTTTTATACCAGAAGACAGAATTAAATAAGATACCAAGCAGGTCATAGTAATCCAGTTCTTTTCCCCAGTCACCTCCTGGTGTAGTCAATATTCTTCTCCATTCAAGAACAGATCTTGAACATTTCTCAGAACATTCATTTTACTGAAATACAACAAATCCCTCTCTGGATTGGCTACCATTGCACCACTTATAAATGTTAAGAGCTGTCCTACAGGTCCTTACTTTTCAGATTTTTATGCATATTCTTGTATTTAAAAATAGTTTGTATCATAAAACTGTATTTTAGGGCATCATTAGATAAGTAAAAAAAAATAACTGTTTATAGTATTTTAATATTTATCATGTATATAAAACATTTGATTTTATTACATAAATAATATAATCTTTGAGTTGACATTAAAGTTCTCGCCTTGGAAATATAACCCATTTAATATGCCCTAAACAATCTGCTCCAAACCTTTGACTCACAATACTTTTTTACTGTGGAAAAAGTAAATATCTGTTGGCTGCTTAGCAAAATGCTTTTGAAGCTTATTTATATTTTCCCAAAAAAGTTATTTGATTTTATAAAAAAGTCTTTCATCACTGGAGTCTTAGAGCTAGATTTGCTTGCAATCATGTCTGGTACACATAGCTTGTCGTTCAATTCTCCAAGTAACTTCTTCATAAGTACAGTGACATATAGTGCATTCGTCAGTTTTCACTTCTCGGCCCGCTGGAATTACAATGGTCTCAGCAAAGCAGTTGGGGCCTGAAAGAGAAGAGAAGAGAAGTTCTTAGAAGAGGTGTTTCACATGTTCTAGATTCCATTATACTTACTGATGTTGGGGTGAAGTTTGGAGTTGGGGTGAGGTTTGGAGACTCAACCTGAAACCCCTTCTCTGTCTTCAGTGGTCTTGGAAAAGCTACAATCTTTTGGTGGGGCAATGTATCCACTATGTATTTATATTTTATCAATTTTGATTTCCCTCGGTGAATCCCTGTAACAATTGTCCATGCAACAATTTGTATGAGTCAGCAGGGGCAAAGACATTTCACAGTTTGCACAGAGCTCATAAGACACCTTAAGGTGCTAACAAGGTGTTAACTGGCTTTTTCCACCTGTCTTTTTAAATATTGAGTACTCCTAACTGCCTTAGTCATAGTGTGTTCCAGAGCTGATTTGAAACCACTGAAAAATGGAGTGTGGTGGTGAAGGAGGAAGCTTCAGAGAGTGCATACACTCCTGGCTGCCAACGTGGCATATCTGAAAGGAAGTGACCTTCTGTTTCCCCTAACCTTTTGCTTTGAGAAAAGATAAATAAAACAAGCCTTCTGGGATCAACGTAGGCAGTAGAGATGGGCATGACTTGAAAAATTTTTTTTTCGAGTTGTCGTTAGTCGGGCCGGTTCCGTTTCGGCTCGTTTCCGTTTTTCGCGAAAAATCGCAAAAATTAGTCAGTTCATTTTTTTGTTTTTTCGTTCCCGTTTCTGCCGCGAATTCGCGCATTTTGACGTCCGACCGAGACTTGCGGCTTGCGGGCGCAGCGCGGGCGGCGGTGGTGCGGGGGTACATGTGTGGGCGGCGGCAGCAGCAGCGGCAGGGGGAGTGGCTAGCGTGGGGGCGGGCGGGCGGGTGGGCGGGCGCAGGTCCCACAAATGAGCAGGCGAAATACAGTTGCCTGGGTGATGGACTTGCTGCTGCACAACAAGGCTAGTGCATCCTAAGCAAACAAAGTGGGGCAGAAACAAATTTGCATTTCTTTTTTTTTCTCTTGGTCTGCTGTGCTGAATCTGCTGATGCTGAACCAGCCAGCCACCCTACTTGGTCTGGCTGACGTGCCTGTTTGTTGTACTTTTTTGTTGTTTGGTTTTGAATCCATCCCATCTCCCCTCCACCTCTCTCAGAGGCAGCAGGAGAAAGACATTCCGTTCCTCCCCAAATCTGGATGAGGGGTCTACTACTCTACTCCTCTCAAATTGGCCCCCATCTCCAAGGTCCTTCTGCCTTCAGTTCACATTCACAGTCAAAGTCACACACACTTAAAGGACAAGCAGCAATAAAGCCAAAGCCAATGCAACCCTGCTTTTGGTCATGGATTGGTCAGCATTAGCACTACAGTTAGAGCCTGAGGTGGTTAAAGCTACGTTGTACGTACGTACCTAGCTAGTAGCTACAGCCAGGAATAGTTTTGGTAGGGATGGGAATGGGATAGGGCTCTGGGTTGCTCTGACTTAAGTTTTACAGCCCACAGCCCAGCCCACTAGGCTATACAAGGAGGAGGACTATCTCTATGGTCGACGCGTCCATAAGGCCAGAGTAAGGGTGGCCACTCTGGCCAGGCCACAAGGCAGAGTATGAGAGCACCACAGCACAGAGCCAGAGTGCGGCAGGCTCATTGCCAGCTCCAGTATAAAAAGGATGGAGCTGAATGGCATGACAGCAATTTAAATGCCACTGGCCTTGGGTCACAGTGTCTTGCAGCCCAGAGGACTGAGTTGCGGAGGAGGCCAATCACCTTGAGTCTGGTCTGGCACCACACTGCCTGCGATGCACCACATGACACTTTCTGACAAACTCTTGGGTGGTGCTGTACGTAGTACGAACGCTGTTCAAATCAGTCCCCCCCGGCTCCCTTCTGTGTGAAACACAGCATCTTGCAGCCCAGAGGAAAGACTGGAGGAGGAGGCCAATCACCTTGAGTTTGGTCTGGCACCACACTGCTTGCGATGCACCACCACATGTAACTTTTTGACTAAGTCTTGGTGGTGCTGTACGTACGAACGCTGTTCAAATCAGGAACCCCCTTCAGTGTGAAACATGGCATCTTGCAGCCCAGAGGAAAGAGTGGCGGAGGCCACAAGCTGGAGTAATTGAATGCTGGGCCAGCAATCCACGACCATGGCCTTCGTTGTGAATCCCAGCTCCCACAACTCCAAAAGCCCAGCCTTGAACTTTCGGAAAACTGTTCTATTTGTAAATGGTGGTGCCGCCACCACGCAACTGGTACAATTTTCCCCTTCTTTATGAGCCACAGCTGGCAGCCCAGTGGAAAGAGTGGCGGAGGAGACAGAGCTAGGTCTCTGTGAATTACAAACTCCCGGCAATCTACTACCATGCCCTTCTTAGCGATTCGCAGCTCCAACACAACTCCAAGAACCAAGCCTGGAACTGTCCGATAAGCTACTGGAGTGCGTGCTGCACACAACTACTCTTCCCTTCTTAGTGAGCAACTGTGTTTTGCATCCAAGAGGAAAGAGTGGCTGGAGGAGGCCACATAGCCTGAGTCTGAGGCCACAGGGCCTCCGTAGGGGAGGATCATTGCCAGGAAGCTCCAGCTGCCCAGCGTGGCTGAATGGCCCGAGGAGGACGCCAGGAAAATGCCCTTCTTCGTGAGCCACAGTTGGCAGCCAAATGGAAAGAGTGGGGGAGGAAACAGAGCTAAGCCTGTGTGAACTACAAACTCACACAGTCAGTGTGCGTCAGAGTATCCAAACATGGAGGCTTCCTTGTCCCCCCCTTCACAGTGCATTGCAGCTCGGAGTGAAGAGTAAGGTAGCCCAAAAGGGCTGAGTCTGAGTGCCACAAAGACTAGTGGTGGCCTAACCCTAAAGTCTACTCCTTTTGCAAGGGGACCCCTTTGTTTCTAGGGTCACACAGTACCCAAAAATCTACTCCTTCCACAAGGGAAACCCTTTGTTTCAACGGCCAGGAAAATGCCCTTCTTTGTGAGCCACAGTTGGCAGCCAAGTGGAAAGAGTGGCGGAGGAAACAGAGCTAAGCCTGTGTGCATTACAAACTCACACAGTCAGTGTGCGTCAGGAGAGTATCCAAACATGGAGGCTTCCTTGTCCCTCCCTTCACAGAGAGACACAGTGCATTGCAGCCCAGCCCAGTGGCATGCCCTTCGTGGTGAATCACAGGTTCCACAACTCCAACAGCCAAGCCTGGAACTTTTCGAAAAACTGTTCTATTTGTAAATGGTGACAGAGGGCCACCATCACGACAGTAAGTTGTCCTTCTTAGTGAGCCACAGTGTATGGCAGCCTAGTGAAGACTAAGTAGTGGTCCGGAGGCTGACAACACTCCCACACAGCGGCACTAGTTCCTGCAGAGGCCTGTCACTGTCCCAGGCAGAGTCCAAGGGTGCTTTCACATGAGGTGGCTGCGCAAGCCACTTGAGGAGAGCAATCACGGGCCCACGGCTGTATTCTAGCACACAAGCCAGCACAATGCCCTTCTCTGTGAGCCACAGTGTGTGCAGCCCAGAGTGAAGGGTAGTGGAGGCCAGAAGGCCAGACTAGAGGGGGTAGAAGGAGAAGCACCGAATCTCCCCTCCTTCTGTCAAGGGATTTCCCAACCTGGAATGTGTGAAGAACCCCCCCATGTGGGACGACAGAGTCCCCCAGTTCTAAACAAAAAAGACTGCACTGCACTGTTACAGTTGGTCTTGTTCTCCTCAAGTGATTTTCCGCCTAGAGGCGGAAGCAGCCGTGGTTGCTGCATGGGCAAGTTGAGGGGAGTGGCGACAGGGCTGAACTTGAAGCACTAACTGGACCATGCTGTTCGGGTGAAGGAGAAGCGGCTGGAAGGCCTCCGCTAAGCTGGAAGTGGGGGGAGCCTGACAGGCAGGCAGCGAGAAGACACAGAGCTTGATTGAGTCTGAGTCTTTGACCACACAGGCTTCCAAAAGGACAGCAAGCCAAGCTTTCTGACTTTCTTTCCCAGCTGTGTGCTGGTAGACTTGCTCCTAACTGCCGGCATTCCATCTCCATGCCCTTCGTTGTGAATCACAACAGTTCCACAACTCCAAGAGCCAAGCCTGGAACTTCCTCCTGAAAGGCTCTTCTATTTCTAAGAAACAAACGATTATTGTTCCGAACTGTGGCACGTGCAAGTACATTCCACTCCAGCCCTTCATTGTGAGACACAGTGTTCTGCAGCCCAGAGAACAGAGTAGCGGAGGCCTAACATCCCCCCTAACCCTAACCCTAAGACCACCACCAGCTGTTCCTTCCCAAAACTCATTCATCATCATCAACCACAACCTAGATTTGCAACCAGTAGTTTTTCTTTTCCGGTAGCCTTTGGGACAAAGAAAACGTGACAACAAATAGGGTATGACAGGGTCACACAGCAGCACAGCACCAAGATCCACACATGGTACTTTCGGTCCGCACACAACAAGTACGTTTCCCTTCTTTGTGAGGCACAGTGTCTTGCATCCCAGAGGAAAGAGTGGCGGAGGCCACGCTGGAGACTAATTATGAATGCTGGGCCGGTAAACCACGACCATTGCCTTCATTGCGAATCCGAGCTCCCGCAACTCCAAATGCCCAGCCTTGCACTTTCTGAAAACTGTTCTATTTGTAAATGGTGGTGCCACCACTACGCAACTGGTACATTTTTACCCTTCTTTATGAGCCACAGCTGGCAGCCCTGTGGAAAGAGTGGCGGAGGACACAGAACTAGGTCTGTGTGAGTTACAGACTCACACTGTCCTTGTGGGTCAGAGTATCCACCAACCAAGAACCAAACCTGGAGGCTTCCTGGTCCCTCCATTCACAGTGCAATGCAGCTGTGAGTGAAGAGGAGCAGCAGAGGAGGCTGACAAAAAACACACACACCAGCAGCACTTCCTGCAGAGAAGCATGTATCATCCCAAAAATTCCCAATAGAAGCGGAGCAGCTGTCTTTCCCTTTCCACAGCCCTTCTTTGTGGGTCACGTGACTCACAGACCATCCCAGATGACAAAGTATGGGACTGGGTAGCCAGAAGTGCAGACTGGACGAGGTTGAATGAGAAGCAACTGGAAGGCATGCTCAAAGCCGGGACTGGTGGAGTCTGACAGGCAGGCATGTTGGCAGAGGGCACGGCACGCAGGGAAGCATCTTGTCTGGCTTACAGGTATGGGTAGCCTAGACGCAGGCTTAGAGGATACCAGCCACCCAGGCTAGGGATTGGGAAGGCACAAAGGCAAAGTGCCAGTAGGGAGGATTGATTCTGCTTTGGGAGGCAGAGTTTCTATTGCCACCCCAGGAGAACGGGAGTTGCCAAACAAGGAGACAAACAAGGAGTTGAAGCAGGAGAACTGGGTGGGTCTATTTCTTTAAGGCTGTAAGGAGGAGAGCTAGTAGCCCCCTGATAATCAGTCTTTGAGGTAGGTTGTTGTAAAGTGCTTCCTCACCACTTTGTTAGCAGATTGGCGCCTAAACCCCAGGGAACGGTGTGAAGCACCAAGGAAGGCAGGTATTAGGGTCTCACTCAGACCAGCCATGGCCAACGGGGAAACATTGGGCCAATACTGACCCTTTCCAATGACACTTTGAGTGGCCCTGCCTGGATTTGGAGACAGGCCAGGGCTAGAAAAATTGGGCCAATACAGACAGACCCTTTCCAATGACACTTTGAGTGGCCCTGCCTGGATTTGGAGACAGGCCAGGGCTAGAAAAATTGGGCCACTAATAGTACCCTTCAGTTGTTTGTGTGAGAGAATACAGGTAGGCAGGCAGGCAGGCAGTCAAGCAGGCAGTTTTGCAGACATTAGGCACTGGAGTCGGCAGGTAGTCACAGGACCAGGCAGGCAGGCAGGCTCGTAGGGCCAAGGGGAGGCAGGCAGGCTTGCAGGCGGGCATGGAGGATTGCAGGCAGGAGGTTAGGTTACAGGCAGCAACTTAGTTCTTGGAGTGTTGGGGTAATCCCAAGGTGGAAAGGTTGAAGCGGATGAAAGTCAACCTTTCCACTGTCTCCGGGTCTAGGCGACAGCGGCGCAGCCTCAGGACATCTCCCATGTGGGAGAAGACACGCTCACTCTGGACACTGGTGGGTGGGATGGACAAGAGGTCCAACGCCAGAGTTGAAAGAGCGGGCCAGAGGTCTGCCTTTCTGGCCCAGTAGTGCAGTGGGTCTGAGGTGAGGGGTTGGAGGGGCTCAGCCATGTACTCCTTCACCATGGTCTGAGCGGGGTCCACTACTTCTTCCTCCCTTGGCTCCACTGAGGAGGAAACTGCCATGGCTAGGGCAGAGGCCAGGTAGTTGGCTGCTGGAACGGAACCTGGTCTCTGGGTGTACGCACCTGGAGTACAGAGGGATGTGGATCCTTGCGAGGACTCCTCCTCAGCATCGCTCTGGCTTCCGTGCGCCCTCTGAAACGCCTGGCCCTGATCGGAGAGAGCCCTGACTTGACGGCATAGCTCCGTCTTCCAGGATTTCAGTTCGGCACTGCTGGCCGCCAGGGAACCCTTGATGCGAGGGTCGCACAGGCAGGCCATCTGGTACACGTTTTCCCTCCTTAGTGGGCCAAGGCGGGTATCCACGCCGGTCAACAGCCTGTCTGCCAATGCCCTGCTCTTAGGGAGAAGATTGCCTTCTTCCCGGATACTGGTCTCTAGGCGTTGGCGAAGGGCATTGACCAGGGGGAGAACGTGGCCCAGGCTGGCGTTGTAGCTGCTGAGGACGTGGGTGGTCTCCTCAAAAGGCTGCAGGATACCCGCCATCTGGGAGAGGGCGAGCCACTCGGTAGCACCAAGGTCCAATTCCCTCCCCTCATGCAGGACTGGGGTGGTTGACATGATGTATTCCACCACTTCCTTCTGCTCCACCAGACGCTTGACCATTTCGTGGGTGGAGTTCCACCGGGTGGTCACGTCCTGGATCAGGACGTGCTCTGGTCGGCTCGTCTCCGCCTGCCTCTCACGCATCATCCTGGCTGCCTTGACGCTGCAAGCGAAGTGCCCCACGATCTTCCGACACTTGTCCAGCAAGGTCCTGGTCTCCCTGGTCCCCTCACCCCAGGAGTCCTTTGGTGCACCCAGGCCAATGGCATCGCCCACCACTAGATGCAGTTTGTGTGCTGCGCACACGATGCCCTGGAACCCTGCCCCAAGAACCGCATTGGTCATGTTACGGCCCGCGTCTGTAACCATGACTCCACGATTGACCTGTCCCTCTGTCCCCAATCCCCACTCTCGCATTGCTGTCTTGAGAACGTCAGCAATGTTGATCCCTGTGGCGTTGTCCTCCATGCTTTGTGCCTGGAGAAGCACCACCCTATACCCTCTTGGGGTGCTGCCTTGTGCCTCCCCCTGCAGCTGCTCATGGGCTGACCGGGGCTCCAGGACCTCCTTGGGTTGCCACCAATGAGCCGTCAGAGAGAGGTATCCGTGGTGCCCATCGGTCCAGAGGTCGGAAGTGAAGTGGATCTTCCTCCCTCTGGCCGCCTGCAGCAGGGCCCGGATCCTGTCCCTGACAGACTCATAAAGGGAGGGAATCACCCGCCTGCTGAAGGTACGCTGGGATGGAGGCTCGTACCATGGTGCCACGTGCTTCATCAGGTGCCTGAAGCCTGATGAATCCACAAAGGAGAGGGGCAACCCGTTCATGGCCACCATTTCACCCACCACTCGAGTGGTGGTCTCCTGTGCTTTGGCCCTATTTTGCGGGCTGACAAAAGTCCCACCCAACAGACCCACTTCCTGCAGAGTGGCCTGCCTCTTCCCACTCTCACTAGGGGAGCTGTGTTTTTCTTTCTCTAACCCTTCTTCCACTCTCTTCCTCCCTGAAGAGCAAAGGCCTGACAGGGTTCCAGACAGAGTCCCAGGGTGCTTCCTCATCAGGTGGTTGCACAACCCACTTGAGGAGAGGTGTTTGGGGTCATTCCCCCTGCGCAAGACCACCCCGCATATCTTGCACACCACCATCCTTGCGTCTTGGGGGCTGTTCTCAAAATGCTCCCAGAGACACCCTCGTGGCTTACAGAAAGTAACACCCCCTCTGTTATTGCCTGCTGCTGCTGTGGTGCTGGTGTGGCCTGTGCCCTGCCGGGAAAGTAGAGTAGTACTACTGCTCTCACTGGTGGTACTCTGGGTGGAAAGAGGGCTGCTCCTTCCGTCACTGCCTGGAGCCTGCCTTAAGTCTGTCCCTGCCAACAGGTCCTCAGAATCTTGCAGGTTTAGATTAATGGAGCCCAATTCTGATTCTGATGCCATTTCAGAATCAGAGCCCTCGTCTTCTTCCCGCTTAAGGGTGAGGCTGTCAGGTAATGGAGATGGGATTTGGTACGCCTCATCCATGCTTCCCTCGGTGACAGACGATGGCACGGTGCTGCTTGTGCCGCTGGCACTGCTACTTGGGGAGGGAGTTGCACCAGTATCACTTTCTGCACTACTTCCTGTCCCAATGGTTTCAAACTACAGGAAAAGAGATTCCATTTGAACATTAGGAAGAACTTCATGACAGTTAGAGCTGTTCGGCAGTGGAATATGCTGCCGCAGAGGGTGGTTGAGTCTCCTTCTTTGGAGGTTTTTAAGCAGAGGCTGGATGGCCATCTGTCAGAAATATTGTGATGGGGTTCCTGCATGGCAGGGGGTTGGACTAGATGGCCCTTGAGGTCTCTTCCAACTCTATGATTCTATGATCCCTTCCCTCAGAAACGTGGCCCGGTTTATCTTAGTAGGGGTCCCCCTCCCCTGCCCTCTTGTTTTGCGACCCCTCCTCATTTTTCTCACTTCTTGTGGCTCAGGCCAGGGAATGTATAATGTGATAGTAAAGAAAAGCACCAAGGAACTGTGCAAGTCAATGAGTGAGATGGACTCACACAACAGCAGCACAACAAAC
>JAHTLZ010000023.1:213603-283060 GCA_023846285.1 Phrynocephalus versicolor | reverse complement strand
CTTTGTACTGTTTTTGATTGTCTATTTTTTATATATATTCATAATTGTGTATTATTGTTATTTGTGAGTTTTTCTTATGTTTATTTAATAAAAAAAATTAAAAAAAAATGCAAATTCAGCTATCAAGGAAAATCAAGCTCTGGTTAAATCTATCTAAATTCTGCTAAGGAATCCAGTATTTTACTCTAATTACAGATGTACAGAGTTTGGTATATAGTCCATATTAGAGATGGGCACGACTTAGCGGTATTCCCGTTTCCGTTTCCGTTACTTGTTTCCGTTACTCAACGGAAACGGTAACGGGAATTACTCCGCCAGAACTCGAACTCGAACCGATGAACGAATAATTTGGTCTGATTTGTCGTGGTCGTTCCTGGCATCACGCGATTGCGCGATGCCAAGAGGCACAGAAAAAAAGTTTTTAAAAGTTAAAAAAAACCCGATTCCCGGCCCTAAAAGCAGGCGAAAACTGTCTGAGGGCACCTACCAGGCCAGAAGGGTGTTTTATTTGGGGGGGGGTTCCCCGCCCCCCTCTCCTTGGCTATTGCTACTGCTGTGCTGCTGGTACCAGGCTGGGAGAGCGCATCCATTTGCCATGCAGTGCGGGGGGATCCAAAATGGCGACCGCAATATTTTTTTTTGAAATCGTTGCCCAAAACCCCACCAAAGCACCACAGAAACATGCGAAAATTAGCTATTTTAAATGCTTGAATTTTTACAGTAGCAGCAGTGGGGTTTTCTTGCAAAAAAAAAAAAGTCTCCGTTTATTTTATTTTATTTTATTTTATTTTTTTACACCTGCGCATTCGCAATGATGGGCTCACCCATGGGAGTGGACCATGCAAAGTTTTGGAGCCATTCCACCAATCGCATGGCCAGGTTTTGCTGACTGTACCAGGCTGGGAGGGCGCATCCATTTGCCATGCAGTGCGGGGGGGATCCAAAATGGTGACCGCAATATTTTTTTTTTAAATCGTTGCCCAAAACCCCACCAAAGCATCACAGAAACATGCGAAAATTAGCTATTTTAAATGCTTGAATTTTTACAGTAGCAGCAGTGGGTTTTTCTTGCAAAAAAAAAAGTCTCCGTTGATTTTATTTTATTTTATTTTATTTTATTTTATTACACCTGCACATTCGCAATGATGGGCTCGCCCATGGGAGTGGACCATGTAAATTTTCCACCAATCGCATGGCCACTTGGCCAGGTTGACCACAGAGACTTCTGGGATGTGTCAATCGGGCATAAACAGCCCACTAATCGTAGCCCAAACCCGAACCCTAAGCCTAAGCCTAACCCATACGCCAGTACACTGTCCTTCTAAGTGGGTCAGAGAGGCACCCACAGGTGCACCCCAATACTCACCCTAACCTCACCCGTAACTAGCCTAACCCTAGCCCTTGCGCTAACCCATCTTAACCCTAAGCCAGATCTACTTGCATTGCACTACATGCAAGTACGTGAGATGCAGCGGGTGCAAAGAGTCTGCCAGTCCGTCACTTGTGGCTCTGGCTGACTCCTGCAGCTGCCTCCAGGAGCCCACTACCCCCCCAAACCAGTACTAATGACAACAAAAAAACAAAAAAACGAACCGACTAATTTTTGCGAATTTTTGCGAAAAACAGAAACGAGCCGAAACGGGCTGCCTCCGACACACGACAACTCGAAAACGTCATTTTCCCTAGTCGTGCCCATCTCTAGTCCATATAGAGAGGAGGGTCCTTAAGCCTTCTTTGATAGGGATGGAATTTTCTAGACTACAAATACCATAAGTCTCCCTTCTTTGAGTTCTGTGTACCTTGCAAACACCTGACAAAACCTAGATAAGATGCACCTGGTATAACAGCCTAAATTGGAAGGTTCTGAGGCTCTACCCATGCTTTCTGCTCAGAAAGAAAACTCCCAGTTCGTGCCAGAGCAGGAACAGGAAGCTTGGCAGTTTTTTATTTCTCCTGCAGAATTGATCTCTTCATGATCAGTTCACCAACTTGAACTGGCACTTTATGAGTTGGCATTTTGTGTTTGGGGAAACAGACTGACTTCACACGTGCTGGGATGTAGGCTCACAAGCAAATATCCAGTTAAGGTTATAGCTGCATTGCTATCTTCTGCTCTTATAAGATTGTTATTATGAATAAGGGCTGCTGGGAGGTTAGCAAAACTTCTCTGTTGTTTTCACTGAGTGTGTATCCTGAGATATTGCTGTGGGAAATTGTTGTTATGTACTGTCAAGTCACCTCTGGTTTATGATAATCCTGTAAACATCCTACCTCTAAAAGGGTGCATTATGCAGTTTTAACACTGTGCAGTTACTCCAGTGTTATCATATCTGCATCAACCTGTTTTGTGATAGAAGACAATATCTGGTGATCAGGCTTGACTTATACAGCACTTTTGTACCGTTTGTGAGATCTCAAGAGCTGCAAGTCTTATTCTGAATACTTTGGGGTGTTGCTGGTTGCTGTTGCTATGCATTTCTTGAATACAAAGTACAGTAATACCTCAGTTTATGAATAACTCAGTTAACAATAGTAAGTAAATAATTTATTAATTAGTCACATGAATGTATCAACCAAAAATTGGTTTACAAAAAGGAATAGGGATGTTTCAGTTTACAAATATTTTCAATGGGATGCCTCAGTTTACGTTTTGTCCAAAACACTTTTGTCCAGGTCTAGAAGTGTTTTAGATTTTAGTAGCTGGGTCAATTTAAGTTTTGTTGTTGCATTCCATCTTATCTTATTGAGTACCTCTGAATTGTTGGTCTTATCAGCATTGTTTACCCTCAGTTTTCAAGTTCAATGTAAGTAACAATGGAAAGTGATCACTACAAATGTTATCCCCTACTGTGAATTCAGCCACAAAGGGTTTAAGAGGTAGGAACACCATTATGTAGTATACAACACTTGCTCCTCTAATAGAAGCAAAGTTGAATTATCCTGAATTGGGATATTCTATTAAGCCATTCGACCATATGTAATTACGTTGAACACAGAATCTTGCCATATTATGCCCTGCTGCATATGTGCTCTTATCCTTAGAGCACCACTTGTGATTGAATGGTAATAGCATTGAAGAGTCTAGATCTATTTCTGGTGTCATAGCAAATATATCCATGCCACTAGCTACTCTGGCATTGAAATCTCCCCCAATTATGAAGTCTGTATTGGGGAATTGGTCCTCTAACTTGCCTAAAAAATTTGCCAGAAGATCCCACTGCTGATCTAAAATTGGCTGGGTAGAATATGGGGGCATAGAAACATTAATTATTAAAAGACCCTTTTCCCTCCAAGATTATCTTAATAGCTAAAAATTACAATTGTTACAATTGAGATCAGATGTAGCTATTAGTTCAGGATTTAAATTTGAGTTAGTAGCTACCAATGTGGCTATACCAGCCTGTGGGCGCCCTTTAGCCTTGAGTTTACGCACAGAAAGCGTGAACACTTTGAAACCTGGGATCTGTAGTTGTGATTGCTCCTGAAGCCATGTCTCTTGCAGTAGGAGGATATCAAATCCTTTTAAGTAGATCAAAAAGTCTTCACCTGTTATTTTAGCCTTGCAGCCTGCAATGTTCCATGAGATGATTCCTACTGATTAGGTAGGTCGTGAACTAAGATGGGTTCCAATGAGTCAGTTCTTTTGACTCCTCTGTGTAGCCTGAGCCAGCCCTATATCCTTGTTCTTTCTGTGATTCTCTGTATCATGCCACTGTGAAGGAATTAATGCCTGGGCAAGTTTACTGTGTTCCCTAATTGCATGCTTGCTTCTGTCATCAGACTGGGTAAGCTTAATGGATCCCTGATCCTGGGCACATTTAAACAGTGATTTTGTTGGTTCCATGTAATCACCATTTTGGAGTCCAGCGGGTATGTCCATATTTGGTACCAGTAAGTGGGTAGTTGATATATCTGTGGGGTCAGACCCCATTGAAACTGGCCCTCTCATATGGGTCCCTGGCTCTCCTTCCTTCTCATGGGTGGTATGGTGGTGGACTTGCACTAGCACCCAGCGCTGGAAACAGAGAGGTGTTTGAGATTTAACATGTGGAAGGCAGGCTTCCAGTGATGGCCTAAGATTAGACCACTTACTTTCATCCTCTGTGTAGTGGGCTGGTGATGGTATGTTTGGTTCCATGTTACCAGTTAGTTCAGCTCTCACCTTATCCAGATTGATAATAATCCTCAACTCTAGGCTGCCCTTTAAAAGCAGTGGTAGCTTCTCCCTTCAGTTCGTCACCATCAATGTCCAGCTGAAATAGTAAGTCTTTGCTAGAGACTTCACTATCCTCTTTCTCATTTACCTTCTGAACATCGTTTATGCATAGTTTGGAAGCACTTTTGGAATCAGGCTGCTGATTAGACGTTGGTTCCTGAACCATAGTTAGCTCCCTGAAAGCCTGACACTGGATTTTCTGGGTTAGCCCATCTAGGTCTTGGTTTTCCTGCACTTTTGTCATTGGTTTATATTAGACATGGGCACGACTCGGCGAAATCCTCGTTTCCGTTGTCGTTCGTCGTTCTCGTTACGTAACGGGGAACGAGAACGACAATTACTCCGCTCCAGCTCGAACCCGACCCGATAAAGATAAATTGGGTCTGATTTGTCGTTGTCGTTCATGGCATCGCAGCGCCAGCGATCCATGATGCCAAGCGGCGCAGCACAGAAAAAAAGTTTTTTTAAAAAAACCCGATTCCCGGCCATAAAAGCAGGCAAAAATATGCCTGCCTCAGTGAGGGCACCTACCAGAGAGGGGTGGTTTCGGGGGGGGTCCCCGGCCTTCCCGCCCTCCAGTCCTGGGCTGCTGGTACCAGGCTGGGGGGGGGCATCCTCGTCGTCTCCATTTGCCATGCGGTGGGGGGGGATCCAAAATGGCGACCACAGTTTTTCTTTTGAAATCATGCCATTGAGAAGGTGTTCAAAAATCCTTTCATCCTGAACAACATAAGGGGAACTGTTGGTTTATAAAATTCCAATTGAAGTCTTGTCTTATAGTATGGAGCCGGTAAGTTTACTAGATTTTTCAGGTCAGTTTGATTAACTTCTGTTTGTAGCAGTTTACTCAGTGAATTTAGCACCTTCTTTCTGTTTACCCATTTTCCTTTGTTTATGTAGTTATCTGTGACTTCTAAAATTATTTGACTCACTATCAGGCACCGGGAGATGGGGGCATTAGTTGGGTTTGTTTCCGAAGGTTTTTCCAGTCTTTCTGTGGCCTCCTGAATTAAACTCCTTGCCTTTCTCCTGAGTCAGGTGTGGAGATGGTGAATGTTGGTATGGGGATTCTTTTTCCTTTTGTGTTAAAGCCTTCTGAAGGATGGCAAGCTGATCAGAAATATGCTGGAGTTTTCCAAATATAGCCAGGACTGTTTTTCCAGTTATAATACAATGTTCTCCCAACTGCTCCCATATCTGGTGGTCAGCTACCACTGGCTGTTCTGTGCCCACTATAGTCTGTATTTCTCCTGCCAGTACCTCTGGAGGTTCTGTCTCTAAAGGGCATGGGTTATCCTCTAAAGCTGATCTAATTGCTTTTAAGCCAGAAGGAGCAGGCAATTCCTGTATCATATTCTCAGTGTTCCTCTGGGGGTCTGCAGCCAGTGGATCTTCATCCAGCACTGAGAATTTATTTGATGTATTATATTTGGCTAAATCACTTACATTTTCTGCTATGGTCAGGTTCATTATATCATCCAGGGGAAGTTGCTTTGAAATCTTGACGGGGGGGGGGTTGAGGGAGTCCTTTGTCTTTTCTTCTTCCTCCCCATAATATTTTCCTCAGGGTCTGGCACAATTCCCGGCAGTCCAGATAAAATGTCCCAAAGAGTGGGAGTTAAACCCTCTCTAAAAACACCCGAGCCAAAAGAAGGATTAAAATGAAAGTAAGACTTGGTGCGCAGGTTAAAATAAACAAAAGAAAACAAAATAAAGTAAATAGTAAAGGAAGGGGAGCAGCCCTCAAACATCCACTGCCAGCAGACAGGCAGCCATACTCCTGTTCTTTTGTGCTCTAAAAGAAAAATCATTGTTTGGCTATACATCCTCACCATTCTAAACAAAGACACACACACCTTGCTCCTATTGCTAAGATTCATGTGAAATATAATCATTTTGAGAGAGAGATTTTTGCTCTTGTTCATGATAATCAGTTTTCATCAATACAATTTATAATTGGCACAGATTTACTCTATAGTGACCACTTAGCTGAATTGCAGAAAGTCCAATCAGATGCTGTAAGCCAGATGAAACCTGTCCAGACTAGGTTTTCATCAAAAATAAACAATGATCATGTACAGGTGCCTACTATGTTCCCTGAGTTGTCAAATGATGATGATGATGTTTTGTCTTTGCCTAATGACAATGATGTTACAAATGTTGAAATTTCTCAGCCTAATGCTAATGTTAGTCAGTCAGATGTGCCTTCTGTTAGCCAGGAAGTTACTGATGTACATGATGACAATGAAGAAGTTGAATTTTCATGTATCAAACCTAATGCTGAATTTAGACAAAAACAGTTGTCATGTCCTACATTAGCTGATGCCAGACATCTTGCTGATATGGATCTGACTTTAGGTCCAGGTAGACAAGCTAGATTCTGCTGGAAGGGCCCAGAAGGCCAGAAGTTACTCTACAGAGAGAAGCTGAATGACAATAATACTGCAGGAGTTCCACACCTGCAGTTGGTAGTTCCAAAATGCTATCGAGAAGAAGTTTTGAAGATGGCATACGGTTATGTGTCTGGCCACATTGGGGAGAAGAAAACTCATATTAGAATCACTAATCATTTGTTGAATGTTAAAGTTTCAAAATGTCAATGGTTGAGAGGGTAAGTTGTACATTTGGGTCATTGGGTTGGTAGTGGAATCACTGAACCTTTGGAAGCTAAAATCAAGAGTGTAAAAAATTGGCCAGTTTCTGGAAAAAAAAACAAGTTCAATCATTCCTTGGTTTGGTTGGTTACTAAAGAAAGTTCATTCCTCACTTCAGTCAAGTGGCAACTCCATTGACTGAACTGACACATAAATGACTGCCTGTTAAAGTTGTATGTAAATATGCTTTTGATGCTTTAAAAATTGTTTAATGCAATACCTATTGATTCCACCTGATTTTAATAAGCCTTTTGTTGTACAAACAGATGCTTCAGAGTTTGGTCTAGGTTGTCTTTTATTACAGGAAAAAGAAGGTCTACTCCATCCAGTGTCCTTCTTCAGTAAGAAGCTATTGCCCAGGTAAAAAAAAAAATTACTCTGCACCTGAGAAAGAATGCCTAGGTATTGTGTGGACTCTGAACAAGTTACGACCATACATTTGGTGAAGAAACTTCATCCTACAAACAGATCATCAAGCTTTGGAGTGGTTATACCATCTGAAAGCAAGTAACCAACGTTTACTTAGATGTTTATCACTACAAGATTTTGAATTTGAGGTGCAGTGTATACCAGGCTCTAAGAATATTTTAGCTGATAGCCTTTCTAAGTTGTATTTTGGTGTGGAGAGTTTGCCTGAAGAGTTTCTATTCATTGTTCTAGAATAGAAACAATGTTTCTTGTTCAGTTTGTTACTCAATATAATCATTGGATTTCTGATATGCATCTATGATATGTACTATTTTTTCTCTTATCTGTTTTCCAGAAGTTTCAAGCCTATATGCATTCCAGATATTCAATATTTTGCTATATCTACATGTAGAGTGCATATATTCATCATTAGTACTAACTCTTTTAATTGCTTTCTATTGCACATGTTGTAATTTCTTTTGCACTTTGATTTTTAATTATCTCTTTCTTATTATCATGTAATATTGTTTCCATTTATTCTTCTTGTAGTTTGTAGTTTAAAAATGCTAAATGTTAATTTAGGATTTTTAATTTTCATGGGGAGGCATGTAACGTAAACTGAGAGCGAGCAAAGGCCAAATGTAAACATCTTTAATACTGAGCTGAAGGCCTGAACTGTCATAGATCTGAGATCACAAAGGAATATAAAGAAAGGATGAAGATGCATTCCATCCAAGAAGCAAGGGAACTCTGATTGGCCTGAAAGGACACATGACTGTTTTTCCCATGCTGTGAACATAGAGAGACAGAGACAGAGAGAGAAGGACAAGGATTCCTCCAGAATGGTTTTCTGCGTATGGACTATATGGACTTCAAAATTATGTAGTTTCTATAAGGGAGTAGAGAGGCCCTGCCTCAAGCTTGTTTTGACATTTTAAAAGTTAGGAAGGGAAATCATTTTTAGTAAGCTAATATTTATTTTTAGTAAGCTAATATTTCTGTGAAATTTCATCTTTTCAATAAAAGCCTTTACTTAATATTCAAATGAATGTGCCTATGGTGACTATTTGCTGAACAATTATTTTAATAATCAATACAGCAGGGCCGGGTGATTAATAAATGACTCCCTTGGAAGCAATTAAGGGTAATTAATTCCTCCAAATAGTAGTTCTGTGTAGAGGAGGAAAAAAACCTGTTAAGCAAATCCTGTACAGGCAGTTTGAGATGTTTGGCAGTGGAATATGTTGCCACAGAGGGTGGTGGAGTCTCCTTCATTTGAGGTATTTAAGCAGAGGATTGATGGCCATCTTTCGGAAATAATGTGAAGAGGGTTCTTGCATGACAGGGAGTTGGACTGGATGCCCTTGAGGTCTCTTCCAACTCTATGATTCTATGATTACGTCTCAATAGACCTGGAATCAATTCCCGGGTTCTGCCATTGGTAAACTGGTAAAATCAACCCTTAAATACCTCATTTACCTTGGGTACCCTTTTAAGAACACTATGAATTAGTTCTGACAGGAAGACAGAGAAGAACACATGGTTAGTTACCGACAATAAAAAAATATATATGCTGAAACATGTTGGCTTGTCTGGTCCACTTATTTTGCTTTTCACACAATTCACCAATGAAATGCAGCCCCAAGGTTGTGAAGCAGTGTCTGAAATTAAATGCAACCCTTGGACTAAAAGATTGTCCCCATTGTTGTTTTAATTGCTATCAAAATAGAATAAAATGGCATTCCAAGGCATGCTGCTAAAACTTGCAGTTGTTACTTACCATTTTTACATATGGGACAACACTGATCTGGTTCATATACAGGGTCCACACAGTCAGTTTGAGGACATGAAGACACTGTGCACACTACTTCACCATTGGCTTCACAGCGGCATTTCTCACAGGGTGAGACCTAAAAATAAAGCAAACAACATCTTAATTCAGAGATTGGCAGAAATCCAGTCCCAGGAATCATTTGGTTTAATTCTCAAGGATCACCAACCAGCAATCAATGCAAAATGTTGGCTTCCATGTGTTGCAGAAAAAAGATGCAAAATCGTTGTGCAGAGTTAAAGCCAGTTATCTACTTACACATATGCTTAATTGTTAATGTATTGGATGCCTGGGGGGTCACTTTTTCTGGGTTGTTGGTGATTGGTTTTATAATAATTAAATAAAAATTTAAATTAAAAAAGTTATCTACTTTCACTTACTCTGTGAGAAAAACATTGAGAAGACCAGCATATAACAATATGTCCAGAGTTTGTTTTTCTTTTAGTAAACACATTACCATATTTTCCATCTATAAGGTGCTGCTATATATTAGACACTCCTACTTTTAAGACCTCCAAATTAAGAAAATTAATCAATCCTATTTTGAGCCCTCCTCCACCCCACCCCACCCCATGGAGTTTCACATACTTTCTGCATTCTGAAGAGTCCTCTCTGCTTTGTTTTTGCAGAGCTTTCGTTTATGCAGGGAGATGCTTGGGGTGGAGCAATTCATTAAGGAGTTCATTTTCAGGCAAAAAAGAAGGGTCCGATCCTCCAAAAACAAAGCAGAGAGGAGGGCAGTCAAACACTCCTGGAAAGAAAAGAAAAGAAAACAGCAGGACGTGGGAAACAGCAGGATGTGGGATGACAGGGAAATGAAACAGCTAGGTCCGTTTGGATTCTCTTGTTTCATTTCTCCTCCACTCCACCCTCTGCTGTTTCCCACCCCGGGTAGTTTTGTTTTTTCTCCAGGAGGGCTTGATTGCTCTCTTCTCTGCTTTTTTCTTACAGGCTTGGACCATTCTTTTTTCATGAAAATGAACGTAATGGGTTGCTCCACCCCCAATCATTTCCAATCAATTTATTGCTTCATATTTATTGGAAGTAATGACCCCAAAGAATATGGAGCATATTTTAATTCATCATTTCGTTTTCCTTTTCTGGCCCTTTTTTCCCCCTTCTCGGGTGAGATGAACTGACAAATCAATTTGTTGACTCAGCAAAGAAAATCATAAATTTGTGATTTTGTATACGTCAACCTTGTCTAATTGTGTTGAATCATACTCATCTCAAAAGTAAATTATGTTTACAACTTTCTCCCAGGTTAATCTACATAGTATTATAGCTAACATATTAATCAAAAAGTGTGTGCTCTAAGAGTTGAAAAATCTTTCATGTTGTTTTATATTCATTGCAATTGGGAAGTAAACCTGTTCTGTAGATTATCCCATGTTAGGATCATTATGTTCCAAATCCATAGCAATTTTGGGGAAATAAAACATTTCATATTTCTTCCCCATATGTCCCAAGGCTCCCATGGAATCTCTTTCCATCATCAGGAATGCACTGGCAACCATGGGATGAGAGAGAAAATTGATACTACTGTTAAGTCATAGAATCATTGAGTTGGAAGAGACCTCAAGGGCCATCTAGTCCAACCCCCTGCCATACAGGAAACCCCATCACAGTGCTCCTGACATATGGCCATCCAGCCTCTGCTTAAAAACCTCCACAGTAGGAGACTCCACCACACTCCATGGCAGCATATTCCACTGCCGAACAGCTCTAACTGTTATGAAGTTCTTCCTAATGTACTCAAGGAAGCTCTGCCCGGCCCTGGTGAAGATAATGCATCTAAACGTTGGGAACATTTTAAGAATGTTGTTTGTAACACTGCTTTATCAGTATTCGGCAAGGAGACTCAAAAGACAGCAGACTGGTTTGAAGCACACTCAGAAGAGCTGATGCCAGCTACTGAGGAAAAGAGGAGAGCCTTGACTGCATATAAAGCTTGTCCCAGCGAGCACAACCTACAGGCCCTGTGAGCTGTTCGTAATAAAGTCCAGCAGATCACCAGGAAATGTGCTAACGACTACTGGCTGCAGCTGTGTTCTCAGATTCAGATGGCAGCCAATACAGGTAACATCAAGGGGATGTATGATGGAATTAAACAGGCCTTAGGGCCAATACATAAGAAAACTGCACCCTTAAAGACTGTTTCAGGTGAGATCATCTAGGATCATGAGCAGCAGATGGCATGCTGGGTGCAGCACTACTCTGAACTATATTCCAGAGAAAAAACAATAACCGAAGAAGTCTTAAATAATATTGAGTGCTTATCTGTCTTGGAGGAGCTTGACAATGAACCAACTCTAGAAGAACTAAATGTGGCTCTGGATTCACTTGCCTCTGGCAAGGCACCTGAGAAAGATAACATCCCTGCTGAAGTTCTGCAAAGAGATCATTGACACTGAACTGTACAGAATCCTCTGCCTTTGCTGGAGGGAAGAGGGAGTACCACAGGATATGAAGGACGCTAATATTGTTACACTTTATAAGAACAAAGGTGAGAGGAGCAACTGTAACAACTATCATGGTATCTCTCTTCTTAGTGTTGTTGGGAAGCTGTTTGCACGTGTTATACTGAAGAGGCTCCAGATACTTGCAGAGAGAGTCTACCCAGAATCACAGGGTGGCTTTCGAACCAACAGGTCCACTACTGATATGGTATTTTCCCTCAGGCAGTTGCAGGAGAAATGCAGGGAACAAGGACAGCCACTTTTTGTAGCCTTCATAGATCTCACAAAGGCATTTGATATGGTTAGTAGGGACGGATTCTTTAAAATACTCCTCCGGGTTGGATGCCCACCCAAGCTCCTTAACATCATTAGGTCTTTTCATGAGGATATGAAGGGCAATGTAGTTTTTGATGGCCTTGTGTCAGATCCCTTCAACATCCGAAGCGGCGTGAAGCAGGGCTGTGTCCTTGCGCCAACCTTGTTTGGGATCTTCTTTGCTACCATGCTGAAGTATGCTTTTTGAACTGCAACAGAGGGTATCTATCTCCAGACCAGATCAGATGGAAAACTCTTCAACCTCTCTAGATTGAGAGCAAAGTCTAAGGTATAGGTGAAGTGTTTGCGGGATCTCCTCTTCGCTGATGATGCGGCCATTACTGCTCACTCTGCCGAAGATCAACAACTCATGGATCATTTTCATCAAGCTTCCAAAGATTTTGGACTAGAAATCAGACTGAAAAAAACACAAATAATGGGCCAGAATGTGGACTCTCCTCCTTGCATTACAATTTCTGCAAAAGAACTGGAGGTTGTCCACAACTTTGTGTATCTTGGCTCAACTATCTCAGATACACTCTCACTAGAGTCTGAGCTGAATAAATGCATAGGTAAAGCAGCTACTATGTTTTCCAGACTAACAAAGAGAGTATGGCTCAATAAGAAGCTGACAGAACATACAAAGATACAGGTCTATAAAGCTTGTGTACTGAGCACACTTTTGTATTGCAGCGAGTCTTGGACCCTCCATGCCCGACAGGAAAGAAAGCTGAATACCTTCCATATGCACTCTCTTAGGCGAATATTCAACATTACCTGGCATGACAAAATTCCAAATAGCATAGTCCTGAAACGAGCTGGAATCTCTAGCATGTATACTTTATTGAAACAGTGACACCTCACGTGAGAATTGATGATGGACGGATCCCAAAAGATCTTCTATATGGAGAACTAATGCAGGGAAAGCTCTCCAGAGGGAGACCACAGCTGCTGTATAAGGATATCTGTAAGAGTGACCTGAAGGCCTTGGGAATGGGCCTCAACAGTTGGGAAACCCTGACCTCCGATCACATTGTCTGGAGGCAAGAGATACAGCATGGTCTACATAAATTTGAAGAGGCATTTGTCCAATAGGCAGAGGAAAAGATGCAGGCATGGAAATAACAAAACTGGAGGACTGCCCCCAAGTGTGGTAGAGACTGCCATTCCTGAATTGGCTTATTTAGTCACACTAGGTGTTGCTTTTAGATTCTCTACTCCAGGCATGATACCATAGTCTTTCAAGACTGAAGGATGCCAATGATGGACTCTGATGCTAATTGGACATTTCAGGATCATGCGGATGGGACAGCAAGAAATCCTTATCAAGACACAGAGAAGAATAGCCATTATTATTCTTCATTGCCTGCCACTGTTTTGCTTCAAGATGATTCCTCATTAAGTTAGCATTTAGAATTATTTAGATTATCCATGAATTTCATAAAAGAGCTAGGAAAGATTACTTAGAATAGTATTTTTGTTTTTAGGGGAAACACTGGAATTAGCTTATAAATCACAGTTTAGATGAGGCAATTTCAGACCATGGTGATAGTTGCAATGACCTTTTTACAACACTCAGAATTTATGGCAAAGCAACAGAAATAAGTCTTATTGATAAGCTTTGTTGGGGACATGCCAGAGAGGAAAGTAAAGAAATTTTCTAAGTGAAGGCCTCCATGGCTTCTCAGTTCTCAGTAAATAAGACAGGTCTTTGAAGGCAAACTCAAAATGATGGTTTAATTTACAAGTATATTTACAGGTTTGTTTGCTTTTTAGTGACAGGCACGTCAGGTTCTCTAGAGAGTGAAAATCTAGGGGAAGAACCACGGCAGCCAGGATCTGGAGGGCAGATCTCCTCCCACTCCTTCCAACAGCTTTCAGTCACACACAGCAGACTCGAGCAAGATGGTTCGAATGGTGAGTCATCAATTGTATTCACAACATCGCCAGATGGAGTTATTGCAGAAGCCAGCTTGGGTAGACTGTTGGACCCGTCCATTAGAAGGACCCAATCAGACACAACAAATTACAGGTGCATTGGTTAGGTCCAGGAATCATTGAACAGAAACTGGGAAATGTCAATCATGTTTTAGGACAGGGATGGCGAACCTATGGCATGCTTGCCCAGGGTGGCACGTGGAAAGCTTACAGGTGGCATGCAACAGCCCCCTGGGAGTCAGCACTTCCCCCTCCTCTTTAGCAGCCATAAGGACTTGTACTGAAGAACCAGGGAGGGGAAGAAGCCAAGTCAGCTAACCAGCAGGAGGAGAGGGATGGGGGTGGGGAGGGGGATGTTTAGGTTTCCTTTCTTTGACTTGTTTGGAAGAAGCCAAGTCAAGGAACGAGCAGTAAGATGGAGAGGAGGGGGGAGGGGGAGGATGGATGTTAAGGTTTCATTTCTTTGAGTTTTGCCTGGAAAGCATTTTTCTTAATTTAACCAGTCCTGCTCCTCTCCAATCAGCCTACATTCACTGGCACATGGCCACTGGTTCCAGCAAATGGCACCAAAATGTTTCATTCGCTGATGGAGATGAGCAGGAAATTTAACATGCCTCTGCCTCCTTTCATAGGCTTTTCTTCCCTGGGAGTTTTGTTGGACCCTTTCCACAGCAGGACCCGCCAGGCAAGCAGAGTTCAGAAGCCTCAATACATGGAGGAGGCGATGGTGTTTTGAGGAGGGCTTCAGATTTGTCAGGAACTGGAGAACATTTTGGGACAAGCCAAACCTGTACAGAGGGACGGGTTGCACTTGAACCATGATGGCACCAGATTGCTGGCACTCAACATCAAAAAGGCAGCAGAGCAGCTTTTAAACTGATAACTGGGGGAAAGCCAGCAGGAGCTGAGTGGCATCCTGTTCGGAACACCTCATCCCTGTGGAACGAGGTTGGAGAGGGTAGAGGACCTCAAAGTGATGTCATAGGAGGTATTAGTGGTAGCTTGTCTACTAGAATTAAAGCTGTTGGGGGGAGTGGGGAGAAAAAAGAAGCAGCCCTCCTACAGGTGCTTCTACGCCAATGCTCGAAGCCTCCGAGCAAAGATGGGAGAACTTGAACATTTGACAGCTAGGGATAACATTGATATAATAGCCATAACAGAAACTTGGTGGAAAGTGGAGAACCAGTGGGATTCAGCAATCCCAGGCTATAAACTCTACAGAAGGGATAGAGAGGAGCGGGTTGGAGGGGGAGTGGCCAACTATGTCAGAAAAGGAGTAAAATCCAGCAGAATGGAGTCGACGGTGGGTCTGACTCCACCATAGAATCACTGTGGGGTAAACTACCAGATCCAAGGAGTGATGTGATAGTTAGGGTGTCTATCGTGCACCAGATCAAAAACTTGAAGGGGAACTTGAAATGAGAAGACAAATCATGCAGGTGTCTAAGAGGGATAGGATAGTAATCATGGGGGACTTCTATTACTGACTTGGCCAATGCAAGCTCGGGGCAAGAAAGAAAAACTGGGTTTCTTGACATGCTGAATGATTGTGCCTTAGAGCAACTTGTCATGGAGCCCACCTGAGAACAGGCAACTCTAGACATATTACTGTGTGATACTCAGGATCTGGTCAGAGATGCAAATGTCACTGAGCCTCTGGGGAACAGTGACCATGCTGCAATCTCCTTTGCCATGCATGTTGGGGGAAGAGTGTCAAGCAAATCAGACATAAAAAACCCTTGTTTTACGGAAGGTGGACTAGATGGGTCTTTGGCCTGATCCAGCATGGCTCTTCTTATATTCTTATGTTCCCTCAGATGAGGAAACTATTTAGAAAGACATTAAAAGGGAAAGTAAAATGAATCCAATCTCTCCAGAGTGCATAGAGCCTGTTTAAAACAACAGTAGTAGAGGCCCAGCACAAGTGCATACCAGAAAGAAAGAAGAGCTCATCTAAGTCCAAGAGGGCCAGCATGGTTAATGAGTGGCATTAAGAGGCTCTAAAGTGCAAACAGAGGTCTTTCTGTAAATGGAAATCCTCCCCAAATGAGGAAAATAAAAAGGAACACGAACTCTGGAAAAAGAAATGTAAGAAGATGATAAGAGAGGCAAAGAAAGACTTTGAGGAATGCATGGCTAGCAATATAAAGGGAAATAATAAAAGCTTCTTTAAATATGTCAGAAGTAAAAAAACCTGTCAGAGAATCAGTTAGCTCTCAGGATTGTGAGGGAGGAAAGGGGAAGGTTAAGGAGGACTTGGAAATTGCAGAGAGATTAAATGAATTCTTCGCATCTGTCTTCAAGACAGAAGACCTTTTGCAAATTAAATCAAATACAGATTAAAAGAGAGGATGTTTTAGGTTTAATTGATAAATTGGAGGTCAATAAGGCACTGGGCCCAAATGGCATGCACCCAAGGGTTATTAAGGAACTGAGAAATGAAATTGCATATCTCTTAACGGTAAGTTGCAACTTGTCTCTTAAAATGGTCACAGTACCAGAGGACTGGAGGATAGCGGATGTAACACCAATTTTAAAAAAGGAAGGAGGGGGGACCCAGGAAACTACAGGATGGTTAGCCTTACGCCTGTCCCAGGGAAAATGGTGGAAAGCCTCATCCAAGAGAAACTCTTAAAGCACATAGAAGAGCAAACATTGCTGAGAGAAAATCAGCATGGCTTCTGCAAGGGTAAGTCTTGCCTGACAAACCTTTTAGAATCCTTTGAAAAGGTCAACAGGCATGTGGATTTGGGTGAACCGGTAGATATTATGTATCCTGATATTCAGAAGGCTTTTGACGCAGTCCCTCACCAAAGGCTGCTGAGAAAACTGCACATTCAGGGGATAAGAGAGCAGGTCCTCTTATGGACTGACAAGTGGTTGAGATCCAGGATACAAAGAGTAGATGTCAATGGGAAATTTTCACAATGGAGAGAGGTGAAAAGCAGTCTGCCTCAGTTATCTGTTCTGTGTCTGGTGCTTTTCAATCTGTTCAAAAATGACCTGGAGACAGGGATAAGCAGCGAGGTGGCCAAGTTTGCAGATGATATGAAACTTTTCGGGGTGGTAAAAACCAGAGAAGATTGTGAAGAGATCCAGAAGGATCTCTCCAAAATGGGGGAAGGGGCTGCGAAATGGCAAATGTGTTTCAATGTAGCAAAATGTTAAGTAATGCATATTGGGGCGAAAAATTCAAACTATCTATCAATTCATGGGCTCTGAGCTATCCGTGATGGATCAGGAAACAGATTTTGGTGTGTTGGTGGGCAGCTCAATGAAGGTGTCTACCCAATGTATGGCAGCAGTGAATAAGGCCAATTCCATGCTAGGGATTATGAAAAAGGGGATGGAAAATAAAACAACCAACATTATAATGCCATTGTACAAAACGATAGTAAGGCTGCACTTGGAGTATTGTGTACAATTCTGGTCAACGCATCTCAAGAAAGACATAGTGGAACTGGAAAAGGTGCAGAAGAGACAACTAAAATGATTATTGGGCTAGGGGACCTCCCTTATGGGGAAAGGCTAAAACATTTGGGGCTCTTTAGTGTGGAAAAAAGGTGCCTGAGGGGGGATATGATTGAGACGTACCAAATAATGAAGGACATGAGTCGTGGATAGAGGGACACTCTTCTCCCTCTCACAAAATACCAAAAATATGGGACATCCACTCAAACTGTGGGTTGGGAGAGTGAGAACAGACAAATGAATTTTTTTTTACCCAGCACGTTGTTAGTCTATGTAACTCCCTGCCACAGATGTGGTGATGGCATCTAGCCTGGATGTCTTCAAAAGGGGATTGGACAGATTCCTGGAGGAGAAGTCCATCACAGGTTACAAACCATGATGGAGATGTGTAATCTTCATGCTTAAAAACAGGTTACTTCAAGGGCCAGATGCAGGGGAGTGATACCAGGAGACAGATATCTAGCCTAATGCACTCCCAGAGGCATTTGGTGGGGCCACTGTGAGATACAGGAAGCTGAACTCGATGGGCCTTTCGCCTGATCTAGCATGGCTCTTCTTATGTTCTTATGAACATGGTTTGATGTTTCATTCAGATGGGCTTTTGGGTGAGAATGGGGTGTACCTCAAAACTATTGATAGAAATAATTTTGCCAATAGGATTGAAAATTTGATAAGGAGTGCTTAAACTGAGTACTCATGGGGAGGGAGAAAATCTTCTTAAGGATACTAATCCAGAAGGGGTGGTGGGGAATAGCCCAAATGATGCAGTAGGACGAGGAGAAGGAGTGTTAAAGTTGAACATTGTGAGGAAAAATAGGTTAAGCAAGGGGCTTGTAAGAAGGGCACACAGCATTGAATGTCTCTACACCACTGGAAACAAAAAGGAGGAGCTGGAGCTCTTAATACAGAAAAATAAATATGATATAATTGGCATTGCTGAAACCTGGTGGGATGACACTTATGGCTGGAATGTAGTCATTGGTGGGTACAACCTGTTTCAGAAGCTGATAAATCTCTACCCAGGTGCCTTTTGCAATAACTTAACCTTAGTCTTTTAATGTAGTAACCTGGAGATTATAAGACCACGTGAGTCCTTCTCTTGTCTCCCTACCAAAAATTGGATCATTTCCTAACTGCCTTGAGGCAGAGTGCCTCCATTTAATTTCTAAGGGTATTTGTACACGACCCCTAAACTCCGCAGCAAATGGCTCCCAGCTCCGGAGCTTAAAACTGTTTCCCCACCAGCTCCGGAGTTTACAGAAAATTAAGTGTGACCACGCCCACCTAAGCGCATCCCAGCACACTTTTCAGGTACCTGCTCTCGGAGGGTGAAAAATCCCAGATCCGGATGTAACCTAGAGTGCCGGGCTCTCCTCTCTTCTGTTTGGGTTTTTTTTTTTTTTTTTGCCTCCCACCCCTTTAAGAGAAGGAATCAGGACAACGGGGCTCGGGGCGGCTTGGACCGGCAGACGGAGGTGAGCCTGCATTCTTTTGTCCCTTTTTTCTCCCTCCCCTCACGCAGACAGGAGCAAGGAAGTGCGGAGGGGTGGGGACGCAGGAAGAGCAACGAACCCCCAAGATCTCTGGTCCGAATTTAAGTGGCCAGCGGATCTTAGGGGTCGTGTGAAAAGGCCCTAAGCTACATCTCTAAGCTTGTCTTGTCTTCATGCACAGCTATAGAATCTTTCTCCAAAAAATCCTTCTTCTCTCTCAAAATGACTGTCCTGGTGGCATGGGAAAAGTCACATGTTGCTTCCAGGACCAATCCGCTTTCACTTGCTTCTGGCTTGAATGTCTCTTGGCTATTGTTTATACATGCACTTGAGATAAGCTATGCTACTGAAATGAAACTGCACTTTAATACTGCCACTGTTTATTGCCCTACTCTACCAGGCTTCACTGCTTCTAAATTCTGTTAAATTCTGCCCCCTCCAATAAAAAAGATTCCCTATTCTCATCATAAGTGTCTCTGCAGGACAGATAGAAATGAAACATTGGCACATGTATTCCTGCACTGTCCCTTATATGATGGAATTAGGGGAAAACTTTGTAGCAATGTTAACCCCTTTCTGGGTGGAGCTTTTATTGTTACTAGAAAGGGGTGATGGGAATTGGGATTCAACTTGAGAGGTGGCTGGTATCTGGCTCAGAGCTTCAATCAAGTCTTTTAAGGCACACTCTACATTATCTATTTTGTTTTGTGTCTCTTGCAGAGCCTTAAAGATTGTAAGCGTCTGAGCTGTTAATACAATGTAATCACTTAGCTTGGTGGTGGTGAGATTACCAGAAGCTTCTAAGTCTTGGGGAGTGGTTAGTTCAGGCTGGTTAACAAGTGTCATAGGAGATAGCAGAGTCTCATTTCTTAGGCTACTTGCTAATGAGGGTGATTGTAAAGGTGATTGTTTAGTCACGGAGCATGCAGGAGCCAGCAGTTGGTCTATTTTTGTTTGTTTGGTTGCTCTATTGTGTTGGCACTCAAGTTCAGAGCTCCTTCTTTGACGCTTACCCATAGAGTAAACAACACAGGCACCACTGGTTTACTCAGCCCTGGAGTCCTGAAGTTAGGGATCTCATGGCGTCTTCGTCTTGTAGTCAGAGGGCAGAGAATTGTTTTCCCAACAGCTCATCCACCAAGACTTATTAATTACCACTGAACAAAAGAAACCTAATTTGCAACTTCCAAAGCTTCTTTGTCTTAAAGAAATTAAATGAGTTCTTTGCATCTATCTTCATGACAGAAGACCTTGAGCAGATTCCGCTGCCTGAACAGCCCCTGTTCACTAAAGAATTAAATTAAATACAGGTTAAAAGAGAGGATGTTTTAGGACTACTTGATAAATTGAAGATTAACAAGTCACCAGGCCCAGGTGGCATCCACCCAAGGGTTATTAGGGAACTGAGAAATGAAACTGCAGATCTCTTAACGGTTATATGCAACTTGTCTCTTAAAACGGCCACAGTGCCAGAGGACTGGAGGATAGCAAATGTCACACCAATTATTAAAAAAGGAAGGAGGGGGGGGAGCTGGGAAACTACAGGCCAGTTAGCCTTACATCTGTCCCAGGGAAGATGATGGAAAGCCTCATCCAAGAGAAAACCTTAAAACACATAAAAGAACAAACTTTGCTGAGAGAAAATCAGCATGGCTTCTGCAAGGGTAAGTCTTGTCTGACAAATCTTTTAGAATTTTTTGAAAAGGTCAACAGACATGCAGATTTGGGTGAACCGGTGGATATAGTCTATCTGGATTTTCAAAAGGCTTTTGACACAGTCCCTCACCAAAGGCTTCTGAGAAAATTACACAGTCAGAGGATAAGAGGGCAGGTCCTCTTCTGGATTGAGAACTGGTTGAGATCCCGGAAACAAAGAGTAGGTGTCAATGGGAAATTTTCACAATGGAGAAAAGTGAAAAGTGGTGTGCCCCAGGGATCTGTCCTGGGACCGGTGCTTTTCAATCTGTTCAAAAATGACCTGGAGACAGGGATATGCAATGAGGTGGCGAAGTTTGCGGATGACACGAAACTTTTCTGTGCGGTAAAAACCAGAGAAGATTGTGAAGAGGTCCAGAAGGATCTCTCCAAACTGGGGGAATGGGCTGTGAAATGGCAAATGCGTTTTAATGTAGCCAAATGTAAAGTAATGCATATTGGAGCAAAAAAAATCCAAACTTTATCTATCAACTGAGTTATCCATGACGGATCAGGAAAGAGATCTTGGTGTGTTGCTGGACAGCTCCATGAAGGTGTCTACCCAATGTGTGGCAGCGGTGAAGAAGGCCAATTCCATGCTAAAGTAATGCATATTGGGGCAAAAAATCCTAACTTTATCTATCAACTCATGGGCTCTGAGTTATCAAACTCAGGGATTGAAAATAGGGGATTGAATAAGGGGATTGAAAAAGGGGATTGAAAATAAAACAGCCAACATTATAATGCCTTTATACAAAACAATAGTAAGGCCGCACCGGGAGTATTGTGTACAATTCTGGTCACCGTATCTCAAGAAAGACATACTGGAACTGGAAAAGGTGCAGAAGAGAGTGACTAAAATGATTACTGGGCTGGGGCACCTCCCTTATGAGGAAAGGCTAAAACATTTGTGGCTCTTTAGTCTGGAAAAAAGTCGCCTGAGGGGGGATATGACTGAGACTAGAGATGGGCACCAAATGACCATTTTTTCGTTACCATTCTCCATTATTCATTCTGTTATGTAACGGAACGACTAACAGAGGATGGTGTAATTCAGGAACAGACCGAACAGAACCAGAACAAATGAGTTTGGTTATGTTCGGTTTGTTCCTCCGTGGTGGCGATGACAGCCCAGCTGTCATCTCCAGGAGTGGGGGAGGATTGTGAGAGCCCCGTTCTTGCTTCCGCAAGCGGAGGCGAGGCCGCGGCTAGCTCAATCTCCAATCTCCGCAGCGAGTTGTTGACAGCTGGCTCAGAGAGGGGCCTGCGATCTGGACTCTGCATGCGGAAGCCGGATCTCAGCCCCCTCTCGCCGCCCTCCGCCCCACAGCTTGAGAGCCCACCGGGCTGTCAGGCTCTGAGGCGGAGAAGGAAGGGGCTGTGCGATCTGGTCTCCCCAGAGAGCCCAGATCGGAGCCCCCGCTCGCCACCCTCCACCCCACAGCTTGACAGCCCACCGGTGGGCTGTCAGGCTCTGGGGTGGAGTCGAGAAGGAAGGGGCTGTGATCCGGTCTCTGCCAAGCGGAAGACTGATCGCAGACCCCTCCTGACCAGCCTCTGCCTTCCCCGCGCCAGATGACAGCACCGGGCGCTGTCATGACCAGCACGGTAAAGGCGGGACCCCTGTTCAGCCCCTCTGCATGCAGAGGGGCTGAACGAGGGTCCCGCTGTCTCCGTGCCGGTCATGGCAGCCATGATCCGCACGGGGAAGTTCCCCTTGGGACCCCCATTCAGCCCCTCTCCATGCAGAGGGGCTGAACGGGGGTCCCGCCTTCCCTGCCTTCTCCAGTGGGATGCAGGCTCTGGGGCGGAGGGAGGCGGGAGGGGGCTCTGATCCGGTCTCCACCCACGGAGACCGGATCGGAGCCCTCAACCTCACGGGGAAGCCGAGTCCCGCCTTCTCCCCTCTGCACGTAGAGGGGTGAAGGGGGTTTGAAAGGGATCTTTCCCGCCCGTGCTCTCTCCCCCCTTCCCCCCTCCCGAAGCCAGTGCCCAGTAGCCGCTGGGTGCTATCTTCGGGAGGAGAGAAGATTTAAAAAGCCCACTCTCTCCTCCCACCTGATGGGGTGGGGGAAGAGCGGGCTTTTTAAGTCTCCTCCCAGCCTCGGGCACCGGAGCCGCTGGCAAGCCCGGCCAGGAGAAAAGTCCTGCAGCTACGGGAGCGCTCTCCTCGCCAGCTGAATGGCGGCTACGGCAGCGCCCAGCCCCGGGAGGGCTCCCTGCAGCTGTGGGAACGCTTTCCTGGCGGGTGCCGAAAAATGGCACCCAAAAAACGGAATGGGCCCCTGCAGCCCGAAAAACGGAAACAGATCGAAGCGGGCCCCAGGGGCCGAATAATGAGCACGAAATGCCATTTTGGCGTTTCGTGCCCATCTCTAATTAAGACATACAAAATAATGCAGGGCATGAGTAAAGTGGATAGAGGGAAGCTCTTCTTCCTTTCACAAAATACCAGAACTAGGGGACATACACTCAAATTGAGGGCTGGGAGAGTAAGAACAGACATAAGAAAATATTTTTTTCACTCAGCACATTGTTAGTCTGTGGAACTGCCTGCCACAGGATGTGGTGATGGCATCTGGTCTGGATGCCTTCAAAAGGGGATTGGACAGATTCCTGGAGGAAAAGTCCATCACAGGTTACAAACCATGACGGAGATGTGTAATCTCCAGGCTTAAAACCAGGGTACTTCAAGGGCCAGATGCAAGGGGAGTGGTACCAGGAGACAGATATCTAGTCTCATGCGCTCCCAAACGCATCTGGTGGGGTCACTGTGAGATACAGGAAGCTGGACTAGATGGGCCTTTGGCCTGATCCAGCATAGCCATTCTTATGAAAAAAAATCGAAGTAAGTGGCTATACTGCCCACCAAGTAAGTGCCACTCCTAGTGAAAAGAGGGGCAGAGCCAAGGGTGGCCTTCTTACTTTGGTATCTACGAAGCGTCATAATACAATGACTAAACTTCCTTCAATCAATATGCTGCAGCAGTAAAGGCCAAGTTTAATCACAGTGCAATAGTGCTTGTCAATGTATACTTACCACCACAGAGACTGAATGCTGAGACTGATCGGATTCTTCAAGACCGGGAATCATATATTCAAAACCTTTTAAGAGCTAGAAGTGACTCCCAAATGATAATTGGGGGTGACTTTAATGCCAGATTGGGTACAAATGATCTGGCACTTTATGCTGCCTATAATCACTACCCCCCAGATGAGTCATCTAACTAGGAACCTCTTTAAAGATACCTTCAGTAATTATGCAGGCTTCAACCTGGCTCAGCTGGTTTACTAGCTTAACTTACAGATATTAAATTGATGCACCACAGGAGACATCCCTGGGGAACTTACCTTCTGGTCAGGAAGAAGGATAAGTACCATCAATTATATCATTGTTAGCAACAACCTATTGACCTCTGCCATTAAGCTAGTGATAGACAGTAGGATTGATAGTGATCATCCCCCACTAAAATTGCACTTGAAGCTTCATGATTGTTACATCCACATTGAGAAGACTCCAACATTGAAACCTGAAACTATATTAACTAATGTCATGATCAAATGGTCAAGGAAAACCTCGATTTTCCTTACCAATCAGCTCAATAGTGATCAACTCTCTGAGATTCCTTCTGAGATTCCTTCTGCCCTTTTTAATGGTGGTGGAAGTCGTAATATAATACAGTGGTATGAAATACTAATTAAAATTAGTAGGCTTAGCTGATACAATCAACTATACTAAGACCCATGTTCCTAAGCATAGGTCACTCAACTAGTTTGATAAGGAGGGCATAGAGGAAACACTGCATATAAATTATTCTAAGACCAAAGTTTTAGTGTTTGCATGGAGACACAGACTGTATAAGTGGACAATCAATGAGCAAATCATAGAACAAATAAGGACCTATAAATACCTGGGTGATACCTTTCAATCTAATGGGAATTTCAAAGCCCATGTTGATAGTGCGGCACAAGCAGCACAAAAATCTAGCTTTGCTATACTAAAATTCTTTTATTCAAGGGGAGGTCAATATGTCCCAGCTGCTTTAAGGCTTTTTCAAGCCAAATCTCTAAGTCAGCTTTTGCTTGGAGCACTGCTAGGCCCCTACTCCTCATTTGCCCCTCTAGAAGTGGTACAATCCAAATTTGTGAGGGCTATATTACAAGTGTCTAGATGGGTTTCTAATGCAGCGCTCAGATTAGAAGTGGGTTACCTGAAGGTTGAAGTTAGAGCCTGGCTGGCTATCTTTAACTTTTGGTTAAAACTAACCTTCCTCCCAATCAGATTGACCCCCCTGGTATTACAGGATAACCATCAGTCACCCTGGAAGAGAGACTTACTCAATAAAATCTATTATCGGGCCTTTGGCTGTAAAATAAAATTGATTGATTGAATAAAATCTGTAGTTATGGCTACTCAGAAGAATCTTTCCTTCAAATAGGATACACTAATGTCAAGCACAATCTAAGGCAACGCATTATTGAAATAGAAAGACAGCAGGACCTCGGTACCACCTTTGTTTGACAATGCCCTTCCTCTCCCCAAAATGGGTTAAATATCTTTACTTACCTCTAATACCCAAACAACGTAGGGCCCTCACCTTGGCCCGTTTCAATGCACTTTCATCAGCAGTTCAGGAAGGGACATTTAACAAAATTCCCTATAGCCAACATTTATGCCCCTGTAATTCTGGCGAGATTGAAAATATATTGCATGTGTTGTTCCATTGTACCTTCTGCTCTGAACTACGAGAAGCTTTTGTTAACCCTTTTATAAGGGTTTGCCCAGGACGCTCAGAAGCACATTATACACTCCTTCTGCTAACAGGCCATTATCCTGGTAGGCTCATGGGTCCATTCCTTACTTAGTGATTCTGACCAAAGTAGCTAAATTTTGTGCAGCTGCTATTAAAATTTGTGAAGGGAAGGTCTCAGCTAGAGTAGTAGTAAGTTGTTGTATAGGTAGGTGTCCCAGAGACTGATAGTTTTAATAGGGTTTTAAGTAAGTACAGTGCCGATTATGCTCGAGCTTGATATTGTCTTGTACTGTATTATCTTATATGGCTGATTCACAGAAAATTTTCATAGATACATTGTAGAGGTAGAGGATAAAACGGCTTACATATTGTTACATACACTGTATGCTGTGATGTTTTATGTGCTTTTGCCTTGCTGGTCAATGACCGTAATAAAAATTTTATTATTATCCTCATCAGCTCGAAGCATAGGAAGATTTCTACAATCAATTCCTGCCAAAGAAGTAGCAGTTTCCTCCCTTTTCAATCTGTCCTCTTTCAGTTTCTTGGCTTTAATTCCTGAAGCTTTCTTTCCTTAATATCCAGCTCTCTTAAATGCAATTCTTCAATTCTTTCATTTTGTCTGAGGGAAGCTCTTGCAAATGAGCTAGATGCTCTAAATATCTCTCTAGTCACTGTGGCTGCATTGGGGGGGGGGGGGGGAGGTTGGCTGCGCTCCAGCATCTGGGTCATCCACCATGATGGATGATACAGAAACACTGTCTTTAAGATCAAAAGGAAAAGGTCCCTCTCTATGTGTAAATGCCTCTTAAGACAAATTTTTCATAAAATGAATGGACCTCTAAAACCAATTAAATTTGTTTTAGGAGGCACCACTGTATAACTATGTTACATAAAATCATAGAACCTTAGATTTGGAAGATTTCTTGTTTCAGCATCATCTCATTTCATTCTGGATATCTGGGCAGAAGGCATTTGAGTTTAAAAAAACAACCACTCAAAAGTGATTTTTCACTACCTTCCTCTGAGCAGTATGGATGGTCTGATTTTACTGCCACTGTCTATTAAAAATTCCCATCAGTGTCACCTGCCACTATTACTACTGCCTAGTAAATGACATTTAAAAATTTATCTGTCTGTTATCATCAAAACTACAAATCTTCTTTTGTTAATACAAGCACATATAGCTGAAGAGGAGAGAATCATTTTAGTTTTCCATCTTAGCTTTGCATGATGGTACTAGGATTCTAGACATTTAACAGAGTCTATCATAGAATCATAGAGTTGGAAGAGACCTCAAGGGCCATCTACTCCAACCCCCTGGCATGCAGGGACCCCCATCACAGGACTCCCGACAGATGGCCATCCAGCCTATGCTTAAAAACCTCCAGAGAAGGAGACTCAACCACCCTACGTGGCAGCATACTCCACTGCCAAACAGCTCTGCCATGAAATTCTTCCTAATGTTTAAATGTCATTGAGAATATGATTTGAGGACAAGCTTCTGGGAGTAATGCTTTTTTGTAGGTCTCAGAAACTAAAAGAGACAATTGGACAAAACCTTGGAAGACTTGATGTTACTTGCCCCAAATACCCCATGAGTTTTTAGTAGTAGTAGTCATCATCGTCATCGTCATCGTCATCGTCATAGTTTCTACCTTACCTTCCAGTACTTTATACAGTTCAAGACAGGTTAGCATCATCATAAAACATGATAAAATAGGTAAACAATTTCAATGATATAACCATCAACAATCAAATAAAACCATCTATGAAAATAAAAGCCATTAAAATCAATTCAGTCTACCAACCATTAAAATCATCACAATAATTAAACTCTGTTATAAAGCAGTTTTAAAAGATGTGTTGTTTGCACCATTCCTAAAAGCAGGACATTGGAAATTGATTGTGTGAAGCAGTCCATTCCACGATCTGTGAAGGGCCAAGTAAAATAAAATAAAATCTCCTACATGCCTATTAGATAGGCCTTTGCAACACGAGAGGCAAATTTCTCAGACTTTTATTTTACCCCGACTTCTAGCATTAATATTTTCTGCGCAATATTTACTATAAGAATATAAATCATTTTTCTAATTAAACACAGAGAAGCTTGATCTGAATAATTAATATTAAGAAATACTAATTAATTAGTAGATTTGTTGTTTTTGCTGTGCTATCTGCTGTGGAGATGAAACAGAAGAGCATTAGTGTCTTTCCTTTTCATATGCTGTCAGTCCTTCCCCTGTAGGCAATAGCTGCTTGCATATAAAAGTCTTCTTTCTTTCCCATCATTTTGCATCTACTAAAATGAGTAAGTGAACTCATCCTCACCCCCACCCCACATAGAAAATATAACTACCAAGAGGTTCTCAAAAACTGAAGAAAACCAAGGTCACAAAAACTATACTGTGAATAATACTGATGAAAGCTTATACAAAACGGGTTTTCTGTTCACACAGAGCATTCACATTGTAGTTAATTAGTACTTCAATACTCTCATCATACTTTGTGTTATGCACTGCCAGATATATACTTAAGAATCATCTCTAGAAGAAACTGCATAATAAGGCAAAAAAAAAAAAGACCACTGCTTCCCCATATCATGGCGCCTTATCATGCAACTATAAGCATTTCTGTCTGGCTTTCTTGTCATAAGAGAACCAGAACAAATGAAAAGTGGTAGATCAACCCACTATCAAGAAATGAGGAGTGCTCGGAAACCACCCCATCTAAATTGTGATTGAGAAGCAAATTTCAGCGTTCTGCTGAGAAATCTATGCTTTAATCACAAGGTGAATTCCTATGTTCTTCTAACTTATCAAAAATTTATCATTTGAAGGCAAAGTAAATTATAATGAAGTCATATTTCTAAATAGAATGACAAATTAAGATAGATTTAAAATGCAAGGATGTTTTCCCTAAAATAAAAAAAATACTATTCTACGTAATCTGTCCTAACTCTTTTAGGAAATCCATGGATAATCATCTTTTGCCATGTTTTCACCTATTGGTACTGCTCTTGAGGAAGAGGGCTTGCCCTCGAAATATTAGCAATGTTTTGTTATTTTTATAGTAGCCTAAAGGTATCGCCTGTTCCACTTTTGTACTTGCCTTTTGTGATGGCTACATGGCTCCTTGAATAGTTTTGCTTCAATTGGAAATCTGAGATACCACGAATGAGCCACCCCAATGTACCAAGAAAGAGGCAAGTGGACCTGCAACGGGACTGCAACACTGGGTAATCTCTTTCCTTTTATTTGATGCAATTAGCTATACTCAGTGGACTTCTACAAATTTTATTCCAATCTTCAAATGAAATGCATGGGCCCTCTACACCAACCCCCCCTCCCGTCGCTGACAAATCAGGGACTTTTGGTCTCGGCAAGTCAAATTGGGGAGAGGTGAGAATGTGTGTACGTGAGATCCGTGACATGTCTTTGGATTGACTGGGACAATAAAGCAATCTTCCTCCCTCCCCCCCCCCCCAACTTCGAAGGCAGCCCAGAAAACATCAAAACTCCAAGCCTGAAGTAAACTGCTTGGCTTTTTTCCATCTTGCCATGGACTTAACACCTAAGAAATAATGCCTGGCAAATCCATCTTTTGCCATGTTGTCACCTATTGGTACTGCTCTTGAGGAAGAGGGCTTGCCCTCGAAATATTAGCAATGTTTTGTTATTTTTATAGTAGCCTAAAGGTATCGCCTGTTCCACTTTTGTACATGGATAATCTAAATAATTCTAAATGCCAACTTAATGAGGAATCATCTTGAAGCAAAGCAGTGCCAAGCAATGAAGAAAAATAATGACAATTTTCTCTGTGTCTTGATGAGGATTTCTTGCTGCCCCATCCACATGATCCTGTAATGTCCAATTAGCATCAGAGTCCATGCTTCCAGAAAACTATATTTTGACTAACGCATTCCATAGATAAAGTCCATAGCAGAATTAAATCTGTGCTGCTAATATGAGACTAAGAAAATGACTCTATATCCTATCATCTCTAATTTCCTTACCTGCCTCCATTTGAAGAGTAAAAATCATCTAGATACCAATCTAGCAGTTTTGTAAATAAGCAAACTACAATGATTATAAATGTAAACATAGATACATACAAGTAATACAGAAGCATATATTAGCAAAATGCAATAAAAGCATTTAAGTATGAGGTATACTATGAATATAGCAAAATATATGAACTAATAATGAATTAGTACTTGAAAATTTTTGAAAAACAGATAAAAAGACAAATTAATGCAAACACTGAGATTCAATCATTTTATGCAGAACTCTATAAAATCAAACTGAATTTATAATTAACTTGAATTTTAATCAGATGTGAATGCATCTTTTTCAGGTGTAGGGTCAATGCCATAATGCTGGCCTGCCCAATGCATTGACTGCAGGCGACAAGTTGCCTGCAGCGCTGTTGGAGGTCACCCGCCAGGTACCTGCCGGCCTGAGTGCGCCACCTCTGACAGCACCTCATGCACCAGCAGGGAGCCCGCTGGGTCCCTGTAGGCCTCCCAGCATGTCTCCTATAGCCACATGTTGGGGGTAGTTCCCCCCGCTCATGAACCGGTGAGACATGCGGGAACCCAGGCCGGCACTGGGCCATCTGGCGGGGCTGCCACCTGGGCCCCACCGAGCTCTCCTGGGCCAGGTGCCTCCTCATGGCCGGCCTTGGCCCCGGCCTCGACTGCATGCTGAGCTGGGTGGGGTGGCCAGCAGCGGGGGCAACCACCACAGGAAGGGGGGAGGCAGCGGCAGAGGAGGGGGACTGCTGCCACTGCCCAGCTCCGCCCACTCTGCAGCTCCTCGAGTCTAATTGACTTTTACAGGCATTATTTTATGTGTCAGTTTGGTTAGAGGAGTGGCTGTGTTACTGAAATGAGGAATATATTTCTGATAGTAGCCCATTAAACCCAAAAATGATTGGACTTGCTTCTTGTTTTCAGGAATGGGCCAGTTCTTTACACTTTCAACCTTTGCTTGTAGCGGTTCTGTAGTGACCTAAATAAACCACCTTTCCTCTTAGCCATTGATATTTAGAAGGTTTGACAGTTAGACCTGCCTCTCTCAGGCATCTCAGAACTGTACGTAGATGGTCTCGATCACGGCTGCCCAAGAAGTCGACCACGGGTGACCAATCACCCACACCGCCTCCAGGGGTTGCCTGCCAGGTCCCTGCTTTGGGGAAATCCCCCCCCCCACTCACTTGCCTTCTCCAGTGACGGCAGCGGCGGCTCATTTTGGTTTTCCAGCAGCACATGCAGTGGCCTCAGAGGTGGGCGCAAGCCTGTTTGCTGGGCTCGCCTGTCAGAGACACCGAACGGGCCCAGCAACCCTAAGCCACTCCTCATAAGACATATGTTCCAGAACTTTAACCACCCTGGTCACCCTCCTCTGGACCCGCTCGTGGTTGTCAACATCCTTTTTAAATTGAAGAGCACAGACCAACACTGCTCTTCAAAATACTTTGGCACAGAGAGACTTCAACCACATCTTAAGTAGAGGTAGGCATGAACCAGAAAACCCAGGTTCGGGTTCGTCTGGTTAAGGCCCACCCTTGGTTCAGGTTGGTTTCATGTTTGTACATAGAAATTTGGCAATATCACTAACAACACTTCACCTATAAAAGTGGCCACCAGTATATCCCTGCAGCTCTTAAAGTTTTACAGGCAATGTCATGAGCCAGTTTCTGTATGGTGTCTCAATTTGGATCAAAGTGGCCAATGAGAAAGTAGACCAGTTATGGTCTCCTTTTAAATATGCATTTTAGGCATCCCTAATATGATTAAACTATCAATTATGACCCATGAGTTGGTTATCCACTTACCTTTGACCATGACATGGTCCTTGGCTTTTAAATACTGGTTAAGCCTTTACTATAATACTCCTCCTAGCTCCTTACTGTATGATCTTTTAAAATACCCTTTTACTTCCACTTGGGACAGTCTTTTTGTAATTAAACTTCAAAGCTTAGATTTTACTCTTGACTCTTTCGCAGATATTGAAGTTAACAGAGTTCATCGGATCATAAAGACAAGATTACTGGACGTAGAAACTCAGTCACTTACCTCTAGTCTTAATTCAGTCTGCTCCCCATGTTATTTTAATTTACCCCCTCTTTTGGACAAGGCTTGTGTTATTTCCATAAGTTAGTAAACCCAAATAAGAGGTATTCCTTTATGTTAACTAGACTTAACATATTTCCCTCTTCAGTTTTGTCTGAAAGATGCCACAATATCACTCGTACTCAGAGGATTTGTAAATGTTGCCACTTAGAACCCAACACAGTCTCCCACATCTTGTCTCATTATCCAGCACATAATAAGCTATGCCATCTCTTCTTGGACAAATCCTCCTTGATTTCCCAGTCCCTCCTGAAGGATACATGGGCTTTCACCTTCAGGACAATTCTGAACAAGTCACTGCTCAGGTGGCTGAATTTCTAACAGTTGTATTTTTTTTAAAAAAGAGCAACCCTCTGTAAACTTTAGTTAGACCATTGATGGGATTTATTTTATAATGTTCTGTGTAACTGAACTGAACTGTTTATGGAATGGAATGGAATGCACTAACTTATCCAGATTTTCTAGTAGTATTACCAAGAGCATTTTCTCTAGTTTCATCTCGAATTTTATTTTCAGAATTTTCCGCATTTCATGACAAATGTAGTGAGATTTAATTCATTTTTATCTGTTTAACTCTTTTCATATTTCTTGTAAACAAAAGTGTATCTTCCTTTAAAACCTGACATTTTCGGGATAGTTGCTCTTTTATTTTATTTTCCCCTTGTTTTTCTCTCTTAACTTCAGTAATGAATTGGATGCGGAGGAACAAACTAGAACTAAATCCAGACAAGACAGGTGCTTCTGGTCCGTTGAAAGGGAGTTCAAGGGGTAGAGATGCAAACTCTACAGGATGGGATTACTCTCCAATTGAAAAAAACAGGTGAACAGTTTGGGGTGGCTCTTGGAGTCATCCTTGAGCCTAGATGCCCAGGTCATACCTGTGGCCAGGAGTACATTTGCACAATTAAAACTAGTATGCCACAGAGGTGTAGCTAGGGCTTCCAGAGTCCAGGGCAAAAGTCAGTTTTTCTGCCCCCCCCCCCAAGGTGTGAATCATGAGGGGGTCCATTATGCTTCCCAGGAAATTTATGAATTTTATAACATGAAATCCTGTATTTTGTTACATATTTTTAGGGTATGAGGTAACATAATTAAGGCAACAATGGTACTTTGAGGATATTATTGAATAACAAGAACAGAATCAAGAAAGAAGAATGCATATTTAAAGTAATACAATTTTTACTAAACCATTAGTCATTGCAAAATATAATATAAAATATAATGTAAAATTATATATAATATATTACAATATAATATATAATATATAATATACTACATTACAATTCAATACAATATAATATGAAAATATAATATAATATAACATATAACATATAATATAATATACTAATATTATGTAACAATATAATATATCATCATAATATAAGTAATAATATTATAAAAATATATTATAATACCAATTATAATATAAAATATAATACAGTCACCCCCCCGCCATTTTGCGGTTCAGGTACCGCGGCCCCACTACATTGCGGGATCGCAGTACCTGCACCGCTGGGGTGCGGGGGAGGGCGATCGGGTCGTTCCATGCCGCCCCCTCCAAAAAGCTTCGGAGCCATGCAGGGGGGCAGCGGGGTTATTGGGTCGCTCTGCGCTGCCCCAGGGCCCCTCCGAGAAGCCTCGGGGGTGCGTGGGAGGGCAGCGGGGGCAATCGGGTTTGGGATGACACCGCTGGAAGCTTTGCAAAACCAAGTGCTGCTTTTGTCTCAGGCAATTGTTCAATTGCAGCAAGCTCCAGCACCGGCTGGGTTGCAGCCCCGTTGCCCTTTGCTGCCTCCTAACCGGTTTGAAGGCAAGTTAGAGGAATTCCCTGCAATCTTGGCTCAATGCAAGCTGTTTATTGAGGTGCGTGCTCAAGAATTTCCTACTGAGAGGTCTAAGGTCTGCTTTATCATCAGTTTGCTGAAAGAACAGGCGGCTAAATGGGCTACTCCTTTACTCCTCAGTGCCTCACCTCTACTGGATAATTATCAGGCTTTCCTGAATCACATTTCTTCAGCTTTTCAGAACCCCGTGCAGGCTGCTACTGCCAACAGGAGACTCAGAGCTCTGAAACAGGGCAAAGATTCAGTGTTTGACTACACCACTGCATTCCGTTTGATAGCACAGGATCTGCATTGGAACGAACCGGTACTGATTTCTCAGTATATGGAAGGATTGGCGGATGAAGTGCTTGATGAACTCTCTAGGGTGGAACAACCAAGCACGTTACAGGAACTCATTACCCTGTGTCTCAGGATAGATGGATGCCTGGAAAGCCATCGCCTCTCCCGAAGCAAGAACTACAACCAGCAACCTCTGCCAGCTGTGCCTAATCTGCAATCCGGTGAAGCCCGCAGAATGGATCCAGAACCTATGCAACTGGGAGCTGCTCGACCACGTCTCACCCCAGAGGAAAAGGCAAGACGATGCTCTCATAATCTCTGCCTGTACTGTAGAGGAGGAGGACATTACGCTTCCAGTTGCCCTTTGAAGCGCTCCTCAGTAAGTGCTGCTACCTCTTCAGCAGTAAAAGGGCAGCTCCATCCTTGAAGGAACCCACAGGAATGGAGCATACCAAGGGGTTCCCAGATAATACCATCACGCCCCAAGGACCTTTCCTGGTACCTGTAACTCTAGGGCTTCCTGATGGCCGGAAAGTACCTGTGTATGCTATGGTAGACTCTGGGGCAGCTCACTGTTTTGTGGATGCTGAGTTTGTGCGGTGCCATCGGATTCCAGTACAGAACAAGGAAACTCCTTTGCTGGTAGAATCCATTGAGGGTCGGTTACTTCGTTCTGGGCCGATAGCTCAGGAAACCTGTCCACTTACTCTTCAGGTAATGGACCACAATGAGCAGATTTGCTTTAATGTAACTCGGATGCCCCGGTTTCCTCTTGTCCTGGTTGCGAGCTCATAACCCATTGGTGGATTGGGTGCAAAGGGAATTGTACTTCAAGGTTCCTTGCTCAAAGAAAAATTCTTTTACCATCCTGGCAGCTGCCCATGCTACATCTGACCCTGTCTTGCCCCAGGTATACCAAGACTTTGCAGATGTATTTGAGGAAGAGGGGGCTGACAAGTTACCTCCGCATCGGCCCTATGACTGTGCCATTGATCTGATATCCGGGGCACCCCTCCCTGTGGGACGAGTCTATCCTATGTCTGAACCTGAGTTAGAAGCTTTGAGGGCTTTCCTAGACAAGAACCTTTGACGTGGGTTTATACGCCCTTCCAAATTGCCATTGTCCGCACCGGTGATCTTTCTAAAGAAGGGAGGGGAACTTCATCCTTATAATGATTACCGGGCATTAAACAAGATCACTATTCGGGACCGGTACCCTTTACCCCTAATATCTGAGCTTTTGGACCGGTTAAAAGGGGCAAAGTGTTATACCAAGCTTGACTTTCATGGGGCGTATAATTTAGGGCATATCTGTAAGGGAGGTGAGTGGAAAACCGCATTTCGGACCCGGTATGGTCAATATGAACATTTAGTAATGCCTTTTGGACTGACAAACGCATCCAGTGTATTCCAGCGGATGATGAATGACATTTTCCATGATCTACTAGATCGTTGTGTGGTCATTTATTTAGATGATATTCTGATTTATTCCGCTGACCCAGTTCAGCATGTTCAAGATGTTCGTCAGGTCTTGCAGCATCTCCGGGAAAACGGACTATATGCTAAGCTGGAAAAATGTGAATTTGACATTAAGGAAGGTGAATTCCTGGGGCATATTATTTCTCCCCAGGGAATCCGCATGGACCCTAAGAAAGTAGAGGCTGTGTTGTCCTGGCAGCGACCACAAAACCGTAAGGATTTGCAACGGTTCCTCGGTTTCGCCAACTACTATCGGCAGTTTCCTGCCTACGCCGACATTGCTGCACCTTTAAACCATCTCCTTCGGCCCAAAGAGCTTTTCCAGTGGACTCCAGAAGCAGAAAAGGCTTTCTCTACTTTGAACACCCGCTTCACCTCGGAACCCTTGCTCCGTTATCCTGATCCACAGTTACCCTTCATAGTGGAGGCTGACACATCTAGCGTTGCTCTGGGAGCAGTGCTATCTCAACAGGATGATCCCTCCCAAACCCCGCGTCCCTGTGCTTATTACTCTCGGCAGTTAAAACCTGCAGAGAAGAATTATACTATCTGGGAGCGTGAACTGCTGGCCATCAAGACGGCTTTTGAGGTATGGAGGCATTACCTCAAGGGAGCTCGACACCCTGTTCAAGTATTGACTGATCATTGAAACCTTGAACATCTACAAACAGCCCGGCGATTGACTCAGCGACAAATCCGGTGGTCATTATTCTTTTCCCGGTTTGATTTCCGGATCAAGTACATTCCTGAGGCTCAGAATAAAAAAGCTGATGTGTTATCCAGAAAACCTGAGTATGCAGCGCCTGTGAAAGAGACAGTGGCGCCCATCTTGCCTCCCTCTGTGTTCGCGGCCACGAATCCATGTCTCAGCTTGGCAGAAGAAATCCATGAATCTCAAGCTCGCGATTCATGGACTCAGCAACGTCTTCAGGAAATCCAGAATGGGAATCATGGAGAGTTTTCTGCACAGCAAGGGTTATTATTACATCGAGGGCGGTTATATGTTCTTGCTGGTCCTCTTCATAACCAGGTGTTGCATCTCTCACATGACTCTTTACCTGCTGGACACTTTGTACTTTACAAAACCCTGCATCTTCTCACAAGGGAGTTCTGGTGGCCACATGTCCATGCTGATGTTGCCCGATATGTGGGTTCCTGTGAAGTTTGTAGGTGAGCAAAGGATGTTGTGACCAAACCTTCGGGTCTGTTGCATCCTTTGCCAACACCCTCTGGTCCCTGGAATGCTGTCTCCTTAGATTTCATCACGGATCTTCCTCGCTCAAAAGGGTTTACCTGCATCCTGGTCTTTGTAGATTTATTCACCAAAATGGCCCATTTCGTTCCTTGCCCTAAATCCCCTACCGCATCAGAAAGAGCTCTTCATTACTTGCAACACCTCTTCAGACTTCATGGTTTACCTGCACACCTCATTTCGGATCGTGGGCCACAATTCACCTCTCGCTTCTGCCAAGCAATGCATAAGGCACTAGGAGCACAAGTTCATCTGTCATCAGCTTACCACCCCCAGTCAGATGGTCAGACTGAGCGCACTAATGCCACCTTAGAACAGTATTTACGCTGTTATACATGCTACCAACAAGATAGATAACTAGGGGGATTTGTTACCATTAGCTGAATTTGCATATAACAATGCTGTACATTCTTCCACTCGCCAGACCCCATTCATGGCTAATTATGGTTATCATCCTTGGTATTTTCCAACTACCCTTCCTTCCACCTCTGTGCCAGCTGCGGATGCATACATTCAAGAACTCCATGGCATTCAGGAATTATTGTGAGAGCAACTTGACCATGCTAAGGAAGTATATAAGAAAGCAGTGGACAAGAAAAGACAGGAAGGGCCACAGTTAAATCCAGGCATGAAAGTTTGGCTCTCTACTCGATACCTGAGACATCCTGGGCGATCCCGAAAACTAGATCCTCGGTTCATCGGTCCTTATCCCATCTTAGATCAAATCAATCCAGTTGCTTTTCATCTGCAATTACCTGCTTCCCTTCCTATTCATCCAGTATTCCACCAGTCCCTCTTGGTTCCAGCTGCAGACCCTGACCCCAACCGACCACTGACTCCTGAACCTCCTCCACCAGTTTTAGTAGAAGGAGAAGAAGAATATGAAGTCCGTCAAATCTTGGATTCTTGAATACACCGTGGAGGATTGCAGTATTTGGTAGACTGGGAAGGTTATGGACCTGAAGATCGGTCATGGGAACCTGCGTCCAACTTGCATGCTCCTGAGTTGGTTCAACAATTCCATGACAGCTACCCTAATAGGCCTGGGCCATCGGAAGAGGGGGACCATGGGGAGGGGGATAGTGCCAGGACCCTGCCTGTCACAGAACCTGACTCAGAGGGGTTAAATGTTGAAGAGCTGCTAGAGGAGCCTTGCAGCTCAATTCAGCAGGCAGCTGGGTCTGATGACTCAGCTGAAAACATATCTCCTCCTCCTAGAAGGGCCATGAGCAGAATTCTGCAAAGACATGCTACCAGGAGAGCTAGGGAAAGGGTCTTTGATGCTAGACAGGGAATCAGGTCAGGAAGCCCTGAGTACTAGCAGAAGCCTGTCCAGAAGTAAGGGTGTGTTCCCTGTTTTGGGATAAAGCTGGCAAGCTTACCTTGAGCTCTCTGTGGGAGCAATGATTCATTTGAACTTGCAACCATGTTCCTGTCTGTGACCTTGGCTCTGTTTCCTGACTTCGGACCGGCTTCCTGGACAATGGCTTGATCTGTTCCCTTGGGTTTGGCATCTGGTTTCCGTGAGATATTCTGGTTTTGACTTGGAGTCTGGTTTTGACTTGGGAGTTGGATTCTGTTATTTATCTGGCACTTGATTGTTAGCAAAGGACTTGAACTTGCCTGGCTTTCCACTAAAGATCTTGGCAAAGAACTGAACTCTGCTTGTGTGTGTGCTCTGTGTGCGGCGCTTGACAGGGGTAATCCCCCCTTCCTGATAGGAGGCTCACCTGGGCAGGTGGCTCTTCCATATGTAGAGGCTGCCCATGTAGGTGTAGGCCAGGCTCAGGCAGGGGAATAGTGAGGTCCAGAACAGCCCAGCGCTGAGGAGGAAGCCGCCACCGCTGCTACTGCCATGGGTGCTCAGGACAGCTTGTTGTGGAGGAGGAAGAATGCCCAGCAAGGCGGCAGTGGCAGTGGTTCCACAATGCCGGGTGGAGAGCAAGAGGTGGAGGCAGCTGGGACCGGTGCGCAGCTCAAGCACTGTGACCCAAGCCTGGGCAGCAGTGGTGGTGGTGGCGATGAGGGGGCTCCTCCCACTGCCCACATTGTGCCTCCCTTCCCGGGCGGGTTTGGCCCGCCATCAGATATGGTGGGCAGGGGCAGCGGCAGGGGTGGTGGTAGGTGATTTGGCACTCCCTAATTGCTGTGCCTGGGGCATCCTGCCCCCTTGCCCTGCCCACACCACACCCCTGGGTATGAAATGCTCATTTCTTAAGAAACCTGCTCTGCCCATTGTGACACATGTCCTAGTGATGCCCCAGCTGGATTATTGTAATGCACTCTATGTGAGGCTACCAATGGAAAGTCTCAGGAAACTTCAACAGGTCCAAAATCCAGCAGCCAGATTGATGACTGGGGCGGGGTACAGAGATCATATGTTCTTATATTCTTACATACACCCATATTAAAGCAGCTCCATTGGCTGTCAATCAGCTATTGGGCACAATTCAAAGTGCTGATTTAAACCTAAAAAGCACTAAATAGCCTGGGTCCAAGCTACCTCAAAGATCGAATCTCACAATATGAACCAGCTCAGGTGATAAGGTCATCACAAGAGGCCTTTTTCTCCATCCCACCACCTTCACAGGTTCATCTCACAAAAACACATGGAAGAGCATTCTGAATAGAGAGGATCGGAGAATATACTTGTATTAATACAGTATAATGAATAAATTAATGCATTTCTGTGACAGAAATGTGTCAGTTTAACAATGGTAGAGAGTATTAGTGCTTGATCAGAGACAAGTTAAGTAATGGCAGTGTCAGTGCAGAAATAATAAAGCCAGCAAGTTAAGACACCACAATGTTTTGTTTGCATTTTGTCATGAAGATTTTGTAAGTAAAAGAGAAACATTTTAATCTTTCTAAACATAGAGAAATAAAATAAATCCTACTGGACTTCATCCCCTTAGCTACTGCACTCTTCCACCTTTCAGCCATGAGAGACAACAATGAAGAATAAATGTGCACAGACCCATTATTGTGACCACGCTCAGATTTATTAACTGAAACTGTCCCCAAACAGCTAGGATACATGCAGTACTAGATAAAGGTGAGAAAGGCAAACAGTCTTGCCCTCAAATCTATGCATCAATGGGCAGGATCCCAGTAGCAATGTCCAGCACCAAAATTAGACAGGGAAGAAAGAGTCATAGAACAGTACCAAAGTTAAGAAACAAACATATTACTATATTAAAGAACAGAGATGGGCATGAATAAAAAAAAATGGCATTTCGTTTGTTGTTTGTCATTTGGAGGGTCCGTTTCGGTTCGTTTCCATTTTTTGTGAATTTTTGCAAAGAATTCGTTTGTTTTCATTCGTTTTGTTACCATTTTGTTACCATTTATTTCAATTTTTTGTGATTTTTTTTTTAGGATTTTAAGCAATTCACTCATACTGCACTAATGGAAACGAAACGCACGACAAAATTTCCGGTGTTTCTGTTCGCTTCGTTTCATTTTAGAGACAAAATTTGTTTGTCGTTTCGTTACATAACGAAACGAAAAAACGAAAACGGAAAATTGTTCGTTTCATGCCCATCTCTATTAAAGAACAATAAGTAGCCAAGTAAAGTAGATCAAAAGCCTCTGTCCAATAGCTATCCAGGGTAAAATTTTCTCAGCTTAAAAGAGACAGGAGGTTGAGTATGAAGCTCAAGACAGATTCAGAACTTCAATAAATGTCCTGTTTATGAGTGTGGAACATCAAGCTTCTGAATCAATGATTCAAAACATCAGGGAATAGTCCACTATTGCTGCACTATATCAAGCCCACATTGCAGCAGGGGAAAAAAGATGTCATGGTATACATAGCAATGTGTAGTCTGAAGTTGATAGTACCAATGTCAGCAACAAGATGGTTTACAGGATACCCTCTTCTGCTCACTACCATCCACTGAGGGCCATTAAGCAGGAGAACATCCCAGAACCCAACTCCTTTTTCATCACTTAAACCAGGCCTGCCCAAAGTCAAGCCCAGGGAGCAAATCCGGCCCGTCAGGCCATTCTGAGTGGCCCATGGCTGGCTGGCCCGCGCCTCCCTCCCCTTCCTTCACCCCATGATTTTTTTAAAAAAAATATCTTCCGCCAACACTGACACTGCTGGGAACTTGAGGGGCTGGGCAGGCCAGCCGGTTGGTGAGCAGAAGCTTGTGGGGCTGGGTGGGTGGGTGAGGGGGCGGGCCACCACCACCAGCACCGCCAGGAAGCTTGTGAGGCTGGGCAGGCCGGCCGGCCAGCTATCGTACGGGCTGCCGCCACTGGCACCACTGGCAACCATGTGAGGCTGGGAGCCCGCATGGGCTGCTCCCACTGGCATCACTGGGAAGCTTTTGAAGCTCGGCGTGCACACGCAGGGTGGCACACAGGCATGCCGCCACCACCAGCATAGCCGGGAATATTGTGAGGTTGGGCGCATGTGTGGGGCAGTGATCGGGCGGGCTGCGCCACTGGCATCGCTGGGAAACTTGGGCGGCTGGGCATACAGGCGATCTGCTGCCACCAGCACCCCAGGGGAATGTGTGGGGTTGGCCAGGCCAGCGGGCCTCTGCCACCGCCAAGGAGCTTTGAGGTGGGCTGGCGGGTGAGCCATTGCCACTGCTGGGAGCTTGGGGGGGGTGCAAGATCGCACAGATCGCCTGTTCCAAGGGGCGACCTGTGGCCATGGCTCCCTGTGCTTCCTTTGGTCCCCACCTTCCTTCTTTCCTCCCTCCCTTGGTCCCCACCTTCCTTCATTCCTCCCTCCCTTGGTCCCCATCTTCCTTCATTCCTCCCTCCCTTCCTTGTTCCCCACCTTCTTTCTTACCTCTCTTGGTTTCCACCTTCCTCCCTCCCTCCCTTGGTCCCAGCTTTCCTTCCTGTGGGTGGGTCAGTGGGTGGGGCTTATGGTTCAGTGGGTGGGGCTTGCAGTGGGGTGGCAGGGTTGGGGAGCAACCGGCCCGTGACACACTCTTAGCCACCAAATCTGGCCCACCTTACAAAAAGTTTGGGCATCCCTGACTTAAACCCTTTCACCCAAACTCTATTCTGGAGGACTGTCAATTCATTACTTTCTTTAAAGCAAAACTGTGTGTTTTTAAAAATTCTTAAAAGAAAACATGTATTTCCCGCCCATTTCTAAAACAAAGCAAAGTAAATGTCTGATACCTTTAGATTCCCAAATACTGTATTCACTTCCTCAAACCACATAGTGAAGCAAAGTTCTTGCTGAGAAGTCTATTCTACATATGCTCAGTGTTACAACAAATTTGATGTTTTTCCATTTAAAAGGCCATTTTGAGGATTTTTTCACCCCTACAGCTTGGGTTCTTTTCAAGTTAAAAAAATAGTGAGACTAATAATTTATTTCAAGATAAGCAAAATTAGTGTTTTCAATTGATGTGATCTGTTTTAATTCTGGGGTTGTTTTGAGGTCACTTGTCTCTGAATGGGAATACAGTTTTGAAAAATAATAACTGAAAACTCCTCCCCAAAGAGGACCCAAATAACTACCACTCAGTCAGCTTGACTTCAATTCCTGGAAAGATCCTAGAGCAGATTATTAAACAGGCAGTCTGCAATTATTTAACAAACAATGCTGTCTTTACAAGAAATCAACACAGGTTTCTTAAAAACAAGTCATGCCAGACTAATTTGATCTCTTTCTTTGATAGAAGTACAGGTCTGGTGGATGAGGGGAATGCTGTGGATATTGCTTATCTGGACTTTAGTAAGGCCTTCGATAAGGTTTCCCATGGTATTCTTGCTAAGAGATTATTAGAAAGTGGGATAGATAATGCTACTCTTAGATGGATTTGTAATTGGTTGACTGATTGCACCCAAAGGGTGATCATAAATGGCCTCTCTTCAGCTTGGAGATATGTGGCCAGTGGGGTGCCCCAGGGTTCTGTTCTGAGTCCAGTGCTGTTCAATATCTTTGTTAATTTATTTTTTTTATTTATTATTTATTTTATGCATTTCTATACCGCAAACCTTTTTCCATAAAGGAACTCAGGGCGGTTTCCAATAAAACAGTTAAAAGCACAAAGAAAACAGCAGGAACAAAGAAAACAGTGGCAAGATAAAATAGGAGAGTAGCAAAAACGGAAAACCCTCAGCGGAAAGTGGCGGACCAAAAAAAAAAATCAAACAGAAATAAGGTCACCATATGCCTCCTTGAAAAGCAAAGTTTTTAATGCCTTTCTGAAGGCGGGCAGGGACTCTGCAAGGCGCAGATCACTCGGAAGTTGGTTCCAGAGAGAGGGGCCAACAACGGAGAAGGTGCGGCTACGGGTTACCGATTTCCGTGCCTTTCTTGGAGTGGCCACCCTGAGTGAGTGTGCCTGCGACAATCGGGTAGGCCTGGCCACAGTTGATCTCTGGGAGATCCGCTCCGCCAGGTACTAAGGTCCCAGGCCGTGGAGGGTTTTGAAAATCAAAACCAAGACCTTGAACCTGATCCGGAGAGCAATGGGTAACTAATGCAGGCGCGCCAGAACTGGTGTGATGTGCTCGTATTTACGGGCACCCACCACCAGTCTGGCCTCCGCATTTTGCACCCGCTGGAGTCTCTGGACAAGGGTCAAGGGCAACCCCACGTAGAGTGCGTTGCAGTAGTCAATCATTGAAATCACGAGGGCCTGCACAACTGTTCTCAAGGAGGACTCATCGAGGTACGGACGGATCTGGGCGATCCTGTGGAGTTGGAAAAAAGCAGCCCTGGAGACCGCCATCACCTGGGCTTCCAGGGAGAGGGCTGAATACAGGACCACGCCCAGATTTCTGGCCCTGTCTGTAGGGTGGAGGGAAACACCCCCCAGGCTAGGGAGGAGCCAGTGTACCTAGACAAAGGCACCCCAAAGAACAGAACCTCGGACTTCTCTGGGTTAAGTTTGAGCCTGTTTGTCCTTGTCCATTCCAAGACCACCTCCAGGCACAGATCAAGGGAGCGAACTGCCTCCACTGCAGATGAAGAAAAGGAGAGATAGAGCTGGGTATCATCAGCGTACTGATGACAGCAAACTCTAAATCTCCTGATGACCTCTGCCAACGGCCTCATATAAACATTGAACAGCATGGGGAGATTGCCGACCCCTGGGGCACCCCACATGGGAGTGTCCAAGGAACCTACAAATCCTCCCCCAGCTGAACCCGCTGGGTCCAGCCACCAAGGAACGAGCGGAGCCAGCAGAGCACTGAGCCCCCAACTCCCGCCTTGGCAAGCCGGGCCAGCAGGTTACCGTGGTCGATAGTATCAAAGGCAGCTGACAGGTCAAGGACGACCAACAGAGAGGAACACACACCCCCGTCAGCTTCCCTGAGGAGGTCATCCTGCAGAGCTACCAGGGCAGTTTTGCTCCAGCGAAACAGTCTGAATCCGGACTGGAAAACTTCAAGGATATGATTTTCTTCCATGTAGGTCTGAAACCGGATGGCAGCCACTCTCTCAACAACCTTGCCCAGGAAGGGAACGATGGCAGTCGGACAATAGCTGGCAAGATCGTCTGAAGCCAGGCCGGGCTTCTTCAAGATGGGCTTCACCACCGTCTCCTTCAGATGGGTGGGAAAAATTCCCTCTCCGAAGGAGGCGGTGGCAATAGAAGAAACCCACTCCGGCATGTTCCCTTAGGCGGATTTAATAAGCCAAGCTGGGCAAGGGTCGAAAGGGGAGGCTGCCAGCCGGCAGTAGGCCACAACCCTGGGGCCTCCGCTGGTGACACAGGCCCAAACTCGACCAGGAGAGGTGACCGAGGGATTGAGGCCCCCTGGAGAGATGGGGAGGGACTACTGCAGTTGGAGTCCAGATCAGAATGGATGGCCTCAATCTTGGATCTAAAATAGGCTGCAAATTGCTCGCTAGTGAAATCACTAGGAGGAGGCCCCGGCTGACCAGGATTGGAGAGGTCTCGAACCACCCGGAATAACTCCGCCTGGCGGTTCGAGGCCTCGCAAATTCTCATGGAGGCATGAGCCTTTTTTACTTCCGTCTGATCCTTTCTCCATACACACTCAAGCCTCCTACGTTCATGTTTCATCACCCGCAACTCGTCCGTGAACCATGGCGAGGGGTGGGCTCCACAGCGGAGGAGGTGCTTGGGGGTGATTAATGACTTGGAAGAAGGAATAGAGAGTATGCTAATTAAATTTGCAGATGATACCAATTTGGGAGGGGTTGCTAATTCCCTAGAGGATCGGATGAAAATCTAACAGGACCTTGACAGATTAGAGTGCTGGGCCAAAGCTAATGGAATGGATTTCAACAGAGTGAAATGTAGGGTGCTACATCTAGGTAAAAAGAATGAATTGTACAGATATAGGATGGGGGATACTTGGCTGGAAAATAGTACCACAAATTGAACACGAGTCAGCAGTGTGATGCGGTGACCAGGAAAGCTAATGTGATTCTTGGTTGCATCAACAGAACCATAGTGTCTAGATCAAGGGAAGTGATAGTACCACTTTGTTCTGCTCTGGTCAGACCCCACCTGGAGTACTGTGTCCAGTTCTGTGCACCTCAATTTAAAAAGGATGTTGACAATCTCGAGCGGGTGCAGAGGACAGCGACCACAATGGTTGAAGGCCTGGAGGAAATGTCTTATGAGGAACGGCTTAGGAAACTCTGAATGTTTAGCCTTTCAAAAAGAAGGCTGAGGGGGATATGATAGCTATGTTTAAATATTTGAAAGGATGTCATACTGAAGAGGGAACAGGTTTGTTTTCCATGGCTCCAGAGACTAGGACTCGGGGCAATGGTTTCAAACTACAGGGAAAGAGATTCCATTAGAAGATTAGGAAGAACTTCATGACAATTAGAACTGTTCGGCAGTGGAATATGCTGCCACAAAGGGTGGTGGATTCTCCTTCTTTGCAGGTTTTTAAGCAGAGGCTGGATGGCCATCGGTTGGAAATATTGTGATGGGGTTCCTGCATGGCAGGGGGCTGGACTAGATGGCCCCTGAGGTATCTTCCAACTCTATGATTCTATGATTTTATGGTTTACATGGGGTTTCCTCTGAGGCTGACATGGAAGCTTCAGCAAGTCCAGAATATAGTGACCAGATTAGTGGGTGGAGTCAGTAAATACCAGCATATCTCTCCAACCCTGACTGCACTACACTGGTTACTTGTTTGCTTCTATGCCATCTTCAAGGTAATGATGTTAACATATAAAGCCCTGACATCTGATTCCAGTTACGCCACAGTGAGACAATTTGATACGTTTTGTAGCTTATCAAGTTAAATTCCTCTGGATAAAAGGGACACTTAGAGGGGTAAGTCTTCTTGGAGGGGAGAAGATGAGAGGAGTGCATGTCAGACCATGAAGGGAGCAGTGGCGAGCTTCGTTGGTTCGCGAAAATGTCTTATCTCCCACTGGAGGAAAACCAATGCCATCATGAGCTGTTGGCACTGGAGAAGTGTAAAAAGCTGTAAATATTGTAAGTAAAGCTGCTTTCACCCCTCTATCTCCATTTGTAAAGTTTTTCCTTGGTGATTTGGAATTCTTTCTTCAAACAAGCACTACCCCCCCTTTTGGGGAAGAGCGGCTTTCAGTGAAGGGGTGTGAATATGTTGAAAGATGAATTATCTGAAGAAGTGGTTTCTCCCATATTTATTTTACAAATTTGCCTTTTTGCCTATTGCTTTCCTGGGCTGGTAAAAAAAATTCTTAAAAGGAAACTTCTTTTTGTTCTGTTCTTTCTATATGTGGTGGACTTAACTCAGGCTAAATCTAAATTATATGTGGCCTTCTTAGACCTGAAAGGGGCTTTTGACTCAGTGGACCATGAGAAATTGTGGGACAAATTAGCCAACCTCCCAATTGACAGAAGATTAATATTTCTTATTAGGAGATTATATTTGGCAACCTCCTGCCAAATTAAATGCTCTAACTCAGGGATCCTAACTGAGCGAATAACTATCAACAGAGGTGTTAAACAGGGTTGTTTACTAGCCCATTTCCTGTTTAACTTGTTCCTCAATGATTTAGCCCCGCTATTGTTGGAAACTGAAGGACATCCCCCTAAAATTGGCTCCACTCCAGTCCCTCTACTTCTGCACGCGGATGATGCCGTGATCTTGTCTCGCATCAGACCTGGCCTAAAACGTTTGATGTATAAATGCCTTGAGTTCCTAGGTAACAACAACTTACAACTTAATTACGATAAGTCTAAAATTGTATTTGCTAAATCTTGGAAATTGTACAGGTGGATCTTTGCTGGAAGAAAGATTGAACAGGTTAAGCATTTCAAATATCTGGGTATCATGTTTCATTATAAACAGTCCTGTGGCAATACAACGGGCCAAAGGCACCACCCAGGCAGTTTGCAGATTTTTTTATAATACAAGAAACAGATATGTACCCTCAGCACTAAAAGTGTTCAATGCAAAGATTGTACCTCAGTTGTTGTACGGCATACCATTATGGATCAAGGCATGGGACCATTCTCTAGAACAAGTGCAATCCATGTTCCTACGGAAGATCTTGGAAGTACCAACATGTGTACCATATGCGGCTCTTTGTTTAGAAACAGGCCAAAACATGTTAGCAACTCAGGCATGGTCGAGAGCAATCAAATACTGGTTAAAGATCCACTACAACTTTAAAGAGGGTAGCTTCGTACACCAAATTCTCCAAGAACAGGTCAGGGCACAAGAACTTGACTACATTGAAAAGAAAATTTCAAAAATAGGTCTATCATTAGAACAACTTGGCTCTCTACCCCAAAAAGAAGCATTTCATGTAATTAAACGCAGATTATTAGATATTGAATTTCAGGATCTCCTGAGTTCAGCAAATAAGACTTGCTCACCCTTACACCACTTAATTCCAATTAGACAAGGCCAGAGTGCTAGATAGCTTCATTTACTACAGTCACCACAAAAACGCAGAGCTTGTTCTCTGGCCAGATTTAATGTAATGCCTTCAGCACTATTAGCAGGTAGGTTCCAAGGCATTCCGTATAACAAGAGGAATTGCTCGTGCGAGTTGGGAGGAATTGAGTCTCTGGCACATATGTGTTTGTATTGCCCTCGCTACCCAGTACCCCACATGCAATACCTGGGCCCAATATTATCTAGGGTGGAGGGATGGCCAGATGCAGGAATAATGCAATTAATGCTAAATGATCTAGTGGAAGATAGGGTGAAGAAAGTAGCGGGTTTTATGGCATACATAGTGAATCATGCTGAAACTCCACAGCCTGTATCAATACTCCCACTCTGAGCTATGTTTGACTGTCAGTTGCAATCATTGACTTGGTTTTTGCCAGAAAACCTAAATTAGGTTTCATATATGTGTTTTATTTATATATGTGTTCTATTTATGCCATTAAAGGTTTGATTGATTGATTGATTGAAGGACATAGTTTAAGGGCAATGCTGGGAAAGTTGTTTTCCAAATGAATGTTTATTTGACCTTGGTTGGACTCCAATGTTTTCAAAATAAACTGCTAGATAACTTCTGTTCTCTGCCTCTTCCCCCTTTTTAACCCTTCAATCCAGTCATTTTGGAGACAATCCTCCATTTTAGAAACTGTGTGGCAAAAACCACAACTGCAGGTAATATTAACCCTTTGAGGTGAGTTTTAAGAACACAATGAGCTGGGAAATTATGTTCAATGAAATGTTTGTCAACAAAATTCTAGGTGGATTACAGAAAATAATAGATATTCTTACATCACAGATGGAATCACCTTCTGAAGATACAGAGTTTTAAAATCTTGATCAGGATAGAGAGGCAGAACAGATTTTAGTCTACAGATAACTACAAAGAGAATTGTGCAGGATGAACTCACAAAGAGAGATGAAATTAGTACCCATCAGGAGATTGAATCAGAACAGAGAGCTATTTTTATTTTTATTTTTAGTAAAGTTTTTATTAAAAAGTAAAACAGGAAAAAACTATACATAAAAAAGAGAATAGGTGAAAAAATCATACATTTAAAACAGTTTACAATATATGACATATCTCGTTTGGTGAGTTTCTATCATTGACATACTATTATCTATTCATCCTTTTCATCCCATTTACTACAAAGTTTTTATCTTCCAGCTCAGATAGAAAATTGGTTCTTCTTGTCCCTTTAATCTCTTATTTAATCTGTCCAGTTCTGCACAGTCTATTTTTTAAAATAATCATATTGTTAGTTGGTGGATTTCCAGATTTCTAGAGCTGGGCCCATACCAGTCTGCCTGCTGTCAAAATATGTATTATTAAATATACATTTTGTTTATTAACTGTGTTTGGCAAAAAACCTAACAAAATATTTCTGGTTTAAACTCTAATTGTATTTTTTAAAGATTTGCTTAAACCAGGTATGTGTTTTGGCCCAGTAAGACTTTGCTTTATCACATGTCCACCAAGCAGGATAAGTCCCTTCTTGAGTTTTACAATTCCAACATTTATTTGATATAATGGGGAACATTTTAGCAAGCCTCGCTGGCATTATATGCCATTTATAGAACACTTTGTAGATATTTTCCTTATAAGAAGTAGCTGATGTTAACTTATGATTCTTTGTCCATAGTTGTTGCCCTTTTTCTAGTTTAATGTTATAACCAACATTTTGGGCCCATTTTAGCATGGTATCTTTCACTTCTTCATCTTGCATGTCCCATTGTAGTAATAAATCTATAGAGTTTTTGAATTTGTTTTTCTTGTGTCGTTAATAATATCTTGTTGAATGCCATATACACTTTATAAAATCGTTGTGCCCTCATATCTTGATTACAGATTGATTACAGTTGCATTTGAGGCCACCATGAAAAAGTCAGTCTGATTGATTTTTAGTCTTCAAAATTCTCTCAGAATTCAAGAGCTCATTATATGTAACTATTTTTTCAAATCTTAGCAGATTTTGGGTAGGTAAATGCTTCCATCGGTGAGACCCATTTGGGTATTTTCACATAAATTTTTAGTTTAACCTTTTCCCACATTCTTAGAAGTGAATTTCTTATTATGATTCTTTGAAAATATTTATGTGATTTAGTTCTTCCATGCCAGAAGAATGCGTGCCAACCTAGTTGGAGATCATGCCCCTAGAGTATAGAGTATAGAGTATAGTAGTCTTTTATTTCTTAGGAGTATCCATTCTTTTATCCATGTTAAACACTTGCCTGGTAATACAAAGTCCAATTTGGAAGACCGAATCTCCCTCTTTCTTTGGCATTTTGCAATAATTTACGTTAATTCTTGGTTTCTTTTTTGCCATATGAACTCAGAGACCAGGTTATTTATCTCTTCAATTTTTTTTGGCTCTAACTTAATTGGTAAGATTTGAAAAAGAAAGAGTATTTTCAGCAGGATACTCATTTTAACTGTTGCAATTTTCCCTAAAAGGGAAAGCTGTAATTTGGTCCATCTTTCCAAATCTTGCTTAATCTGTGTGAGCAGCTTCGAATAGTTATCTTCCTTAAGTGTGGAACTTCTCGCTGTGATGCAGATTCCTAAATATTTTAGCTTCTTGGCTATTTGAATATTTGTTTTTATAGTTAGCTGCTATTTTTGCTTTAATATTAAATTTAGTTTTTTCTCGATTAATTGTCAATCCAGCCTTCACCAAATGCTTCAATTTGTTCAAGTAAAACTGGTGCCAATTGCAAGCGCTTTTCTAAAATAAAGACCAAACCATCTGCATAAGTTTGTAGTTTATAGATTTCATCTCTAATATGTGTTCCCTCAGTTCCTTTATTCTGTCTTATTTTTCTATTTAATGTCTCTAATGCCAAGATAAAGAGCAATGGAGAAAGTGGACATCCTTGTCTGGTGCCTTTTGTGATTTCAATACTCCTCAGTGTTTCTCCATCAATAATTATTCTTGCTGTTTGTTTTGAATACATTGCCTATATAACATTCAATTTTTTTTTGGCCAAAGTTCATCATCTCCAGTCCCAGTTTAAATTGTCAAAAGCTTTTTAGGCATCTAAAAATAGCAGTGTCATTTGTTTTTCAAGATGTGCCTCATAATATTCCAGTATATTAACTGTTATATTATTTCTTAATTATCTTTTCAGAAGAAAACCATTTTGATCTGAATGAGTAAGATATTTCTTCATTCTCCCAGCAGTAATAGATACCAGTATCTTGTAGCTGACATTGAGAAGCGAAATCGGTCTATAGTTTCTTATTTGGGTCAAATCTGTTTCCTTCTTTGGTATTAATGTAATATTTGCTTCTAGCCAGGATGTGGGTATCTTTGTTTCTTGAAGTACTTCATTGCATATATCTTTCAAAGGACCAGCTTTTACCTTAGAAAACATTTTATAAAATTTGCTTGGCAGACCATCCATGCCTGAAGTTTTCTCTTCTGTTTATTTATAGATCCTCCCATATCTGTTAAGGCTGTTTCTGCATTTATCATCTTTCAAATTTATTCTGAAATTTTAGGAATATTTGCCTTCTGCATATAATCCTCATTTTTTTCTTGTATCTGGTTTGGGCTATGTAAAGATTCTAAGAGAAAATCAACTATGCAGTTGATTTTTTTGTTTGTAGAATATCATTTCCATCTTTTAAACTATTAAATTGTTTCATTTCTTTTCCCCCCTCAATTTATATGCTAACCATCTTCTTGGCTTATTTGCATTTTCAGAGCAGTTTTGGTTAGTCACTTTTATTTGTTGGGCTATTCTGTATCTATAAGATTCATTTTATGTTAAAGCATGTCCATTTCCTTTTTGCTACTTTATTGTTAGGGTTATTTTGGAGTTCTAGCTTCCATCTTTTATATTCTTGTATCATGCCATCATATAAATCAGGCCTGCCCAACAGGGAGACAGCGGGCTACCGGTAGCCCGCGAAGGGTTCAAAAGTAGCCTGCCAGCCATCAATTTTTAAAAAGTGAGGGGATAAGTTCTCCACCCCTCCCTCCCCCATCCCAAGGACCACCACTGCCCCAGCAGTGTTCTGGGTCTGCCAGCCCACTGTCTCAGCTGAGCGGGGCAGTTTCAAGGGCCATGGTGCATGTGCTCGGAACAGATAAAATTTGTAAGTAGAGGTTTTAGTGTAGTAGCCCTCAGGCACTTTGGGCTGGAAAAAGTAGACCTTGGCCTGTAAAAAGCTGAGCAGCCCTGATATAAATCTTTTCTCTTTTCATTTCTTTTTGCTATATATGATATGGCAATACCCCAGAAAATGGCCTTAAATGCCTCCCATCAGGATTGCAATGCAGAATTTTGAGTTGTATTTTTAAAAAAGTAATAGTCAATTTCTTTTTTTGCTTTTTGTAAGAATTTCTATTACTTTAATATAGTTGTATTACCAGTCCATCCTCCTTTTTAATTTTTTCTTCCCTTCCAAAGTATTTTAAGTGGATTATGATCCACCCATGTACTTGGTTGTATTTCTAATTCCTCAGTTCCTAATCTCAGATAATTTGCTATCCAAAACATATCAATTCTGGACCAGGATTTATGTCAATTTGAATAAAATGTATTTTGTAGTTTATCTTTGGTAAAGCCACACCACGTATCTTCCAATCCCAGGTTCTCTGCCATTTGAAAGAATGTTTTAGGTAGTATCCTTTTACTCTTCTCTTTATGATCTTTTTTATAATCCTTTGCTTCATCCACAATAGCATTAAAATTCCCAATTAAGCAAATATTTCTCTATCAGAAGATTATGGAGTTCTTCATAAAACTTTTCCTGTGGATTGTTTGGTGCATATATAGCTACTAAGAGTGTTATTTGATTATTAATTTCTGTTTCAAGCATTAACATTATTCCCTGTTGATCATCATAAACAAATTTTAATTCTTTTGGGGTTTTCAGAAAAATTCCTATACCTCTTTTTTTAAAAAAAAAAATTGAGTCACATGAATAAAAAAATTCCTTAATTTCAGGCATTCTAAAAGTTTATGATTTTTTTCTTTAATATGTGTTTCTTGAAGACAAATTATATCTCCATTTTCTTTTTGAAGTTTTGTAAAGATTTTCCACTTTTGATTGGCGAATTTAATCCATTTACGTTCACTTAAAAGATTCCTGTGACTGTTACTTGTTACTTGTTACTTATAAATTGGTTTACTTGCTCAAGTTTTTCTCTTTTCTAAGGTTTCCAAGTACTCCTTTTGAGATATGTCTTGTAATGTCTTTTCTATTGGATGCTACCCAAGCTCCTTTTCTCCCATATTTAAAAATGCTGTTCTTCGTCTCTCTTTTTCCCTTTCTTCAGAAGATTGCTGTTCTTCTATTGTTGCTATGTATCTCTCATAAAAGTCTCTAGCTTTATCTACACTTTTTTATTTAAATCTCCTTGTTTGCCAAGTCACCCAAATTCCTTCTGGTACTAGTCATTTGAAGTTTATATTTTTCTCATTTAATTTGTTTGTTTAAAAAGAATATTGATTTCTAATGTTACATATCTTCGATGGGATCTGCTTCAAAACTGTAATCTCTAGATCTTGTATTTTAATGAATTTTCTCTTAGTCTCCTTAGTATATCCTCTTATTTTCCTTCTCAAGAAGACCACATGTATGTACTTCTCTTGGAACTGTATTTATTCTCACAAAAGATGAATTAACTCTATATACTTGATTGATTTCTTGACTATTCTGAGATTTCTCCATATATGAAAGGCCAGCTAGGGCTTCTTCCATCAAATCTGAGAGTTCCACATGTCTATCTTCAAGAACATTATGGAATCTAAGAGCCTGGCCCATTTCCAGTACTAATGTGTCATCCATGTAGGCCTTGGATGCTTCGTGTGCCTTTTTCCTATCTTCTTCCAATCTTATTAGTCCTATCTTCTTCCAATCTTATTAGCTCTTTTCAAATTTCCATTGCTTTTTTATCCACTTTTTCTATCTGCAATTTATTCTCCTCAACTTACTGGTTGATTTCAAATATTTGATTGCCTAGTGAGGCAATCTGTTGATTAATCCCCTCCATTTTATTTTCTAGTTTATCTTTATTCAAACCAGTTCTATCCTCTGTTGATTTAATTTTATATCTGAAAACATTTCCAAAATAGCTTGCCACTCTTTACTCTGCTCCTCTTGGACAAGATCACCTACATTTTTTGATTGTGCTGGACTTGACGTCATTGATGGTGTTGTTGAGCTGGGTGCAGACCCAGTTTTTTTAGTTGTTTTAGTTGAGGTGGTACTCATTTTCTTAGCACTCCCTTTAATAAAGAGTAACTCAAAATCAAAATTCAAATTCAATATAAAAACAGACTTAAAAACATTTAAGAATAATCAAAGGTAATCTAGTCCTTAAACAAGATCTTATAGTCTATAATAAACTGAAATATGTCAATATTTCAAACCAATCTGGTTGAACAATAGTACTATCCTTAATCCAAACTTTCCAATATTATTTCACCTAAGTGGCAAAAAGAAGAAGGGGAAAAGTCCTATTTTTCTAATCCAATGACAAAACGGAGAGGAAAATAGAGCCCCACGCCTCACCCCCCAAAACCAGTTATATCCAAATTATAAGTCCAGGACTTGGTCCAGTTCCAGTTCCTTGCAATGAAAAACCAAAAGCAAAAAGAGAAAATAGAAGAAAAAAATCAAATATATTCACCAAAAAAGAAATAAAAAGTTATATAATCCCTTTAGAGTTGCATCTGTGCCAATGGGGAGTATTAAGAGTTATAAATCCAGGTTTAAATTGTAAAGATCCACAATCATAATTGTACAGTACCAACTGCCCCAATTAGCCATACATCTCAAAAAGGTCAGTTAAGGTTGAAGAAAAAGATAGATAGCAGTATCCACACAGTTTCACACAGTTCCAATATACAGGAAAGCAGAAATATCCAGAATTTCCGGGGGAGGTGGACAATAAAAAGAATAGTCTCTCTAGAGACACATCCTTCGCATTTAAAAATGCAAAAAGTCAAGCAGTAATTTCTCTTCCAAATCAAAAGTTCCAAACCAGCTGTTATCCTTTTCTGCCCTCCAGTGGATTTTAGTCAGAAAGGTGTCTTTCCCACGACCGTTATAATGCACTGCAAATTTTCATGCAGAGTTTCGCCCAGAGCAGTCATGTGGTACAAGCCATGGTTCCTGTGTTCCCACATACTAAGACTTTTATATATAAAAAAAACCAAGGACAGACACCAAAATGGGAGTGGAGCAGGGCCAGATTCGTCCGCAGAGTAACAGATGGCCCTTGATCCCTGGCGCACCTGGAGCTTTGCACGGAGGTCTTGCCTCCTCTCCTGCTTCCAGGGTGTTGTCACAACATCCTTTTTAAATTGAGGTGCACAGAACTGGACACAGTACTCCCACACCCTGGGCTCGGGACTTGACACTCACTGCCTGTGTTCGCTGCCTGCCTGCTTTCCCTTCCCTTCCCCTCGCTTTTTAGGGTGCCACTCTGATAGACTGCCCAGGAGCCCCTGCACTCTGACCATGGGAAGGTACCTGTTCTCCAAGAAACAACAAGCTGCTCTCCCCTGAGCAGCTCCTTCCCATCTTCTTGCGGCAAGCAGCTTGCCAGCTCTTAAAGAGACAGTGCTCTCCTCACAACTATTTGGCTGGCAGTGCTCACAGGACCCAAGGGCTAGCACATTTCCTGCTTCGGATTTACCCGAGTACCCACGGATCATGTACCGGTTTAAAAACCGGCTTCACGAGATTTTACCACCTCGAGGCCAGGTACTTGGAAAACACGCTGAGTCACGCTTCAGGGGGCGTGGCCGCATTTTATTTTTCTTAAATTCTGCAGGACATGGGGAAATGATTTTATGCTCCGCATCAGAGAACACGTTGCAGTGGATTTTAGTGGACGTGGGATAGAGCTCAAAGTCGATTGGAACCTCTCAGTATAGTGAGTCACATGGGTTAGTGCATGGCCAGCTGCCAGAAGATTCTAAAAAGGAGCCAAGGAGCTGAGGCTACCCCAAACAAAACTGCTTCAAGGTAATTCAACAAATATGGCATTTCAATCACACCGCCGCCACGGTGTGTGTGTGTGTGTGTGTGTGTGTGTGTGTGTGTGTGTGTGGCTGAGCCCCCTCCTCCCCCCTGCCCGGGGCGGGAAGGCAGACCGGGGGCTTTGGGAGCGCCGCCGCCGCCCGTGTGTGTGTGTGTGTGTGCGTGCGTGCGTGCGTGCGTGCGTGCGTGCGTGTGTGTGTGTGTGTGTGTGTGCGCGTGCGTGTGTGGGTGTGCGTGCGCGCCGAGCCAGCGGGTGTGTGTGGGGGAAATCCGCCACCCTCCCCCCTCGGAACAAAGTCCGCTGCTGGTGCGCCCTCCTGCCCTACCCCCCCTCGGGGGCTCCGGCAACAGGTGAGGGGGGGAATTCCCGGTGCGGTCCCCCAAGCCCCCCCCCCCGCCCCAGGCCAAGTGGCCCACCCCACTCCCTCCCCCCACCCCCACTGCCACCTCCGTCCGACCACCTGCGGCCGGCCGGGAAAGAGGGAAGGAAGGAGGGGAGAGGAGGGACAGCAGACGCGGAGGAGGGGTGAGCCGACGCCCGCCCCCCATTGCCCAAAAGAACCGCCCCCCGTCGCCCAAAAAAAACCATAGGAATGCATTGAAACGGATTAAATCCAGTTTCAATGCATTCCTATGGGAAATGACAATTTGTACAACGAAAAACTTGTATAATGTAATTTAATTTGGAACGAATTAATTACGTTATACAAGGTACCACTGTACTATTTTCCAGTCAGGTGTCTCCCATCTTCTATCTGTGCAATTCATTCTCTTACCTAGATGCACCACCCTACATTTCCCTCTGTTGAATGCCATTCTGTTAGCCTTGGCCCAGGACTCTAATCTGTCAAGATCCTTTTGGATTTTCATCCTATCCTCTTGGGAATTAGCAACCCCACCCAATTTGGTATCATCTGCAAATTTGATTAGCCTACTCTCAATTCCTTCCTCTAAGTTATTAATAAAGATACTGTATTAAATCCCTGTGGAAGCAATGCGTCATTTGGACCTGCAACCACGTTTCTGTCTGTTCCTGACCCTGGACTCTGTGTGACTTCGGACTGGTTTCCTTGACAACGGCTTGGTTTATTCCCTTCGGCTTGGCATCTGGCTTTCGTGAACATTCCTGTATTGACTCTGGACTGGTAATTACTAAGTTATAACCTCTGTTATCTGTTTGGCACCAGATTATCGGCAAAGAACTTGAACCTGCTTGATTCTTCACTAAAGACTTTGGCAAAAGACTGAACTCTGTTTGTGTGTGTGTATTCTCTGTGTGGGGCTTGACACCCTCTCAGTCTTCTTTTTGTAAGGCTAAACATTCCCAGTTCCCAAAGCCGCTCCTTGTTACACATTTCCTCCAGACCCTCAATCATCCCAGTCGCCCTATTCTGGACCCGTTCAAGATTGTCAACATCCTTTTTAAATTGAGGTGCACAGAACCTCCAGATAGAGTCTGACCAGAGCAGAACAGAAAGGTACTATCACTTCCCTTGATCTAGACACGATGCTTCTGTTGATGCAACCAAGAATCGCATTGGCTTTCTTGGCCGCTGCATCACACTGCTGACTCATGTTCAATTTGTGATCCACCAAGACTCCCAGATCCCTTTCACAGGTACTATTTTCCAGCCAGGTGTCTCCCATCCTATATCTGTGCAATTCATTCTTTTTACCTAAATGCAGCACCCTACATTCCTCTCTGATTAGTCCCATTCTGTTAGCTTTGGCCCAGCACTCATTTTAGATTTTCATCTTATCCTCTAGGCAATTAGCAACCCCTCCCAATTTGGTATCATCCGCAAATTTAATCAGCATACTCTCTATTCCTTCATCCAACTCAATAATAAAGATATTGAATAGCACTAGACCCAGAACCGAATCCTGGGGCACCCCACTGGTCACGTTTCTAAATAAATCAGTAGTGTGGGGGGAGGTGGAGGTGTTGGGGATGGCAAAAAATGAGTCATTTTCCCTGCTTCCATTGCATTCTCAAGAAGCCACCTAGTGAACCTCTTCCGAGTCAACCAGAGATTACTTAACAGTTGTTATAGTGAATGGGACTGTGGATCCTTTGGAGACCTTGTGAACCTTGTTTCCTAAGCATTAGGAATAATGGTGTTTCTAAAGAATTGTTCCATTGAAGAATATTTTGCACCCTTATTTATGGCTCATCATTCCATAAGAGACTAGAATTTTAACAGGCATGCCAGCAATATCCCTCAGACAAATAACTGCACATTCATGATTCCATCATATTGCATTAATCTCAATTCAGCCTATATCCCTGCAGGGAACAAATTGAATAATAGTAATATGTGCCATCAAGTCTACTCTGACTTTTGGTGACACCTTCCATGGCTTTCTAAGTAAGGAAGAAAGATGTTGAGGAAGATGGGACCAGGGCAACTCCACACTGAACTTCCTGCCTATGCAATACAGGTGGTACCACCTATTGGGGTCTCTGTAATACATGCTAGATCACCTTCCCTATCCCTTATTATGTCATGAATGCACAAAGTTTTACAGTGAATAATCTAGACAAGTGATGGCAAACCTTTTAGAGATCAAGTGCCCAAACTGGGTTTCAAAACCCACTTATTTTTGGCAAAGTGCCAAAATTTAACCTGAATACAGTGGTACCCTGGGTTACAAATGATTTGGGTGCTACCCTTTGGGAAAGCAAGGATCTAAGAGCAAGCTTTTGAATTCCCCAAGGCACCCTCGCTATGGCCATAGGAAATTTAAAAACCTGCTCTTCAATCCTCGCTTTCCCAAAGGGTAGCATGGGGTGCTACCCTTTGGGAAAGCGAAGACTGAAGAGCAGGCTTTTGAAGTTCCTGCAGCCACAGCACCCTTGCTGTGGCTGAGGGAAATTTTAAAAAACTGCTCATCAATCCCCTCCTTCCCAAAGAGTAGCACCCCATCCACCTCTCTGCCCTCTGCTAATCCATTGGGAAAGCAAGGGGGTGTGGTGGTGGCTTGTGGGCTCATTCATAGCCCCAGTTTACTCTCAAGCCACACTGCTCTGGGCATCCCAAAAGTGGCATGGCTGGAGAGTAACCTGGGGCTGCAAACGGGCCAATAAACTGCTGTCTCCCCTTCACCTGGCTCTCTGCACAGAGCCGTTTTGAGACCACCGAAATGGCTCTGTGCAGAGAGCACGATAGGGAATATAAAAGACTCCTCAGGTAAGATCTGTATACAAATGAAAGACAAATTAAAAGCTATACAAGAGTTACTAAAAATCTGAAGAGGGTTTTGGAAGAGGAAGATATGTTGGAAATGGAGAAACCTATTACAGATCAAGAGATAGGTGAGGTAATAGATAAATTAAAGAATAATAAAACTCCTGGAGTGGATGCTCTGGGACCTGAATTTTATAAACTTTTTAAAGCAGCATTATTACCCAAACTAAAAAAGCTATACAATAAAATATTGGAAGGAGAACAAGTGCCGAGATCCTGGACCCACTCCTTAACCATTTTAATACCTAAACCCAATAAAAACTTATCGGACATTGGATCATACAGACCAATATCCCTACTAAATCAGGATGCTAAGATTTTTACTGCAATTCTGGCTAAAAGAATGAATAAATTTGTAGCTAAATACATTAAAGAGGACCAATGTGGTTTTATCAAGGGAAGACAAATGGCAAACATTATAAGAAGACATTTGAATGTTCTTTATGAAATGGAGTAATAAATCAATTATACTCAGAAGGTACTTCCTCAAAAATAGTTAATGATGGAATGACCAAACAAATCACCCTAGGCCGGGGAACTAGACAAGGATGTCCTCTCTCTCCAGTTCTCCTTTGTATTGTTATAGAACTTTTGGCAAATGCCATAAGGAATGACAAATCTATTAAAGGTGTTGGGAAAGATGGAGTTACTAAAATTAGCCTATTTGCGGATGATGCCCTATTGACAATTTTAGACCCAACAGAAAGTATTCAAAGATTAAAAATTCATCTAGAAGAATTTGGGGAAATAACCGGATTATGTGTAAATTGGCAAAAATCAGAAAGTGTATTGTTTAATTATGGAAGAGAAGAGCTTAAGATAATTGAAAACCTTGGGTTGAAATCCGGAAAAAGTATTAAATATTTAGGATTAAAATTCTATAAGGAGTTTACTAAGGAAAAAAAGTTTTCAAAATTAAAAGAAGAGATGAAAAATATATTACAAAGTTATACTAAATTGAATTTATCTTGGTTTGGTAGAATAGCATTGGTAAAAATGAAAATACTGCTCAAAATTAATTTTATCTTTAGAATGTTACCTGTTCAGTTTTTAGAAAAGGAACTTAAAACTCTCCAAGACATGATAAATAAGTACTGTAATGGTGGGGGAAAATCAAGAATAAATAAAAGTTTGTGGTATAGATCCCAAAAAGAAGGAGGATTGGGTATACCCAATTTAAGAAATTACTATATAGCTAATCAAATCAGTTGTTTGGGGGAAATTTTATTTAAACCAGAGAAGGTAATATGGTGGGAGCAAGAGTCATTGGATATAAAGGGGGAAATAAATAAATTTTTGTTTAGTGATTTTAAAAACAAGGTAAAGATTGAGAATCCCCCCTTGAATGGTTTAATGACTACATGGAGAACATATAGAAAATTCTTGTCACCGAAGGGTTCCCCACTATGTTTAGTAACAGACTTGGAACATTTTCCTACAAATTTGAAGCATTACTCAGGGTTATTTAAAGCTAAGAAAATAGCTAGATTAAAAGATTGGATGGCCAAAATTAGAACAACCCAAGATATAAAAAATATTCTGCAATCTAGTGATTTAATATGGATAAACTATATCCAGTTAGGAAAATGGACAAAGGATTGGGTCAGAAGAAACAGTCAACTTAGAGAATGCACAAAGTTTGAACAGTTTTTATTATTGTTTGAATCTGATCAGGATAATATAGAGAAAGGAATAGTACGTAAAATATACCAAATAATAGGGGACTAATTGGAAGTGAAGGAGTTACATTCTCTGAGAGAGGTCTGCAAACAAGATCTTAATCTAAAGATAAACAAAGATTGGGCAAAAATCTGGAATATGAGAATCTTGAGATCATTATCGGTTAGGATAAAAGAAAATTATTTTAAACTGGTTTCTAGATGGTACTTGACACCAATTAGGTTGAATAGCATGAATGCTGAATACTATAAGATGTGCTGGAAATGTGAAAAAGAGATAGGTACATATATGCATCTCTGGTGGGAATGTGAAATAGTTCAAAAGTTCTGGAAAAGGGTTTTTTTTAGAACTAAGTGACATGATTAGAGTAGATATTGATTGCAATCCAGAGACAGCACTCTTATCATTGTTACCTAGTAAAGATTATGATGTTACAACAAAGGAACTGATAGCAAATCTCATGACAGCCGCTAGATTAATTATAGCAAGAAATTGGAAATCCAAATTAGATCTCAAGATGGAAGATTGGTATAACGAGCTTTGGGATATAGCCATAAATGATAAATTGTCTTGTAGTTTAAAAGTTAAATGAGGAGAAATGAAAAAAGACATGTTTATGACATCTGGGGAAAATTTATAGACTTTGTATTAGTAGAAGGGAAGGGGAAAGAGCTGACGAATACTTCAAGACAGTTCTGGAGAAGAGGACTTTAAGAAGAACACTAGAACAACAGATGAAGGAGTAACAAAGAAGAACTCATGGAAGAACAGGATGGTCCTGGAGGGTGGGGGTGCACTCCTATTGTTATTTGTTTGTATGTCTTTATTTTTATAAATTTAAAAAAAAATGAAAAAAAGAAGGGGAGGTAGTGGTTTGTGGACTCCTTCGTAGCTCCAGTTTACTCTCCAGCCATGCCACTTTTGAGATGCACAGAGCAGTGTGGCTGGAGAGTAAACTGGGGCTACGAGCGAGCTCAAAAACCACTGCCTCCTCTTCACTTGGCTCTCTTTACGGATCTGTTTTGAGACCACTGAAATGGCTCCATGTAGAGAGCTGGGCAAAAGGGAAGCAACAGTTTGTGGGCTCCTTCGTAGCCTCAGTTTAGTCTCCAGCTGTACGGCTTTTGGGGTGCCGAGAGCAGCATGCCTGGAGAGTAAACTGGGGCTACAAAGGAGCCCACTAGCCACTGCCTCCCCTTCCTCTGGCTCTCTGCATGGAGCAGAGTGGTGTGTTCTAAGCAGAGCGGGAAGTGCCATGGCTGTGAGGGGGTGATGTCATGTGCACACAGAAAGGGCTCCACATGCCACCTTTGGCACCCACACCATAGATTTGCCAACACTGATCTAGACATTGTAGTGGTATGAGACTAAAGATGAGACACATGGGAAAAGGGCTACTAAAAGGAAGGCCACTAGTAGTAAGAAAAAAAGCAAAAATGTCAAAAATGTTAAATTGAGTCGACATAACAAGATGCAGTTTGAGAAACTCTTCAAATTGCTGGAAAACATCTCACTACATGAAAATACTAAGTATATTGTGAAGCCTACGTTAAATAAACCAGCATACCCAGGAGATCATGTTCACCTCTCATCCAGTGAAAGGAGATCTTCTACCCAAATTCCCGAATCTAAATCAATTTCAGCACAGCAAGACACCTCTCAGAACCCGCAGGTTCAAATCCCACAGAAACCCAGACCCTCAAACGACAGAATCACAGGAGACCACGGCTGGAAATTAGTATTGAACAGACAAAAACTAGCCTTGGTAAATTGTCCTAAGCCAGTGGGGCTCACACCACAATACAAGCGCAAACTGCATTTATTAAGAACTTTAGAACTGGCTTCGCCAGGTGCTTTTACCTTAGCTGACCTGATGTCTGTGGAGTATTTACATTCCAATGCTCACAATGCCCATGCAATGGTTACATTCGCCACAAGGAGCTCAGCTGAACGGGCATATGAATGCAAAGATACATTGCTCAAGAGGGGCATATCTGTAGTTAGAGTCTTCGAGAACTGTGCACTACCTCTGCCACTGAGGCCTTTTACCTCAGATCATGCTAAAAGCTCCCCAGAAAGAGAAAATTATAGCACTAATCTTGTTGACTTGGCTACTATTGTCAGCCACCAGGGGAAACCTGTATCAGGAAAAAACACAAGTGCTACAGAATTGCAAGAGGACATCTCACAGCAGCCAATGGAATGGACAGAAGAACCCACTGGACCCCTGGTTCCTGAGGAGAAGAATCTTTTAGACTCTTTCCACACTCTACCCTCCGAAATACAAAATGAGATAATTGACAGACTTGAGCTTCTAAAGGGCCACCTGATAAAAATAAGAGCAAGGAAGGGAGCGGACTTAAAACCACAGAATGGACAGCCACACACTTCGCAGTGGCAGGCACCAGAGAGAATTAGTCCTCTATCTCGCAAGACTACCTTAAAGAACACTTTCAATGATGGGACCCCTACATTAAATCCAGTAATAAATGACCCACAAATTTGGTCACAAACACAATATCAGGAGGCAGGAGAAACAGGCACCTCTGAAAGGAACCTAGCGCCTCAGAACAGGAAGGTTTCTACCACACAGCTGCAGATCTCAGTGGAAATAAATCCCTTACTGAATAAACTTGCTCCAAAGGGAGACATCTGTGATTTGATCCCTACCCTAAAACCTGAAAGTGCGACTTCAGTCACCTGGACTCAAATGAGAGAACTGGGAGATGAGGAAATCGGTTCCCCCGAGAAAATCACTAAGAAGGCAGGCTGCCCAATCTATCCCGCCTCTTCTGTTATATCCAATGTAAGTGTATGGAACCCACCAGTGGAGCTGATTGAACATGCAGAGAAAGATATAGTCTCTCATGAGCCACCTAGTAGGGAAGAGTGGATCTCAGGAAGGAACAGAGTCCCACCTAGTGAGAGGGCAGCAGCCTATTGTCCAGACACTGCTACTCGAGGGGACAATTGTCCAACTTTCCAGCACGCCTGCCCTACACACACAAACCAAACAGCTACTTCAGGAAGTGATACCCTCCTCAATCCTGCTGCAGGAAAGGAAATATCCATCTCTGATCCATCGACGTCCGGATGACCATTGTTAATTCAACAATACCCTACACTGACATTTCTTTCTTGGAACATTGCAGGTTGGCGAGGGAAGGTAGCAGATCCTTCCTTTCAAAAGTTTATTAGGGACTATGATATAGCACTTCTTCAGGAAACCTGGGAAAAGGAAGAACTGGAGCTAGATGGCTTTGTAAGCTATTCACTAAAAGCTGATTCTAGCTCCGGACATGGCCGCTCTAAGGGAGGCCTCGGGATCCTGGTCTCCACAAAGCTTAAAGCCAACCATATTAGTTTAGTTCCAACATCTAATACTATACTATCCCAGGTGACCCCCTCTAGGTTATATGTAATTGCTTGCCATATTCTGTTCTCTGAATTCTCTCTGCTGATAGTCAATGTATACATACCACCATGCTCAAAAAAAGACATTACCAGCAATATATGGGGTACAATTGATGATTATGTAGAACAATTTGAATGGTTATATCCTAAGGCAATTTTTGTCATAGCCGGAGATTTCAATGCACGATTAGGTACTAATGACGAAAATTTATATACCCACTTCCATCAGGTATTGGATACAGATGACTACTCATTGAGGGGAAAATGCCGAACATCTAAAGACAAAACATGTAATTATGCAGGGTATTGTTTTGCCCAGTTTACAAGAAGGAGAAATCTTTTAATACTAAATGGGTCAGTGAATGGCGATCCATTGGGAGAATACACTCATTTCACTAAGAGGGGTGGTAGTGTAATCGATTATATAGCAATCTCATACTCTGCATATAACTATGTTACCCGATTCGAAATTGGCAACAATACAGAAAGCGACCATCTACCCCTGTCAATGATGCTAACGTATCCAACTCACAGTAACCCCCGATTAGATCTATATTTGTACCCCAACAAAGACTTAGAAATGACTAGTAGTAAGAGAATTAAATGGTCACCAGCAGTGGGTATCACTCTGACTCAGCTACTGAAAACTGAGGAATATATGAATGACCGAAATGCCATTCTCAATGCTAGTTGTGACACTGAGGCAGTAAATCTTTTTCAAGCTCTGACCGGAAAACTAGGAGCTAAACTAAAAACTACGGTAACTAATGCAGGCCATCAAAGAGCTTTAGAAAGTCCTCGCTGGTTCGACAACGAATGTAAGCAGGCCAAGTGCCAAATGAGGAAACTATATCATAAGTATAGGAAAACTCATTCACAAACTCTATTAAATGAGTTTGTAGCCAGTAGACAAGTATACAAATCCTTGGTCAAGGAGAAAAAACAGCAAGCAACCACAAGGGCATGGCAAATTTTGCTAAAAGCCTCTAATGCCAAAGACACCAGTCTCTTCTGGCAAACAATAACAGGCTTAATGAATAATGGTTGGTCAGATCCAAAGTGTGTTATAGGGCCCAAAGAATGGATGCAGCACTATAAGGCATTGTTCTCAGACCCCACGTTTCAGGACACCCAAACAACAGTAGCAACAGAAGAGCTCCCTAAGTGGCCACCAGTTTCAGCTAAGGAGGTTGAAAGTCTTATCCAGCAACTTAAAAACAACAAAGCCCCTGGAATTGACTTTTTGCCCCCAGAACTTATAAAATCTAACATCACCTGGTGGACCCCCCTGCTGGCAATCTTATTTACATTTATTGATCAAACAGGATTGTTACCCACTGGCTGGAACACCTCTGTAATAATTCCCATACACAAAAAAGGAGCCAAAACTGACCCTGCCAATTACCGACCAATTAGCCTATTATGCGTAATAAGTAAGCTATATGCTAAACACCTCTGTAACAAGCTAATTGACTGGGTTCAAGATGAAAATATTATGGCAGTAGAGCAAGCAGGATTCAGTCAGGGGCGATCCACTATAGACCATTGTTTTGTACTGGATCATCTCATTGACAAATATGCAAAAAAGAAAAGGGGCAGGCTGTATGCAGCATTTATTGACCTCAAAGCAGCATTCGATTCCATACCCCGAGCACGATTATGGGAAAAACTAGCCTCCACAACTATAGATAAAAGACTGCTTTTTCTAATCAAATGCCTTTACAACAATACCTGGTTGAGGGCACGCTGCTCCGTGGACGGGCATCTAACAGAACCAATGCCATCCCAAAAAGGGGTAAAACAAGGGTGTGTCCTAGCCCCAATCCTGTTCAATTTATATCTGAACAATATTGTAGAGCATTTATTATCTCTAACACTCCACGCCCCTAAAATAGCAACTAAACCCATTTCAGCCCTACTATACGCCGATGATGCAGTACTTCTATCTCAAACTAAAGTGGGTCTGAAAAGACAACTAAGGGCATTTTCCAACTACTGTCAGAAGGAACATTTAGAGGTGAATTACAGTAAGACCAAAATAATGGTATTCTCAAAACACTTTAGACTCTCTAAGTGGTCCCTGGATGGGCAACCAATTGAACAGGTCAGAGTCTTTAAATACCTAGGTATGGTTTTTCAGTCATCAGGAATCTGGACAGCTCAGCAAGAACATGTGGTAGAAAAAGCCTCACAAACTATAAAAATCCTGAAACAGTTCTTTTTCACCAAAGGTCACAATTTTATACCAGCAGCACTGGAAGTGTACAGAGCCAAGCCATTAGCACAGATGCTATATGGGATCCCCATATGGGCCAATAGAAATCTAAAATCATTAGAAATTGTACAGTCTAAATTCCTCAGACAAATATTTGCTGTCCCTAACTGCGTCCCAAACGCCACATTAAGGCTGGAAAGCGGCCTCCTCTCCGTGCACACACAGGCTTGGCTCAGGGCACTAAATTACAGGCTAAGACTGAATCGAGCTCCCTCTGGTTTGCTTCCTCTTGTCATGAAGGATTCTCATGAGAGTAGATGGATGAAAGATATCAAATCCAAAGTATACTCTCTGGGACTGTCACCCGATCTTCTAGTGACCACTGAGTATAGTAGGGCGAGATGTTTACTAGAACAGCGTATACATGACATTGAATATCAAAATAATCTGTCTGTCACCAATAAATTATGCCCCTGGTATGACAACTCAGCGTTAAGTCACCCAAAAACAATGGCACAATATCTAAATGTGCTAACAGTCCCAAAGTACAGAAGGGCCTTTTCATGCGCACGATTTAATGTCATGCCTTCAGCTATGCTAGAGGGTCGCTTTAAAGGAACACCTTTACAGAATCGCACATGCCCATGTGGCGAAGGTGTTGAAACACTTGCCCATGTGTTACTGTTTTGCTCCTTTTATAGAGAGGTGCGGCAAGAATTACTTTTCCCCATGTCAGTAAAGAAGCCAGGTCGTTCATCTGACTTTTATATATCATTACTCCTCGGAGACCGAGATAATCAGATGACACTGCTGACAGCTAAATTTTTAGCAGCAGCAATCAAAATGAGGTCAATCATGATTTTAAGCCAATAATCATTTATAGCTTATTTGTCCAGATTCTGTACGGGAATGTTGCATGTATATGCACCTATTTTTATGTATTTACTTTTATGATTTGGTATGTTAATTTTATATCTATTTATATGTTGTCTTTTCTGCTAAGGCCATGGCTAATGCAAATAGTTAGTTAGTTAGTCTCCAGCTGTACGGCTTTTGGGGTGCCGAGAGCAGCATGCCTGGAGAGTAAACTGGGGCTACAAAGGAGCCCACTAGCCACTGCCTCCCCTTCCTCTGGCTCTCTGCATGGAGCAGAGTGGTGTGTTCTAAGCAGAGCGGGAAGTGCCATGGCTGTGAGGGGGTGATGTCATGTGCACACAGAAAGGGCTCCACATGCCACCTTTGGCACCCACACCATAGATTTGCCAACACTGATCTAGACATTGTAGTGGTATGAGACTAAAGATGAGACACAACATCAACTGATTACTTGGAAGTTGACCCATTATTACCCCTTTCTTCCCATGTCTCCTGCATCCATGTTCTCTTTACTAGAAACAACTAGTATACAATGATATCATACCACTATGATATCATAGTTGAAGCAACTCCCAATAATACACCTGTTCAAACACATACTCCACAATACAAACAAGTTCATAGAATCATAGAATCATGGAATCATAGAGTTGGAAGAGACCTCAAGGGCCATCTACTCCAAACCCCTGCCATGCAGGAACCCCCATCACAGGACTCCTGACAGATGGCCATCCAGCCTATGCTTAAAAACCTCCAAAGAAGGAGGCTCAACCACCCTCTGTGGCAGCATATTCCATTGCCAAACAGCTCTGTCATTAAATTCTTGCTAATTTTTAAACTGAATCTCTTTTCCTGCAGTTTGAAACCATTTCCCTGTGTCCTAGTCTCTGAAGCCATGGAAAACAAACCAGTCCCTTCTTCAATGTGACATCCTTTCAGATATTGAAACATAGCTCTCATATCCCCTCATAGCCTTCTTTTTGTAAGGCTAAACATTCCCAGCTCCCTAAGCTGCTCCTCGTAAGACATTTCCTCCAGACCCTCAATCATACTGGTCACCCTCCTCTGGACCCGTTCAAGATTGTCAACATCATTTTTAAATTGAGGTGCACAGAACTGGACACAGTACTCCAGATGAGGTCTGACCTGAGCAGAATAGAGTGGTACTATCACTTCCCTTGATCTAGACACTATGCAACTCCACTGAATATGGTATCATCTGCAAATTTGATTAGCCTACTCTAGATTCCTTCCTCTAAGTCATTAATAAAGATATTAAATATCACCGGACCCAGAACAGAACCCTGGGGCACCCTATTAGTTACGTCTCTCCCAGTTGAAGAGTTCACTCTTATGTAAATGCCTAAATAAGAATCCAAAAACTCACCATTATCACAACCCAGTTTCACATTATATCACACCTATTCATGATGATCACTATTGTACTGACCACTCATTTTACAAGTAACAATCATCTGTTGTGAGTAATAATCCATCTTCCAGGCTAGTGACTAACAGTAATATATACTAGACATGGGCAAGACTTAGCGGAATTCCCGTTTCTTTTTCCGTTACTCGTTTCCGTTATGGAACGGAAAAGGAAATGACAATTACTCCGCCAGAACTCGAACTCGAACCGACGAACGAATAATTGGGTCTGATTTGTCCTTGTTGTTCCTGGCATCGCGGCAATCGCGCGATGCCAAGCGGCACAGAAAAAAGTTTTAAAAAGTTTAAAAAAAAAACTGATTCCCGGCCAAAAAAGCAGGCGAAAACTGTCTGAGGGCACCTACCAGGCCAGAGGAGTGGTTTATTGGGGGGATTTCCCCGGACTCCCCCCCTCTCCTTGGCTACTGCTGCGCTGCTGGTACCAGGCTGGGGGTGGCATCCTCTCGTCTGCCTCCATTTGCCATGCGGTGCGGGCGGGGGGATCCAAAATGGCGACCGCAATATTTTTTTTGAAATCGTGGTCCAAAAACCCACCAAAGCACCACAGAAACATGCGAAAATTAGCTATTTTAAATGCTTGAATTTTTTCAGTAGCAGCAGTGGGTTTGTCTTGCAAAAACACGTCTCCGTTGATTTTATTTTATTTTTTTCTTAATTTATTTTTTTACATCTGCACAATGATGGGCTGGCCATGGGATGGGACCATGCAAATTTTTGGACCCATTCTACCAATCGCATGGCCAGGTTTTGACTGGCCATGCGATTGGTAGAATGTGCAAGAGGGCATAAAAAGGCGAGGCACTCCCAGTCAGTCGCAGTCTGGGCTTGGATCTTGGTGGAGGGTGGTCAGGGTTGGATTGCAGCGCTCAGTCTAGTTTCGATTTCGCGGTCGCGGTTGCGTTAGGAAGGCAGGGAGGGAATTGATTATTTGATTCAATTGAATTTTTAGGAAAAAATAATAATTTCCCTGTGGGGGATAAATATTTCCCCGTGGGGAATAGCAACGCAGAGTTTATTCTTTTGTTTATTCTCCTGCATTTTTGAGGAGGATTTCCTTTTTTTATTTGCTTATACAGTGGTACCTTGTATAACGTAATTAATTTGTTCTGAATCAAATTACGTTATACAAGTTTTACGTTGTACAAATTGTAATTTCCCATAGGAATGCATTGAAACTGGATTTAATCCGTTTCAATGCATTCCTATGGGGGTTTTTTTGGGCGACGGGGGGCGGTGGGCAGCGGACCCCTGCAGGTTCCATGTAAGGGTGCCCCTCCCCGGCTCACCCCCCCTCCGTGTCTGCCGCCCCTCCTCTCCCCTCCCTCCTTCCAAGGTGAGCCGCCACCGGCCAGGAGGCCGGGTCGCCAAGCCGCCGAGGGGGGAGGCGGACGAAACCCCCCTCCCCCAAGGGAATCAGGCCCGTCCCCTGCTCGATCTAAGAAGGGGCAGCGCAGGGATCAGAGCGCTTGCCTTCTTTCCTTTTTTT